>JAUMJK010001146.1:2500-315162 GCA_033558105.1 Coccyzus lansbergi
CCTAACCCTAACCCTAACCCTAACCCTAACCCTAACCCTAACCCTAACCCTAACCCTAACCCTAACCCTAACCCTAACCCTAACCCTAACCCTAACCCTAACCCTAACCCTAACCCTAACCCTAACCCTAACCCTAACCCTAACCCTAACCCTAACCCTAACCCTAACCCTAACCCTAACCCTAACCCTAACCCTAACCCTAACCCTAACCCTAACCCTAACCCTAACCCTAACCCTAACCCTAACCCTAACCCTAACCCTAACCCTAACCCTAACCCTAACCCTAACCCTAACCCTAACCCTAACCCTAACCCTAACCCTAACCCTAACCCTAACCCTAACCCTAACCCTAACCCTAACCCTAACCCTAACCCTAACCCTAACCCTAACCCTAACCCTAACCCTAACCCTAACCCTAACCCTAACCCTAACCCTAACCCTAACCCTAACCCTAACCCTAACCCTAACCCTAACCCTAACCCTAACCCTAACCCTAACCCTAACCCTAACCCTAACCCTAACCCTAACCCTAACCCTAACCCTAACCCTAACCCTAACCCTAACCCTAACCCTAACCCTAACCCTAACCCTAACCCTAACCCTAACCCTAACCCTAACCCTAACCCTAACCCTAACCCTAACCCTAACCCTAACCCTAACCCTAACCCTAACCCTAACCCTAACCCTAACCCTAACCCTAACCCTAACCCTAACCCTAACCCTAACCCTAACCCTAACCCTAACCCTAACCCTAACCCTAACCCTAACCCTAACCCTAACCCTAACCCTAACCCTAACCCTAACCCTAACCCTAACCCTAACCCTAACCCTAACCCTAACCCTAACCCTAACCCTAACCCTAACCCTAACCCTAACCCTAACCCTAACCCTAACCCTAACCCTAACCCTAACCCTAACCCTAACCCTAACCCTAACCCTAACCCTAACCCTAACCCTAACCCTAACCCTAACCCTAACCCTAACCCTAACCCTAACCCTAACCCTAACCCTAACCCTAACCCTAACCCTAACCCTAACCCTAACCCTAACCCTAACCCTAACCCTAACCCTAACCCTAACCCTAACCCTAACCCTAACCCTAACCCTAACCCTAACCCTAACCCTAACCCTAACCCTAACCCTAACCCTAACCCTAACCCTAACCCTAACCCTAACCCTAACCCTAACCCTAACCCTAACCCTAACCCTAACCCTAACCCTAACCCTAACCCTAACCCTAACCCTAACCCTAACCCTAACCCTAACCCTAACCCTAACCCTAACCCTAACCCTAACCCTAACCCTAACCCTAACCCTAACCCTAACCCTAACCCTAACCCTAACCCTAACCCTAACCCTAACCCTAACCCTAACCCTAACCCTAACCCTAACCCTAACCCTAACCCTAACCCTAACCCTAACCCTAACCCTAACCCTAACCCTAACCCTAACCCTAACCCTAACCCTAACCCTAACCCTAACCCTAACCCTAACCCTAACCCTAACCCTAACCCTAACCCTAACCCTAACCCTAACCCTAACCCTAACCCTAACCCTAACCCTAACCCTAACCCTAACCCTAACCCTAACCCTAACCCTAACCCTAACCCTAACCCTAACCCTAACCCTAACCCTAACCCTAACCCTAACCCTAACCCTAACCCTAACCCTAACCCTAACCCTAACCCTAACCCTAACCCTAACCCTAACCCTAACCCTAACCCTAACCCTAACCCTAACCCTAACCCTAACCCTAACCCTAACCCTAACCCTAACCCTAACCCTAACCCTAACCCTAACCCTAACCCTAACCCTAACCCTAACCCTAACCCTAACCCTAACCCTAACCCTAACCCTAACCCTAACCCTAACCCTAACCCTAACCCTAACCCTAACCCTAACCCTAACCCTAACCCTAACCCTAACCCTAACCCTAACCCTAACCCTAACCCTAACCCTAACCCTAACCCTAACCCTAACCCTAACCCTAACCCTAACCCTAACCCTAACCCTAACCCTAACCCTAACCCTAACCCTAACCCTAACCCTAACCCTAACCCTAACCCTAACCCTAACCCTAACCCTAACCCTAACCCTAACCCTAACCCTAACCCTAACCCTAACCCTAACCCTAACCCTAACCCTAACCCTAACCCTAACCCTAACCCTAACCCTAACCCTAACCCTAACCCTAACCCTAACCCTAACCCTAACCCTAACCCTAACCCTAACCCTAACCCTAACCCTAACCCTAACCCTAACCCTAACCCTAACCCTAACCCTAACCCTAACCCTAACCCCTAATCCTAACCCTAACCCCTAATCCTAACCCTAACCCTAACCCTAACCCTAACCCTAACCCCTAATCCTAAACCCTAACCCTAACCCTAACCCTAACCCTAACCCTAACCCCTAATCCTAAACCCTAACCCTAACCCTAACCCTAAACCCTAACCCTAACCCTAAACTTAACCCTAACCCTATCCCCTAACCCTAACCCTAACTCTATCCCTAACCCCGCAACCCTAACCCTAACTCTATCCCTAACCCTATCCCTAACCCCGCAACCCTAACCCTAACTCTATCCCTAACCCCCTAACCCTAACCCCCTAACCCTAACTCTAACCCTAACCCTTAACCCTAATGGTGAGACCGATTCCTGAATCCTGTGTTCACTTCTGGGCCCCTCACCACAAGAAGGATTTTGAGGCTCCGGAGAAAGTTCAGAGAAGAGCAACAAAGCTAGTAAAGGGTCTGGAGAAAAGGCCTTATAAGGAACAGCTGAGAGAGCTGGGGGTGTTTATCCTGGAGAAGAGGAAGCTGAGGGGAGACCTCATTGCTCTCTATAATTAACTAAAAGTAAGTTGTGGAGAGGAGGGAGCTGGCCCCTTCTCCCAGGTCACTGGGGACAGGACGAGAGGGAGTGGCCTCAAGCTCCACCAGGGGAGATTTAGGCTAGACATTAGGAAAACTTTTTCATGGAAAGGGTCATTGGGCAGTGTCAGAGGCTGCCCAGGGAGGGGGTTGATTCATCTTCCCTGGAGGTGTTTAAGGCACAGATGGACAAGGTGCCGAGGGGCAATGTTTACTGTTTGACAGGAACAGTTGGACTCGATGATCCAGTGGGTCTCTTGCAACCTGGTTGTTCTATGATTCCATGACGCTGCCCAGTGGTGCAGCCTCTTCAGATCCCTTTGGAGCACCTCAACCCTGCAGAGGATCCATGCTTTTCCCCAGCTTAGTGTCATCCTCAAACTTGCTAAGGGAGCACTCGATGCCTTCCTCCAGGTCATTGATAAAGACATTGAACAGGGCTGGACCCAACACTGATCCTTGGGGAACACCACTTGTCACTGGCCTCCAGCTGGATTTAACACCATTTCCTACCACTCTCTGGGCCCTCCATCCAACCAGTTTTCCACCCAGGAGAGTGTGAGACTGTCTAGGCCAGAGGTGACAGTTTCTGAAGCAGAATGCTATGAGAAACTGTGTTGGAATTTGAAGGACAGAGAATGAAAAATAGATGGAGAGAAGCGCAGCCTGAATCGATCAGCTGGTCTCTCTGCTACCTCCAGGTGGCACAATCGCGGTACTGCAGCCCGTATCGATGAATGTGGCTCTCTGCTGCCACCGGGTGTCCGAAATGCGGTACTGCAGCCTGTATCGATGAATGCTGCTCTCTGCTGCCACCGGGTGACCGTAAAGCGGTACTGCAGCCCGGGTGCCGCATGCGCAGTGGAGAGAGCAACGTTCTCTGCTGTGAGTGGGAGACTAAGTGTAACTGGGTTGGTGGTTTAATGAAAGTTTTTTTTACGTAAGTAGAACGGCTAGGCTTGATTTAAATTACATAAGTTAACTACATATACCTTATTTATCCATTAAGTATCAATAATCCTTGTAAAAACTTCTCAAGATTACAGTGAATATTTTACTCTTTCAGATATGATGTCAACAAGAGTATCAATAAGTTCCATACAATACGGGTTCACTAAAGTGAGGACTTACCTAGAAAACCTGACCACCACCGGAGATAAACGTGACTCGAAGTAAGTCTCTGGAAGGGTCAGGGGGGTTTAGAAGGGTCCCGAGGATCTCTAGAATACTCTGGAAGCACTTGGAAGAGTCCTGGGATTCTCTAGAAGGATTTAGATGGTCCTGGGGGTCTCTGGAAAGGCTCTGGGAGCCATTAGATGGTCCTGGGGGTCTCTAGAAGGGTCTGGAGGCCTTTAGAAGGGCTCTGGGGCGCTCTAGAAGGGTCATGGCATCTTTAGAAGGGTCCTGAGGGCCTCTAGAATTCTCTGGGGGCAGTTTGAAGAGTCGCGGGGTTCTCTAGAAGGGTCGTGGGGCCTTTGGATTGTCCTGAGGTTCTCTGGAATGGTCTGTGGGCCTTTCAAAGGGTCCTGGGTGTCTCTAGAAGGGTGTGGGGGGCTTTAGAATGGTTCTGGAGGGCTCTAGAAGGGTCTTGGCATCTTTAGAAGGGTGCTGGCTGTGTCTAGAATGGTCTGGGGGCCTTTAGAAGAGTCCTGTGGGCTCGAGAAGGGTCTGGGGACCCTAACCCTAGACCGAATACCTAACCCTAACCCGAAATCTATACTTAACTCTAATGGGAAGCCTAACCCTAACACTAACTCTAACACCCAGCCCTAAGCATAACCATAACCCTTAGCCTTCCCAAAACCCTAACACAAGCAGAACCCTAACCCTAACCCTAACCCTAGCACCTAAACCAACCCTAGCCCTAATCTTATCCACAAAGCTAATCCTAACGTAAATGCCATGGTCCTGGGGGTCTCTAGAAAGGTCAGGGGGTCTTTAGAATTGTCCTGAGGCTGTCTAGAATTCTCTGGGGGCAATTTGAAGAGTCCTGGAGTTCTCTAGAATGCTCTGGGGGCCTTTAGATGGTCATGGGGATCTCTGGAATGGCCCGGGGCCCTTTAGAATGGACCTGGGCGTCTCTAGAAGGGTCTGCGGGCCATTAGAATGGTTCTGGGGTGTTCTAGCAGGGTCTTGGCATGTTCAGAAGGGTCCCGAGTGTCTCTAGAATGCTCTGGGGGCAGTTTGAAGAGTCCCGGAGTGCTCTAGAAGGGTCGTGGGGCCTTTGGATGGTCGTGGGGTTCTCTGGAATGGCCTGTGGGCCTTTCAAAGGGTAATGGGTGTCTCTAGAAGAGTGTGGGGGTCTTTAGAATGGTTCTAGAGGTCTCTAGAAGGGTCTTGGCATCAGTAGCAGGGTCCTGGCTGTGTCTAGAATGGTCTGGGGGCCTTTAGAAGAGTCCTGTTGGCTCGAGAAGGGTCTGGGGACACTAACCCTAGCCCGAATACCTAACCCTAACCCGAAACCTAAACTTAACCCTAATCTTAAGCCTAACCCTAACACTAACTCTAACACCCAGCCCTAAGCATAACCATAACCCTCAGCCTTCTAAACCCTAACACAAGCCCAACCCTAACCCTAACCCTAACCCTAACGCTAGAACCTAAACCAACCCTAGCCCTAATCTTAATCACAAAGCTAAACCTAACGTAAATGCCACGGTCCTGGGGGTCTCTAGAAAGGTCAGGGGGTCTTTAGAATGGTCCTGAGGCTTTCTAGAATTCTCTGGGTGCAATTTGATAAGTCCTAGGGTTGTCTAGAATGCTCTGGGGGCCTTTAGATGGCCCTGGGGGTCTCTGGAATGGCCCGGTGTCCTTTAGGATTGACCTGGGTGTCTCTAGAATGGTCTGGGGGCCTTTAGAAGGGCTCTGGGGCGCTCTAGAAGGGTCTTGGCATCTTTCGAAGGGTCCTGAGGGTCTCTAGAATGCTCTGGGGAGAGTATGAAGAGTCCTGGGGTGCTCTAGAAGGGTCGTGGGGCCTTTGGATGGTCCTGGAGTTCTCTGGAATGGCCTGTGGGCCTTTCAAAGAATCCTGGTTGTCTCTAGAAGGGTGTGGGGTCTTTAGACTGGTTCTGGAGGGCTCTAGAAGGGTCTTGGCATCTTTAGCAGGGTCCTGGCTGTGTCTAGAATGGTGTGGGGGTCTTTAGAAGAGTCCTGTGGGCTCGAGAAGGGTCTGGGGACCCTAACCCTAGCCCGAATACCTAACCCTAATCCGAAACCTAAACTTAACCCTAATCTTAAGCCTAACCCTAACACTAAGTCTAACACCCAGCCCTAAACATAACCAAAACCCTTAGCCTTCCCAAAACCCTAACACAAGCCCAACCCTAACCCTAACCCTAACCCTAGCACCTAAACCAACCCTAGCCCTGATCTTAACCACAAAGATAACCCTAACGTAAATGCCAGGGTCCTGGGGGGTCTCCTGAAAGTTCAGGGGGTCTTTGGAATGGTCCTGAGGCTGTCTAGAATTCCCTGGGGGCAATTTGAAGAGTCCTGGGTTTCTCTAGAAGGCTCTGGGGGCCTTTAGATTGTCCTGAGTGTCTCTGGAATGGCCCGGGGCCCTTTAGAATGGACCTGGGTGTCTCTAGAAGGGTCTGGGGGCCTTTAGAAGGGCTCCTGGGTGCTATAGAAGGGTCTTGGCATCTTTAGAAGGGTCCTGAGGGTCTCTAGAATGCTCTGCGGGCAGTTTGAAGAGTCCCGGGGTGCTCTAGAAGGGTCGTGGGGCCTTTGGATGGTCCTGGGGTTCTCTGGAATGGCCTGTGGGCCTTTCAAAGGGTCCTGGGTGTCTCTAGAAGGGTGTGAGGGGCTTTAGAATGGTTCTGGAGGGCTCTAGAAGGGTCTTGGCATCTTTAGAAGGGTCCTGGCTGAGTCTACAATGCTCTGGGGGCCTTTAGAAGAGTCCTGTGGTCTCGAGAAGGGTCTGGGGACCCTAACCCTAGACTGAAGACCTAACCCTAACCCGAAACTTAAACTTAACCATAATCTTAACCCTAACCCTAACCCCTAACCCTAACCCTAACCCCTAATCCTAAACCCTAACCCTAACCCTAACCCTAAACCCTAACCCTAACCCTAAACTTAACCCTAACCCTATCCCCTAACCCTAACCCTAACTCTATCCCTAACCCCGCAACCCTAACCCTAACTCTATCCCTAACCCTATCCCTAACCCCGCAACCCTAACCCTAACTCTATCCCTAACCCTATCCCTAACCCCGCAACCCTAACCCTAACTCTATCCCTAACCCCCTAACCCTAACCCCCTAACCCTAACTCTAACCCTAACCCTTAACCCTAATGGTGAGACCGATTCCTGAATCCTGTGTTCACTTCTGGGCCCCTCACCACAAGAAGGATTTTGAGGCTCCGGAGAAAGTTCAGAGAAGAGCAACAAAGCTAGTAAAGGGTCTGGAGAAAAGGCCTTATAAGGAACAGCTGAGAGAGCTGGGGGTGTTTATCCTGGAGAAGAGGAAGCTGAGGGGAGACCTCATTGCTCTCTATAATTAACTAAAAGTAAGTTGTGGAGAGGAGGGAGCTGGCCCCTTCTCCCAGGTCACTGGGGACAGGACGAGAGGGAGTGGCCTCAAGCTCCACCAGGGGAGATTTAGGCTAGACATTAGGAAAACTTTTTCATGGAAAGGGTCATTGGGCAGTGTCAGAGGCTGCCCAGGGAGGGGGTTGATTCATCTTCCCTGGAGGTGTTTAAGGCACAGATGGACAAGGTGCCGAGGGGCAATGTTTACTGTTTGACAGGAACAGTTGGACTCGATGATCCAGTGGGTCTCTTGCAACCTGGTTGTTCTATGATTCCATGACGCTGCCCAGTGGTGCAGCCTCTTCAGATCCCTTTGGAGCACCTCAACCCTGCAGAGGATCCATGCTTTTCCCCAGCTTAGTGTCATCCTCAAACTTGCTAAGGGAGCACTCGATGCCTTCATCCAGGTCATTGATAAAGACATTGAACAGGGCTGGACCCAACACTGATCCTTGGGGAACACCACTTGTCACTGGCCTCCAGCTGGATTTAACACCATTTCCTACCACTCTCTGGGCCCTCCATCCAACCAGTTTTCCACCCAGGAGAGTGTGAGACTGTCTAGGCCAGAGGTGACAGTTTCTGAAGCAGAATGCTATGAGAAACTGTGTTGGAATTTGAAGGACAGAGAATGAAAAATAGATGGAGAGAAGCGCAGCCTGAATCGATCAGCTGGTCTCTCTGCTACCTCCAGGTGGCACAATCGCGGTACTGCAGCCCGTATCGATGAATGTGGCTCTCTGCTGCCACCGGGTGTCCGAAATGCGGTACTGCAGCCTGTATCGATGAATGCTGCTCTCTGCTGCCACCGGGTGACCGTAAAGCGGTACTGCAGCCCGGGTGCCGCATGCGCAGTGGAGAGAGCAACGTTCTCTGCTGTGAGTGGGAGACTAAGTGTAACTGGGTTGGTGGTTTAATGAAAGTTTTTTTTACGTAAGTAGAACGGCTAGGCTTGATTTAAATTACATAAGTTAACTACATATACCTTATTTATCCATTAAGTATCAATAATCCTTGTAAAAACTTCTCAAGATTACAGTGAATATTTTACTCTTTCAGATATGATGTCAACAAGAGTATCAATAAGTTCCATACAATACGGGTTCACTAAAGTGAGGACTTACCTAGAAAACCTGACCACCACCGGAGATAAACGTGACTCGAAGTAAGTCTCTGGAAGGGTCAGGGGGGTTTAGAAGGGTCCCGAGGATCTCTAGAATACTCTGGAAGCACTTGGAAGAGTCCTGGGATTCTCTAGAAGGATTTAGATGGTCCTGGGGGTCTCTGGAAAGGCTCTGGGAGCCATTAGATGGTCCTGGGGGTCTCTAGAAGGGTCTGGAGGCCTTTAGAAGGGCTCTGGGGCGCTCTAGAAGGGTCATGGCATCTTTAGAAGGGTCCTGAGGGCCTCTAGAATTCTCTGGGGGCAGTTTGAAGAGTCGCGGGGTTCTCTAGAAGGGTCGTGGGGCCTTTGGATTGTCCTGAGGTTCTCTGGAATGGTCTGTGGGCCTTTCAAAGGGTCCTGGGTGTCTCTAGAAGGGTGTGGGGGGCTTTAGAATGGTTCTGGAGGGCTCTAGAAGGGTCTTGGCATCTTTAGAAGGGTGCTGGCTGTGTCTAGAATGGTCTGGGGGCCTTTAGAAGAGTCCTGTTGGCTCGAGAAGGGTCTGGGGACCCTAACCCTAGACGGAATACCTAACCCTAACCCGAAATCTATACTTAACTCTAATGGGAAGCCTAACCCTAACACTAACTCTAACACCCAGCCCTAAGCATAACCATAACCCTTAGCCTTCCCAAAACCCTAACACAAGCCCAACCCTAACCCTAACCCTAACCCTAGCACCTAAACCAACCCTAGCCCAAATCTTATCCACAAAGCTAATCCTAACGTAAATTCCATGGTCCTGGGGGTCTCTAGAAAGGTCAGGGGGTCTTTAGAATTGTCCTGAGGCTGTCTAGAATTCTCTGGGGGCAATTTGAAGAGTCCTGGAGTTCTCTAGAAGGCTCTGGGGGCCTTTAGATGGTCATGGGGGTCTCTGGAATGGCCCGGGGCCCTTTAGAATGGACCTGGGTGTCTCTAGAAGGGTCTGGGGGCCTTTAGAATGGTTCTGGGGTGTTCTAGCAGGGTCTTGGCATGTTCAGAAGGGTCCCGAGTGTCTCTAGAATGCTCTGGGGGCAGTTTGAAGAGTCCCGGGGTGCTCTAGAAGGGTCGTGGGGCCTTTGGATGGTCCTGGGGTTCTCTGGAATGGCCTGTGGGCCTTTCAAAGGGTCCTGGGTGTCTCTAGAAGGGTGTGGGGGTCTTTAGAATGGTTCTAGAGGTCTCTAGAAGGGTCTTGGCATCAGTAGCAGGGTCCTGGCTGTGTCTAGAATGGTCTGGGGGCCTTTAGAAGAGTCCTGTGGGCTCGAGAAGGGTCTGGGGACCCTAACCCTAGCCCGAATACCTAACCCTAACCCGAAACCTAAACTTAACCCTAATCTTAAGCCTAACCCTAACACTAACTCTAACACCCAGCCCTAAACATAACCATAACCCTCAGCCTTCTAAACCCTAACACAAGCCCAACCCTAACCCTAACCCTAACCCTAACGCTAGAACCTAAACCAACCCTAGCCCTAATCTTAATCACAAAGCTAAACCTAACGTAAATGCCAGGGTCCTGGGGGTCTCTAGAAAGGTCAGGGGGTCTTTAGAATGGTCCTGAGGCTTTCTAGAATTCTCTGGGTGCAATTTGATAAGTCCTAGGGTTGTCTAGAATGCTCTGGGGGCCTTTAGATGGCCCTGGGGGTCTCTGGAATGGCCCGGTGTCCTTTAGGATTGACCTGGGTGTCTCTAGAATGGTCTGGGGGCCTTTAGAAGGGCTCTGGGGCGCTCTAGAAGGGTCTTGGCATCTTTCGAAGGGTCCTGAGGGTCTCTAGAATGCTCTGGGGAGAGTATGAAGAGTCCTGGGGTGCTCTAGAAGGGTCGTGGGGCCTTTGGATGGTCCTGGAGTTCTCTGGAATGGCCTGTGGGCCTTTCAAAGAATCCTGGTTGTCTCTAGAAGGGTGTGGGGTCTTTAGACTGGTTCTGGAGGGCTCTAGAAGGGTCTTGGCATCTTTAGCAGGGTCCTGGCTGTGTCTAGAATGGTGTGGGGGTCTTTAGAAGAGTCCTGTGGGTTCGAGAAGGGTCTGGGGACCCTTACCCTAACCTGAATACCTAACCCTAACCCGAAATCTAAACTTAACCCTAATCTGAAGCCTAACCTTAACACTAACTCTAACACCCAGCCCTAAACATAACCAAAACCCTTAGCCTTCCCAAAACCCTAACACAAGCCCAACCCTAACCCTAACCCTAAATCTAGCTCCTATACCAAACTTAGTCCTAATCCTAAGCACAAAGCTAACCCTAAAGTAAATGCCAGGGTCCTGGAAGTCTCTAGAAATGTCAGGGGTTTTAGAATGGTCCAGAGGCTGTCTAAAATACTCTGGGGTCAATTTGAAGAATCCTGGGGTTCTCTAGAAGTCTCTGGGGGCCTTTAGATGGTCATGGGGGTCTCTGGAATGGCCCGGGGCCTTTTAGAATGGACCTGGGTGTCTCTAGAAGGGTCTGGGGGCCTTTAGAAGGGCTCCTGGGCGCTCTAGAAGGGTCTTGGCATCTTTAGAAGGGTCCTGAGGGTCTCTAGAATGCTCTGGGGGTAGTTTGAAGAGTCCCGGGGTGCTCTAGAAGGGTCGTGGGGCCTTTGGATGGTCGTGGGGTTCTCTGGAATGGCCTGTGGGCCTTTCAAAGGGTCCTGGGTGTCTCTAGAAGGGTGTGGGGGGCTTTAGAATGGTTCTGGAGGGCTCTAGAAGGGTCTTGGCATCTTTAGAAGGGTGCTGGCTGTGTCTAGAATGGTCTGGGGGCCTTTAGAAGAGTCCTGTGGGCTCAAGAAGGGTCTGGGGACCCTAACCCTAGACCGAATACCTAACCCTAACCCGAAATCTATACTTAACTCTAATGGGAAGCCTAACCCTAACACTAACTCTAACACCCAGCCCTAAGCATAACCAAAACCCTTAGCATTCCCAAAACCCTAACACAAGCAGAACCCTAACCCTAACCCTAACCCTAGCACCTAAACCAACCCTAGCCCTAATCTTATCCACAAAGCTAATCCTAACGTAAATGCCATGGTCCTGGGGGTCTCTAGAAAGGTCAGGGGGTCTTTAGAATTGTCCTGAGGCTGTCTAGAATTCTCTGGGGGCAATTTGAAGAGTCCTGGAGTTCTCTAGAAGGCTCTGGGGGCCTTTAGATGGTCATGGGGATCTCTGGAATGGCCCGGGGCCCTTTAGAATGGACCTGGGTGTCTCTAGAAGGGTCTGGGGGCCTTTAGAATGGTTCTGGGGTGTTCTAGCAGGGTCTTGGCATGTTCAGAAGGGTCCCGAGTGTCTCTAGAATGCTCTGGGGGCAGTTTGAAGAGTCCCGGGGTGCTCTAGAAGGGTCGTGGGGCCTTTGGATGGTCCTGGGGTTCTCTGGAATGGCCTGTGGGCCTTTCAAAGGGTCCTGGGTGTCTCTAGAAGGGTGTGGGGGTCTTTAGAATGGTTCTAGAGGTCTCTAGAAGGGTCTTGGCATCAGTAGCAGGGTCCTGGCTGTGTCTAGAATGGTCTGGGGGCCTTTAGAAGAGTCCTGTGGGCTCGAGAAGGGTCTGGGGACCCTAACCCTAGCCCGAATACCTAACCCTAACCCGAAACCTAAACTTAACCCTAATCTTAAGCCTAACCCTAACACTAACTCTAACACCCAGCCCTAAACATAACCATAACCCTCAGCCTTCTAAACCCTAACACAAGCCCAACCCTAACCCTAACCCTAACCCTAACGCTAGAACCTAAACCAACCCTAGCCCTAATCTTAATCACAAAGCTAAACCTAACGTAAATGCCAGGGTCCTGGGGGTCTCTAGAAAGGTCAGGGGGTCTTTAGAATGGTCCTGAGGCTTTCTAGAATTCTCTGGGTGCAATTTGATAAGTCCTAGGGTTGTCTAGAATGCTCTGGGGGCCTTTAGATGGCCCTGGGGGTCTCTGGAATGGCCCGGTGTCCTTTAGGATTGACCTGGGTGTCTCTAGAATGGTCTGGGGGCCTTTAGAAGGGCTCTGGGGCGCTCTAGAAGGGTCTTGGCATCTTTCGAAGGGTCCTGAGGGTCTCTAGAATGCTCTGGGGAGAGTATGAAGAGTCCTGGGGTGCTCTAGAAGGGTCGTGGGGCCTTTGGATGGTCCTGGAGTTCTCTGGAATGGCCTGTGGGCCTTTCAAAGAATCCTGGTTGTCTCTAGAAGGGTGTGGGGTCTTTAGACTGGTTCTGGAGGGCTCTAGAAGGGTCTTGGCATCTTTAGCAGGGTCCTGGCTGTGTCTAGAATGGTGTGGGGGTCTTTAGAAGAGTCCTGTGGGTTCGAGAAGGGTCTGGGGACCCTTACCCTAACCTGAATACCTAACCCTAACCCGAAATCTAAACTTAACCCTAATCTGAAGCCTAACCTTAACACTAACTCTAACACCCAGCCCTAAACATAACCAAAACCCTTAGCCTTCCCAAAACCCTAACACAAGCCCAACCCTAACCCTAACCCTAAATCTAGCTCCTATACCAAACTTAGTCCTAATCCTAAGCACAAAGCTAACCCTAAAGTAAATGCCAGGGTCCTGGAAGTCTCTAGAAATGTCAGGGGTTTTAGAATGGTCCAGAGGCTGTCTAAAATACTCTGGGGTCAATTTGAAGAATCCTGGGGTTCTCTAGAAGTCTCTGGGGGCCTTTAGATGGTCATGGGGGTCTCTGGAATGGCCCGGGGCCTTTTAGAATGGACCTGGGTGTCTCTAGAAGGGTCTGGGGGCCTTTAGAAGGGCTCCTGGGCGCTCTAGAAGGGTCTTGGCATCTTTAGAAGGGTCCTGAGGGTCTCTAGAATGCTCTGGGGGTAGTTTGAAGAGTCCCGGGGTGCTCTAGAAGGGTCGTGGGGCCTTTGGATGGTCGTGGGGTTCTCTGGAATGGCCTGTGGGCCTTTCAAAGGGTCCTGGGTGTCTCTAGAAGGGTGTGGGGGGCTTTAGAATGGTTCTGGAGGGCTCTAGAAGGGTCTTGGCATCTTTAGAAGGGTGCTGGCTGTGTCTAGAATGGTCTGGGGGCCTTTAGAAGAGTCCTGTGGGCTCAAGAAGGGTCTGGGGACCCTAACCCTAGACCGAATACCTAACCCTAACCCGAAATCTATACTTAACTCTAATGGGAAGCCTAACCCTAACACTAACTCTAACACCCAGCCCTAAGCATAACCAAAACCCTTAGCATTCCCAAAACCCTAACACAAGCAGAACCCTAACCCTAACCCTAACCCTAGCACCTAAACCAACCCTAGCCCTAATCTTATCCACAAAGCTAATCCTAACGTAAATGCCATGGTCCTGGGGGTCTCTAGAAAGGTCAGGGGGTCTTTAGAATTGTCCTGAGGCTGTCTAGAATTCTCTGGGGGCAATTTGAAGAGTCCTGGAGTTCTCTAGAAGGCTCTGGGGGCCTTTAGATGGTCATGGGGATCTCTGGAATGGCCCGGGGCCCTTTAGAATGGACCTGGGTGTCTCTAGAAGGGTCTGGGGGCCTTTAGAATGGTTCTGGGGTGTTCTAGCAGGGTCTTGGCATGTTCAGAAGGGTCCCGAGTGTCTCTAGAATGCTCTGGGGGCAGTTTGAAGAGTCCCGGGGTGCTCTAGAAGGGTCGTGGGGCCTTTGGATGGTCCTGGGGTTCTCTGGAATGGCCTGTGGGCCTTTCAAAGGGTCCTGGGTGTCTCTAGAAGGGTGTGGGGGTCTTTAGAATGGTTCTAGAGGTCTCTAGAAGGGTCTTGGCATCAGTAGCAGGGTCCTGGCTGTGTCTAGAATGGTCTGGGGGCCTTTAGAAGAGTCCTGTGGGCTCGAGAAGGGTCTGGGGACCCTAACCCTAGCCCGAATACCTAACCCTAACCCGAAACCTAAACTTAACCCTAATCTTAAGCCTAACCCTAACACTAACTCTAACACCCAGCCCTAAACATAACCATAACCCTCAGCCTTCTAAACCCTAACACAAGCCCAACCCTAACCCTAACCCTAACCCTAACGCTAGAACCTAAACCAACCCTAGCCCTAATCTTAACCACAAAGCTAAACCTAACGTAAATGCCAGGGTCCTGGGGGTCTCTAGAAAGGTCAGGGGGTCTTTAGAATGGTCCTGAGGCTTTCTAGAATTCTCTGGGTGCAATTTGATAAGTCCTAGGGTTGTCTAGAATGCTCTGGGGGCCTTTAGATGGCCCTGGGGGTCTCTGGAATGGCCCGGTGTCCTTTAGGATTGACCTGGGTGTCTCTAGAATGGTCTGGGGGCCTTTAGAAGGGCTCTGGGGCGCTCTAGAAGGGTCTTGGCATCTTTCGAAGGGTCCTGAGGGTCTCTAGAATGCTCTGGGGAGAGTATGAAGAGTCCTGGGGTGCTCTAGAAGGGTCGTGGGGCCTTTGGATGGTCCTGGAGTTCTCTGGAATGGCCTGTGGGCCTTTCAAAGAATCCTGGTTGTCTCTAGAAGGGTGTGGGGTCTTTAGACTGGTTCTGGAGGGCTCTAGAAGGGTCTTGGCATCTTTAGCAGGGTCCTGGCTGTGTCTAGAATGGTGTGGGGGTCTTTAGAAGAGTCCTGTGGGTTCGAGAAGGGTCTGGGGACCCTTACCCTAACCTGAATACCTAACCCTAACCCGAAATCTAAACTTAACCCTAATCTGAAGCCTAACCTTAACACTAACTCTAACACCCAGCCCTAAACATAACCAAAACCCTTAGCCTTCCCAAAACCCTAACACAAGCCCAACCCTAACCCTAACCCTAAATCTAGCTCCTATACCAAACTTAGTCCTAATCCTAAGCACAAAGCTAACCCTAAAGTAAATGCGAGGGTCCTGGAAGTCTCTAGAAATGTCAGGGGTTTTAGAATGGTCCAGAGGCTGTCTAAAATACTCTGGGGTCAATTTGAAGAATCCTGGGGTTCTCTAGAAGTCTCTGGGGGCCTTTAGATGGTCATGGGGGTCTCTGGAATGGCCCGGGGCCTTTTAGAATGGACCTGGGTGTCTCTAGAAGGGTCTGGGGGCCTTTAGAAGGGCTCCTGGGCGCTCTAGAAGGGTCTTGGCATCTTTAGAAGGGTCCTGAGGGTCTCTAGAATGCTCTGGGGGTAGTTTGAAGAGTCCCGGGGTGCTCTAGAAGGGTCGTGGGGCCTTTGGATGGTCGTGGGGTTCTCTGGAATGGCCTGTGGGCCTTTCAAAGGGTCCTGGGTGTCTCTAGAAGGGTGTGGGGGGCTTTAGAATGGTTCTGGAGGGCTCTAGAAGGGTCTTGGCATCTTTAGAAGGGTGCTGGCTGTGTCTAGAATGGTCTGGGGGCCTTTAGAAGAGTCCTGTTGGCTCGAGAAGGGTCTGGGGACACTAATCCTAGCCCGAATACCTAACCCTAACCCGAAACCTAAACTTAACCCTAATCTTAAGCCTAACCCTAACACTAACTCTAACACCCAGCCCTAAACATAACCATAACCCTCAGCCTTCTAAACCCTAACACAAGCCCAACCCTAACCCTAACCCTAACGCTAGAACCTAAACCAACCCTAGCCCTAATCTTAACCACAAAGCTAAACCTAACTTAAATGCCAGGGTCCTGGGGGTCTCTAGAAAGGTCAGGGGGTCTTTAGAATGGTCCTGAGGCTTTCTAGAATTCTCTGGGTGCAATTTGATAAGTCCTAGGGTTGTCTAGAATGCTCTGGGGGCCTTTAGATGGCCCTGGGGGTCTCTGGAATGGCCCGGTGTCCTTTAGGATTGACCTGGGTGTCTCTAGAATGGTCTGGGGGCCTTTAGAAGGGCTCTGGGGCGCTCTAGAAGGGTCTTGGCATCTTTCGAAGGGTCCTGAGGGTCTCTAGAATGCTCTGGGGAGAGTATGAAGAGTCCTGGGGTGCTCTAGAAGGGTCGTGGGGCCTTTGGATGGTCCTGGAGTTCTCTGGAATGGCCTGTGGGCCTTTCAAAGAATCCTGGTTGTCTCTAGAAGGGTGTGGGGTCTTTAGACTGGTTCTGGAGGGCTCTAGAAGGGTCTTGGCATCTTTAGCAGGGTCCTGGCTGTGTCTAGAATGGTGTGGGGGTCTTTAGAAGAGTCCTGTGGGTTCGAGAAGGGTCTGGGGACCCTAACCCTAACCTGAATACCTAACCCTAACCCGAAATCTAAACTTAACCCTAATCTGAAGCCTAACCTTAACACTAACTCTAACACCCAGCCCTAAACATAACCATAACCCTTAGCCTTCCCAAAACCCTAACACAAGCCCAACCCTAACCCTAACCCTAAATCTAGCTCCTATACCAAACTTAGTCCTAATCCTAAGCACAAAGCTAACCCTAAAGTAAATGCCAGGGTCCTGGAAGTCTCTAGAAATGTCAGGGGTTTTAGAATGGTCCAGAGGCTGTCTAAAATACTCTGGGGTCAATTTGAAGAATCCTGGGGTTCTCTAGAAGTCTCTGGGGGCCTTTAGATGGTCATGGGGGTCTCTGGAATGGCCCGGGGCCTTTTAGAATGGACCTGGGTGTCTCTAGAAGGGTCTGGGGGCCTTTAGAAGGGCTCCTGGGCGCTCTAGAAGGGTCTTGGCATCTTTAGAAGGGTCCTGAGGGTCTCTAGAATGCTCTGGGGGTAGTTTGAAGAGTCCCGGGGTGCTCTAGAAGGGTCGTGGGGCCTTTGGATGGTCGTGGGGTTCTCTGGAATGGCCTGTGGGCCTTTCAAAGGGTCCTGGGTGTCTCTAGAAGGGTGTGGGGGGCTTTAGAATGGTTCTGGAGGGCTCTAGAAGGGTCTTGGCATCTTTAGAAGGGTGCTGGCTGTGTCTAGAATGGTCTGGGGGCCTTTAGAAGAGTCCTGTGGGCTCAAGAAGGGTCTGGGGACCCTAACCCTAGACCGAATACCTAACCCTAACCCGAAATCTATACTTAACTCTAATGGGAAGCCTAACCCTAACACTAACTCTAACACCCAGCCCTAAGCATAACCATAACCCTTAGCCTTCCCAAAACCCTAACACAAGCAGAACCCTAACCCTAACCCTAACCCTAGCACCTAAACCAACCCTAGCCCTAATCTTATCCACAAAGCTAATCCTAACGTAAATGCCATGGTCCTGGGGGTCTCTAGAAAGGTCAGGGGGTCTTTAGAATTGTCCTGAGGCTGTCTAGAATTCTCTGGGGGCAATTTGAAGAGTCCTGGAGTTCTCTAGAAGGCTCTGGGGGCCTTTAGATGGTCATGGGGATCTCTGGAATGGCCCGGGGCCCTTTAGAATGGACCTGGGTGTCTCTAGAAGGGTCTGCGGGCCTTTAGAATGGTTCTGGGGTGTTCGAGCAGGGTCTTGGCATGTTCAGAAGGGTCCCGAGTGTCTCTAGAATGCTCTGGGGGCAGTTTGAAGAGTCCCGGAGTGCTCTAGAAGGGTCGTGGGGCCTTTGGATGGTCGTGGGGTTCTCTGGAATGGCCTGTGGGCCTTTCAAAGTGTCCTGGGTGTCTCTAGAAGAGTGTGGGGGTCTTTAGAATGGTTCTAGAGGTCTCTAGAAGGGTCTTGGCATCAGTAGCAGGGTCCTGGCTGTGTCTAGAATGGTCTGGGGGCCTTTAGAAGAGTCCTGTTGGCTCGAGAAGGGTCTGGGGACACTAACCCTAGCCCGAATACCTAACCCTAACCCGAAACCTAAACTTAACCCTAATCTTAAGCCTAACCCTAACACTAACTCTAACACCCAGCCCTAAACATAACCATAACCCTCAGCCTTCTAAACCCTAACACAAGCCCAACCCTAACCCTAACCCTAACGCTAGAACCTAAACCAACCCTAGCCCTAATCTTAACCACAAAGCTAAACCTAACGTAAATGCCAGGGTCCTGGGGGTCTCTAGAAAGGTCAGGGGGTCTTTAGAATGGTCCTGAGGCTTTCTAGAATTCTCTGGGTGCAATTTGATAAGTCCTAGGCTTGTCTAGAATGCTCTGGGGGCCTTTAGATGGCCCTGGGGGTCTCTGGAATGGCCCGGTGTCCTTTAGGATTGACCTGGGTGTCTCTAGAATGGTCTGGGGGCCTTTAGAAGGGCTCTGGGGCGCTCTAGAAGGGTCTTGGCATCTTTCGAAGGGTCCTGAGGGTCTCTAGAATGCTCTGGGGAGAGTATGAAGAGTCCTGGGGTGCTCTAGAAGGGTCGTGGGGCCTTTGGATGGTCCTGGAGTTCTCTGGAATGGCCTGTGGGCCTTTCAAAGAATCCTGGTTGTCTCTAGAAGGGTGTGGGGTCTTTAGACTGGTTCTGGAGGGCTCTAGAAGGGTCTTGGCATCTTTAGCAGGGTCCTGGCTGTGTCTAGAATGGTGTGGGGGCCTTTAGAAGAGTCCTGTGGGCTCGAGAAGGGTCTGGGGACCCTAACCCTAGCCCGAATACCTAACCCTAATCCGAAACCTAAACTTAACCCTAATCTTAAGCCTAACCCTAACACTAAGTCTAACACCCAGCCCTAAACATAACCAAAACCCTTAGACTTCCCAAAACCCTAACACAAGCCCAACCCTAACCCTAACCCTAGCACCTAAACCAACCCTAGCCCTGATCTTAACCACAAAGATAACCCTAACGTAAATGCCAGGGTCCTGGGGGGTCTCCTGAAAGTTCAGGGGGTCTTTGGAATGGTCCTGAGGCTGTCTAGAATTCCCTGGGGGCAATTTGAAGAGTCCTGGGTTTCTCTAGAAGGCTCTGGGGGCCTTTAGATTGTCCTGAGTGTCTCTGGAATGGCCCGGGGCCCTTTAGAATGGACCTGGGTGTCTCTAGAAGGGTCTGGGGGCCTTTAGAAGGGCTCCTGGGTGCTCTAGAAGGGTCTTGGCATCTTTAGAAGGGTCCTGAGGGTCTCTAGAATGCTCTGCGGGCAGTTTGAAGAGTCCCGTGTTGCTCTAGAAGGGTCGTGGGGCCTTTGGATGGTCCTGGGGTTCTCTGGAATGGCCTGTGGGCCTTTCAAAGAATCCTGGTTGTCTCTAGAAGGGTGTGGGGTCTTTAGACTGGTTCTGGATGGCTCTAGAAGGGTCTTGGCATCTTTAGCAGGGTCCTGGCTGTGTCTAGAATGGTGTGGGGGTCTTTAGAAGAGTCCTGTGGGTTCGAGAAGGGTCTGGGGACCCTAACCCTAACCTGAATACCTAACCCTAACCCGAAATCTAAACTTAACCCTAATCTGAAGCCTAACCTTAACACTAACTCTAACACCCAGCCCTAAACATAACCATAACCCTTAGCCTTCCCAAAACCCTAACACAAGCCCAACCCTAACCCTAACCCTAAACTAGCTCCTATACCAAACTTAGTCCTAATCCTAAGAACAAAGCTAACCCTAAAGTAAATGCCAGGGTCCTGGGGGTCTCTATAAATGTCAGGGGTTTTAGAATGGTCCAGAGGGTGTCTAAAATACTCTGGGGTCAATTTGAAGAATCCTGGGGTTCTCTAGAAGTCTCTGGGGGCCTTTAGATGGTCATGGGGGTCTCCGGAACGGCCCGGGGCCCTTTGGAATGGACCTGGGTGTCTCTAGAAGGGTCTGGGGGCCTTTAGAAGGGCTCCTGGGCGCTCTAGAAGGGTCTTGGCATCTTTAGAAGGGTCCTGAGGGTCTCTAGAATGCTCTGGGGGTAGTTTGAAGAGTCCCGGGGTGCTCTAGAAGGGTCGTGGGGCCTTTGGATTGTCCTGGGGTTCTCTGGAATGGCATGTGGGCCTTTCAAAGGGTCCTGGGTGTCTCTAGAAGGGTATGGGGGGCTTTAGACTGGTTCTGGACGGCTCAAGAAGGGTCTTGGCATCTTTAGCAGAGTCCTGGCTGTGTCTAGAATGGTCTGGGGGCCTTTACAAGAGTCCTGTGGGCTCAAGAAGGGTCTGGGGACCCTAACCCTAGCCCGAATCCCTAACCCTAACCCGAAACCTAAACTTAACCCTAATCTTAAGCCTAACCCTAACACTAAGTCTAACACCCAGCCCTAAACATAACCAAAACCCTTAGCCTTCCCAAAACCCTAACACAAGCCCAACCCTAACCCTAACCCTAAATCTAGCTCCTATACCAAACTTAGTCCTAATCCTAAGCACAAAGCTAACCCTAAAGTAAATGCCAGGGTCCTGGGGGTCTCTAGAATTGTAAGGGGTTTTAGAATGGTCCAGAGGCTGTCTAAAATACTCTGGGGTCAATTTGAAGAATCCTGGGGTTCTCTAGAAGTCTCTGGGGGCCTTTAGATGGTCATGGGTGTCTCCGGAATGGCCCGGGGCCCTTTAGAGTGGACCTGGGTGTCTCTAGAAGGGTCTGGGGGCCTTTAGAAGGGCTCCTGGGCGCTCTAGAAGGGTCTTGGCATCTTTAGAAGGGTCCTGAGGGTCTCTAGAATGCTCTGGGGGTAGTTTGAAGAGTCCCGGGGTGCTCTAGAAGGGTCGTGGGGCCTTTGGATGGTCGTTGGGTTCTCTGGAATGGCCTGTGGGCCTTTCAAAGGGTCCTGGGTGTCTCTAGAAGGGTGTGGGGGGCTTTAGAATGGTTCTGGAGGGCTCTAGAAGGGTCTTGGCATCTTTAGAAGGGTGCTGGCTGTGTCTAGAATGGTCTGGGGGCCTTTAGAAGAGTCCTGTGGGCTCAAGAAGGGTCTGGGGACCCTAACCCTAGACCGAATACCTAACCCTAACCCGAAATCTATACTTAACTCTAATGGGAAGCCTAACCCTAACACTAACTCTAACACCCAGCCCTAAGCATAACCATAACCCTTAGCCTTCCCAAAACCCTAACACAAGCAGAACCCTAACCCTAACCCTAAACCTAGCACCTAAACCAACCCTAGCCCTAATCTTATCCACAAAGCTAATCCTAACGTAAATGCCATGGTCCTGGGGGTCTCTAGAAAGGTCAGGGGGTCTTTAGAATTGTCCTGAGGCTGTCTAGAATTCTCTGGGGGCAATTTGAAGAGTCCTGGAGTTCTCTAGAAGGCTCTGGGGGCCTTTAGATGGTCATGGGGGTCTCTGGAATGGCCCGGGGCCCTTTAGAATGGACCTGGGTGTCTCTAGAAGGGTCTGGGGGCCTTTAAAAGGGCTCCTGGGCGCTCTAGAAGGGTCTTGGCATCTTTAGAAGGGTCCTGAGGGTCTCTAGAATGCTCTGCGGGCAGTTTGAAGAGTCCCGGGGTGCTCTAGAAGGGTCGTGGGGCCTTTGGATGGTCCTGGGGTTCTCTGGAATGGCCTGTGGGCCTTTCAAAGGGTCCTGGGTGTCTCTAGAAGGGTGTGAGGGGCTTTAGAATGGTTCTGGAGGGCTCTAGAAGGGTCTTGGCATCTTTAGAAGGGTCCTGGCTGAGTCTACAATGCTCTGGGGGCCTTTAGAAGAGTCCTGTGGTCTCGAGAAGGGTCTGTGGACCCTAACCCTAGACCGAAGACCTAACCCTAACCCGAAACTTAAACTTAACCATAATCTTAACCCTAACCCTAACCCTAACCCCTAACCCTAACCCTAACCCCTAATCCTAAACCCTAACCCTAACCCTAACCCTAAACCCTAACCCTAACCCTAAACTTAACCCTAACCCTATCCCCTAACCCTAACCCTAACTCTATCCCTAACCCCGCAACCCTAACCCTAACTCTATCCCTAACCCTATCCCTAACCCCGCAACCCTAACCCTAACTCTATCCCTAACCCCCTAACCCTAACCCCCTAACCCTAACTCTAACCCTAACCCTTAACCCTAATGGTGAGACCGATTCCTGAATCCTGTGTTCACTTCTGGGCCCCTCACCACAAGAAGGATTTTGAGGCTCCGGAGAAAGTTCAGAGAAGAGCAACAAAGCTAGTAAAGGGTCTGGAGAAAAGGCCTTATAAGGAACAGCTGAGAGAGCTGGGGGTGTTTATCCTGGAGAAGAGGAAGCTGAGGGGAGACCTCATTGCTCTCTATAATTAACTAAAAGTAAGTTGTGGAGAGGAGGGAGCTGGCCCCTTCTCCCAGGTCACTGGGGACAGGACGAGAGGGAGTGGCCTCAAGCTCCACCAGGGGAGATTTAGGCTAGACATTAGGAAAACTTTTTCATGGAAAGGGTCATTGGGCAGTGTCAGAGGCTGCCCAGGGAGGGGGTTGATTCATCTTCCCTGGAGGTGTTTAAGGCACAGATGGACAAGGTGCCGAGGGGCAATGTTTACTGTTTGACAGGAACAGTTGGACTCGATGATCCAGTGGGTCTCTTGCAACCTGGTTGTTCTATGATTCCATGACGCTGCCCAGTGGTGCAGCCTCTTCAGATCCCTTTGGAGCACCTCAACCCTGCAGAGGATCCATGCTTTTCCCCAGCTTAGTGTCATCCTCAAACTTGCTAAGGGAGCACTCGATGCCTTCCTCCAGGTCATTGATAAAGACATTGAACAGGGCTGGACCCAACACTGATCCTTGGGGAACACCACTTGTCACTGGCCTCCAGCTGGATTTAACACCATTTCCTACCACTCTCTGGGCCCTCCATCCAACCAGTTTTCCACCCAGGAGAGTGTGAGACTGTCTAGGCCAGAGGTGAGAGTTTCTGAAGCAGAATGCTATGAGAAACTGTGTTGGAATTTGAAGGACAGAGAATGAAAAATAGATGGAGAGAAGCGCAGCCTGAATCGATCAGCTCGTCTCTCTGTTACCTCCAGGTGGCACAATCGCGGTACTGCAGCCCGTATCGATGAATGTGGCTCTCTGCTGCCACCGGGTGTCCGAAATGCGGTACTGCAGCCTGTATCGATGAATGCTGCTCTCTGCTGCCACCGGGTGACCGTAAAGAGGTACTGCAGCCCGGGTGCCGCATGCGCAGTGGAGAGAGCAACGTTCTCTGCTGTGAGTGGGAGACTAAGTGTAACTGGGTTGGTGGTTTAATGAAAGTTTTTTTTACGTAAGTAGAACGGCTAGGCTTGATTTAAATTACATAAGTTAACTACATATACCTTATTTATCCATTAAGTATCAATAATCCTTGTAAAAACTTCTCAAGATTACAGTGACTATTTTACTCTTTCAGATATGATGTCAACAAGAGTATCAATAAGTTCCATACAATACGGGTTCACTAAAGTGAGGACTTACCTAGAAAACCTGACCACCACCGGAGATAAACGTGACTCGAAGTAAGTCTCTGGAAGGGTCAGGGGGGTTTAGAAGGGTCCCGAGGATCTCTAGAATACTCTGGAAGCACTTGGAAGAGTCCTGGGATTCTCTAGAAGGATTTAGATGGTCCTGGGGGTCTCTGGAAAGGCTCTGGGAGCCATTAGATGGTCCTGGGGGTCTCTAGAAGGGTCTGGAGGCCTTTAGAAGGGCTCTGGGGCGCTCTAGAAGGGTCATGGCATCTTTAGAAGGGTCCTGAGGGCCTCTAGAATTCTCTGGGGGCAGTTTGAAGAGTCGCGGGGTTCTCTAGAAGGGTCGTGGGGCCTTTGGATTGTCCTGAGGTTCTCTGGAATGGTCTGTGGGCCTTTCAAAGGGTCCTGGGTGTCTCTAGAAGGGTGTGGGGGTCTTTAGAATGGTTCTGGAGGGCTCTAGAAGGGTCTTGGCATCTTTAGAAGGGTGCTGGCTGTGTCTAGAATGGTCTGGGGGCCTTTAGAAGAGTCCTGTTGGCTCGAGAAGGGTCTGGGGACCCTAACCCTAGACCGAATACCTAACCCTAACCCGAAATCTATACTTAACTCTAATGGGAAGCCTAACCCTAACACTAACTCTAACACCCAGCCCTAAGCATAACCATAACCCTTAGCCTTCCCAAAACCCTAACACAAGCCCAACCCTAACCCTAACCCTAACCCTAGCACCTAAACCAACCCTAGCCCTAATCTTATCCACAAAGCTAATCCTAACGTAAATGCCATGGTCCTGGGGGTCTCTAGAAAGGTCAGGGGGTCTTTAGATTTGTCCTGAGGCTGTCTAGAATTCTCTGGGGGCAATTTGAAGAGTCCTGGAGTTCTCTAGAAGGCTCTGGGGGCCTTTAGATGGTCATGGGGGTCTCTGGAATGGCCCGGGGCCCTTTAGAATGGACCTGGGTGTCTCTAGAAGGGTCTGGGGGCCTTTAGAATGGTTCTGGGGTGTTCTAGCAGGGTCTTGGCATGTTCAGAAGGGTCCCGAGTGTCTCTAGAATGCTCTGGGGGCAGTTTGAAGAGTCCCGGGGTGCTCTAGAAGGGTCGTGGGGCCTTTGGATGGTCCTGGGGTTCTCTGGAATGGCCTGTGGGCCTTTCAAAGGGTAATGGGTGTCTCTAGAAGGGTGTGGGGGTCTTTAGAATGGTTCTAGAGGTCTCTAGAAGGGTCTTGGCATCAGTAGCAGGGTCCTGGCTGTGTCTAGAATGGTCTGGGGGCCTTTAGAAGAGTCCTGTTGGCTCGAGAAGGGTCTGGGGACACTAACCCTAGCCCGAATACCTAACCCTAACCCGAAACCTAAACTTAACCCTAATCTTAAGCCTAACCCTAACACTAACTCTAACACCCAGCCCTAAGCATAACCATAACCCTCAGCCTTCTAAACCCTAACACAAGCCCAACCCTAACCCTAACGCTAGAACCTAAACCAACCCTAGCCCTAATCTTAACCACAAAGCTAAACCTAACGTAAATGCCAGGGTCCTGGGGGTCTCTAGAAAGGTCAGGGGGTCTTTAGAATGGTCCTGAGGCTTTCTAGAATTCTCTGGGTGCAATTTGATAAGTCCTAGGGTTGTCTAGAATGCTCTGGGGGCCTTTAGATGGCCCTGGGGGTCTCGGGAATGGCCCGGTGTCCTTTAGGATTGACCTGGGTGTCTCTAGAATGGTCTGGGGGCCTTTAGAAGGGCTCTGGGGCGCTCTAGAAGGGTCTTGGCATCTTTCGAAGGGTCCTGAGGGTCTCTAGAATGCTCTGGGGAGAGTATGAAGAGTCCTGGGGTGCTCTAGAAGGGTCGTGGGGCCTTTGGATGGTCCTGGAGTTCTCTGGAATGGCCTGTGGGCCTTTCAAAGAATCCTGGTTGTCTCTAGAAGGGTGTGGGGTCTTTAGACTGGTTCTGGAGGGCTCTAGAAGGGTCTTGGCATCTTTAGCAGGGTCCTGGCTGTGTCTAGAATGGTGTGGGGGTCTTTAGAAGAGTCCTGTGGGCTCGAGAAGGGTCTGGGGACCCTAACCCTAGCCCGAATACCTAACCCTAATCCGAAACCTAAATTTAACCCTAATCTTAAGCCTAACCCTAACACTAAGTCTAACACCCAGCCCTAAACATAACCATAACCCTTAGCCTTCCCAAAACCCTAACACAAGCACAACCCTAACCCTAACCCTAATCCTAGCACCTAAACCAACCCTAGCCCTGATCTTAACCACAAAGATAACCCTAACGTAAATGCCAGGGTCCTGGGGGGTCTCCTGAAAGTTCAGGGGGTCTTTGGAATGGTCCTGAGGCTGTCTAGAATTCCCTGGGGGCAATTTGAAGAGTCCTGGGTTTCTCTAGAAGGCTCTGGGGGCCTTTAGATTGTCCTGAGTGTCTCTGGAATGGCCCGGGACCCTTTAGAATGGACCTGGGTGTCTCTAGAAGGGTCTGGGGGCCTTTAGAAGGGCTCCTGGGTGCTCAAGAAGGGTCTTGGCATCTTTAGAAGGGTCCTGAGGGTCTCTAGAATGCTCTGCGGGCAGTTTGAAGAGTCCCGGGGTGCTCTAGAAGGGTCGTGGGGCCTTTGGATGGTCCTGGGGTTCTCTGGAATGGCCTGTGGGCCTTTCAAAGGGTCCTGGGTGTCTCTAGAAGGGTGTGAGGGGCTTTAGAATGGTTCTGGAGGGCTCTAGAAGGGTCTTGGCATCTTTAGAAGGGTCCTGGCTGAGTCTACAATGCTCTGGGGGCCTTTAGAAGAGTCCTGTGGTCTCGAGAAGGGTCTGTGGACCCTAACCCTAGACCGAAGACCTAACCCTAACCTGAAACTTAAACTTAACCATAATCTTAACCCTAACCCTAACCCTAACCCCTAACCCTAACCCTAACCCCTAATCCTAAACCCT
Organism: Coccyzus lansbergi; assembly: GCA_033558105.1. Lineage (NCBI taxonomy): Eukaryota > Metazoa > Chordata > Aves > Cuculiformes > Coccyzidae > Coccyzus > Coccyzus lansbergi. Next base: position 28,887 of record JAUMJK010001146.1, read on the forward strand.
AACCCTAACCCTAACCCTAAACCCTAACCCTAACCCTAAACTTAACCCTAACCCTATCCCCTAACCCTAAGCCTAACTCTATCCCTAACCCCGCAACCCTAACCCTAACTCTATCCCTAACCCCCTAACCCTAACCCCCTAACCCTAACTCTAACCCTAACCCTTAACCCTAATGGTGAGACCGATTCCTGAATCCTGTGTTCACTTCTGGGCCCCTCACCACAAGAAGGATTTTGAGGCTCCGGAGAAAGTTCAGAGAAGAGCAACAAAGCTAGTAAAGGGTCTGGAGAAAAGGCCTTATAAGGAACAGCTGAGAGAGCTGGGGGTGTTTATCCTGGAGAAGAGGAAGCTGAGGGGAGACCTCATTGCTCTCTATAATTAACTAAAAGTAAGTTGTGGAGAGGAGGGAGCTGGCCCCTTCTCCCAGGTCACTGGGGACAGGACGAGAGGGAGTGGCCTCAAGCTCCACCAGGGGAGATTTAGGCTAGACATTAGGAAAACTTTTTCATGGAAAGGGTCATTGGGCAGTGTCAGAGGCTGCCCAGGGAGGGGGTTGATTCATCTTCCCTGGAGGTGTTTAAGGCACAGATGGACAAGGTGCCGAGGGGCAATGTTTACTGTTTGACAGGAACAGTTGGACTCGATGATCCAGTGGGTCTCTTGCAACCTGGTTGTTCTATGATTCCATGACGCTGCCCAGTGGTGCAGCCTCTTCAGATCCCTTTGGAGCACCTCAACCCTGCAGAGGATCCATGCTTTTCCAAGGCTTAGTGTCATCCTCAAACTTGCTAAGGGAGCACTCGATGCCTTCATCCAGGTCATTGATAAAGACATTGAACAGGGCTGGACCCAACACTGATCCTTGGGGAACACCACTTGTCACTGGCCTCCAGCTGGATTTAACACCATTTCCTACCACTCTCTGGGCCCTCCATCCAACCAGTTTTCCACCCAGGAGAGTGTGAGACTGTCTAGGCCAGAGGTGAGAGTTTCTGAAGCAGAATGCTATGAGAAACTGTGTTGGAATTTGAAGGACAGAGAATGAAAAATAGATGGAGAGAAGCGCAGCCTGAATCGATCAGCTGGTCTCTCTGCTACCTCCAGGTGGCACAATCGCGGTACTGCAGCCCGTATCGATGAATGTGGCTCTCTGCTGCCACCGGGTGTCCGAAATGCGGTACGGCAGCCTGTATCGATGAATGCTGCCCTCTGCTGCCACCGGGTGACCGTAAAGCGGTACTGCAGCCCGGGTGCCGCATGCGCAGTGGAGAGAGCAACGTTCTCTGCTGTGAGTGGGAGACTAAGTGTAACTGGGTTGGTGGTTTAATGAAAGTTTTTTTTACGTAAGTAGAACGGCTAGGCTTGATTTAAATTACATAAGTTAACTACATATACCTTATTTATCCATTAAGTATCAATAATCCTTGTAAAAACTTCTCAAGATTACAGTGAATATTTTACTCTTTCAGATATGATGTCAACAAGAGTATCAATAAGTTCCATACAATACGGGTTCACTAAAGTGAGGACTTACCTAGAAAACCTGACCACCACCGGAGATAAACGTGACTCGAAGTAAGTCTCTGGAAGGGTCAGGGGGGTTTAGAAGGGTCCCGAGGATCTCTAGAATACTCTGGAAGCACTTGGAAGAGTCCTGGGATTCTCTAGAAGGATTTAGATGGTCCTGGGGGTCTCTGGAAAGGCTCTGGGGGCCATTAGATGGTCCTGGGGGTCTCTAGAAGGGTCTGGGGGCCTTTAGAAGGGCTCTGGGGCGCTCTAGAAGGGTCATGGCATCTTTAGAAGGGTCCAGAGGGCCTCTAGAATGCTCTGGGGGCAGTTTGAAGAGTCGCGGGGTGCTCTAGAAGGGTCGTGGGGCCTTTGGATTGTCCTGAGGTTCTCTGGAATGGCCTGTGGGCCTTTCAAAGGGTCCTGGGTGTTTCTAGGAGGGTGTGGGGTCTTTAGACTTGTTCTGGAGGGCTCTAGAAGGGTCTTGGCATCAGTAGCAGGGTCCTGGCTGTGTCTAGAATGGTCTGGGGGCCTTTAGAAGAGTCCTGTTGGCTCGAGAAGGGTCTGGGGACCCTAACCCTAGACCGAATACCTAACCCTAACCCGAAATCTATACTTAACCCTAATGGGAAGCCTAACCCTAACACTAACTCTAACACCCAGCCCTAAACATAACCATAACCCTTAGCCTTCCCAAAACCCTAACACAAGCCCAACCCTAACCCAAACCCTAACCCTAGCACCTAAACCAACCCTAGCCCTAATCTTATCCACAAAGCTAATCCTAACGTAAATGCCAGGGTCCTGGGGGTCTCTAGAAAGGTCAGGGGGTCTTTAGAATTGTCCTGAGGCTGTCTAGAATTCTCTGGGGGCAATTTGAAGAGTCCTGGAGTTCTCTAGAAGGCACTGGGGGCCTTTAGATGGTCATGGGGATCTCTGGAATGGCCCGGGGCCCTTTAGAATTGACCTGGGTGTCTCTAGAAGGGTCTGCGGGCCTTTAGAATGGTTCTGGGGTGTTCTAGCAGGGTCTTGGCATGTTCAGAAGGGTCCCGAGTGTCTCTAGAATGCTCTGGGGGCAGTTTGAAGAGTCCCGGAGTGCTCTAGAAGGGTCGTGGGGCCTTTGGATGGTCGTGGGGTTCTCTGGAATGGCCTGTGGGCCTTTCAAAGTGTCCTGGGTGTCTCTAGAAGAGTGTGGGGGTCTTTAGAATGGTTCTAGAGGTCTCTAGAAGGGTCTTGGCATCAGTAGCAGGGTCCTGGCTGTGTCTAGAATGGTCAGGGGGCCTTTAGAAGAGTCCTGTTGGCTCGAGAAGGGTCTGGGGACACTAACCCTAGCCCGAATACCTAACCCTAACCCGAAACCTAAACTTAACCCTAATCTTAAGCCTAACCCTAACACTAACTCTAACACCCAGCCCTAAACATAACCATAACCCTCAGCCTTCTAAACCCTAACACAAGCCCAACCCTAACCCTAACCCTAACGCTAGAACCTAAACCAACCCTAGCCCTAATCTTAACCACAAAGCTAAACCTAACGTAAATGCCAGGGTCCTGGGGGTCTCTAGAAAGGTCAGGGGGTCTTTAGAATGGTCCTGAGGCTTTCTAGAATTCTCTGGGTGCAATTTGATAAGTCCTAGGGTTGTCTAGAATGCTCTGGGGGCCTTTAGATGGCCCTGGGGGTCTCTGGAATGGCCCGGTGTCCTTTAGGATTGACCTGGGTGTCTCTAGAATGGTCTGGGGGCCTTTAGAAGGGCTCTGGGGCGCTCTAGAAGGGTCTTGGCATCTTTCGAAGGGTCCTGAGGGTCTCTAGAATGCTCTGGGGAGAGTATGAAGAGTCCTGGGGTGCTCTAGAAGGGTCGTGGGGCCTTTGGATGGTCCTGGAGTTCTCTGGAATGGCCTGTGGGCCTTTCAAAGAATCCTGGTTGTCTCTAGAAGGGTGTGGGGTCTTTAGACTGGTTCTGGAGGGCTCTAGAAGGGTCTTGGCATCTTTAGCAGGGTCCTGGCTGTGTCTAGAATGGTGTGGGGGTCTTTAGAAGAGTCCTGTGGGCTCAAGAAGGGTCTGGGGACCCTAACCCTAGCCCGAATACCTAACCCTAATCCGAAACCTAAACTTAACCCTAATCTTAAGCCTAACCCTAACACTAAGTCTAACACCCAGCCCTAAACATAACCAAAACCCTTAGCCTTCCCAAAACCCTAACACAAGCCCAACCCTAACCCTAACCCTAACCCTAGCACCTAAACCAACCCTAGCCCTGATCTTAACCACAAAGATAACCCTAACGTAAATGCCAGGGTCCTGGGGGGTCTCCTGAAAGTTCAGGGGGTCTTTGGAATGGTCCTGAGGCTGTCTAGAATTCCCTGGGGGCAATTTGAAGAGTCCTGGGTTTCTCTAGAAGGCTCTGGGGGCCTTTAGATTGTCCTGAGTGTCTCTGGAATGGCCCGGGGCCCTTTAGAATGGACCTGGGTGTCTCTAGAAGGGTCTGGGGGCCTTTAGAAGGGCTCCTGGGTGCTCTAGAAGGGTCTTGGCATCTTTAGAAGGGTCCTGAGGGTCTCTAGAATGCTCTGCGGGCAGTTTGAAGAGTCCCGGGGTGCTCTAGAAGGGTCGTGGGGCCTTTGGATGGTCCTGGGGTTCTCTGGAATGGCCTGTGGGCCTTTCAAAGGGTCCTGGGTGTCTCTAGAAGGGTGTGAGGGGCTTTAGAATGGTTCTGGTGGGCTCTAGAAGGGTCTTGGCATCTTTAGAAGGGTCCTGGCTGAGTCTACAATGCTCTGGGGGCCTTTAGAAGAGTCCTGTGGGCTCGAGAAGGGTCTGTGGACCCTAACCCTAGACCGAAGACCTAACCCTAACCCGAAACTTAAACTTAACCATAATCTTAACCCTAACCCTAACCCTAACCCCTAACCCTAACCCTAACCCCTAATCCTAAACCCTAACCCTAACCCTAACCCTAAACCCTAACCCTAACCCTAAACTTAACCCTAACCCTATCCCCTAACCCTAACCCTAACTCTATCCCTAACCCCGCAACCCTAACCCTAACTCTATCCCTAACCCTATCCCTAACCCCGCAACCCTAACCCTAACTCTATCCCTAACCCCCTAACCCTAACCCCCTAACCCTAACTCTAACCCTAACCCTTAACCCTAATGGTGAGACCGATTCCTGAATCCTGTGTTCACTTCTGGGCCCCTCACCACAAGAAGGATTTTGAGGCTCCGGAGAAAGTTCAGAGAAGAGCAACAAAGCTAGTAAAGGATCTGGAGAAAAGGCCTTATAAGGAACAGCTGAGAGAGCTGGGGGTGTTTATCCTGGAGAAGAGGAAGCTGAGGGGAGACCTCATTGCTCTCTATAATTAACTAAAAGTAAGTTGTGGAGAGGAGGGAGCTGGCCCCTTCTCCCAGGTCACTGGGGACAGGACGAGAGGGAGTGGCCTCAAGCTCCACCAGGGGAGATTTAGGCTAGACATTAGGAAAACTTTTTCATGGAAAGGGTCATTGGGCAGTGTCAGAGGCTGCCCAGGGAGGGGGTTGATTCATCTTCCCTGGAGGTGTTTAAGGCACAGATGGACAAGGTGCCGAGGGGCAATGTTTACTGTTTGACAGGAACAGTTGGACTCGATGATCCAGTGGGTCTCTTGCAACCTGGTTGTTCTATGATTCCATGACGCTGCCCAGTGGTGCAGCCTCTTCAGATCCCTTTGGAGCACCTCAACCCTGCAGAGGATCCATGCTTTTCCCCAGCTTAGTGTCATCCTCAAACTTGCTAAGGGAGCACTCGATGCCTTCATCCAGGTCATTGATAAAGACATTGAACAGGGCTGGACCCAACACTGATCCTTGGGGAACACCACTTGTCACTGGCCTCCAGCTGGATTTAACACCATTTCCTACCACTCTCTGGGCCCTCCATCCAACCAGTTTTCCACCCAGGAGAGTGTGAGACTGTCTAGGCCAGAGGTGACAGTTTCTGAAGCAGAATGCTATGAGAAACTGTGTTGGAATTTGAAGGACAGAGAATGAAAAATAGATGGAGAGAAGCGCAGCCTGAATCGATCAGCTGGTCTCTCTGCTACGTCCAGGTGGCACAATCGCGGTACTGCAGCCCGTATCGATGAATGTGGCTCTCTGCTGCCACCGGGTGTCCGAAATGCGGTACGGCAGCCTGTATCGATGAATGCTGCCCTCTGCTGCCACCGGGTGACCGTAAAGCGGTACTGCAGCCCGGGTGCCGCATGCGCAGTGGAGAGAGCAACGTTCTCTGCTGTGAGTGGGAGACTAAGTGTAACTGGGTTGGTGGTTTAATGAAAGTTTTTTTTACGTAAGTAGAACGGCTAGGCTTGATTTAAATTACATAAGTTAACTACATATACCTTATTTATCCATTAAGTATCAATAATCCTTGTAAAAACTTCTCAAGATTACAGTGAATATTTTACTCTTTCAGATATGATGTCAACAAGAGTATCAATAAGTTCCATACAATACGGGTTGACTAAAGTGAGGACTTACCTAGAAAACCTGACCACCACCGGAGATAAACGTGACTCGAAGTAAGTCTCTGGAAGGGTCAGGGGGGTTTAGAAGGGTCCTGAGGATCTCTAGAATACTCTGGAAGCACTTGGAAGAGTCCTGGGATTCTCTAGAAGGATTTAGATGGTCCTGGGGGTCTCTGGAAAGGCTCTGGGGGCCATTAGATGGTCCTGGGGGTCTCTAGAAGGGTCTGGGGGCCTTTAGAAGGGCTCTGGGGCGCTCTAGAAGGGTCATGGCATCTTTAGAAGGGTCCAGAGGGCCTCTAGAATGCTCTGGGGGCAGTTTGAAGAGTCGCGGGGTGCTCTAGAAGGGTCGTGGGGCCTTTGGATTGTCCTGAGGTTCTCTGGAATGGCCTGTGGGCCTTTCAAAGGGTCCTGGGTGTTTCTAGGAGGGTGTGGGGTCTTTAGACTTGTTCTGGAGGGCTCTAGAAGGGTCTTGGCATCAGTAGCAGGGTCCTGGCTGTGTCTAGAATGGTGTGGGGGCCTTTAGAAGAGTCCTGTTGGCTCGAGAAGGGTCTGGGGACCCTAACCCTAGACCGAATACCTAACCCTAACCCGAAATCTATACTTAACCCTAATGGGAAGCCTAACCCTAACACTAACTCTAACACCCAGCCCTAAACATAACCATAACCCTTAGCCTTCCCAAAACCCTAACACAAGCCCAACCCTAACCCTAACCCTAACCCTAGCACCTAAACCAACCCTAGCCCTAATCTTATCCACAAAGCTAATCCTAACGTAAATGCCAGGGTCCTGGGGGTCTCTAGAAAGGTCAGGGGGTCTTTAGAATTGTCCTGAGGCTGTCTAGAATTCTCTGGGGGCAATTTGAAGAGTCCTGGAGTTCTCTAGAAGGCACTGGGGGCCTTTAGATGGTCATGGGGATCTCTGGAATGGCCCGGGGCCCTTTAGAATTGACCTGGGTGTCTCTAGAAGGGTCTGCGGGCCTTTAGAATGGTTCTGGGGTGTTCTAGCAGGGTCTTGGCATGTTCAGAAGGGTCCCGAGTGTCTCTAGAATGCTCTGGGGGCAGTTTGAAGAGTCCCGGAGTGCTCTAGAAGGGTCGTGGGGCCTTTGGATGGTCGTGGGGTTCTCTGGAATGGCCTGTGGGCCTTTCAAAGTGTCCTGGGTGTCTCTAGAAGAGTGTGGGGGTCTTTAGAATGGTTCTAGAGGTCTCTAGAAGGGTCTTGGCATCAGTAGCAGGGTCCTGGCTGTGTCTAGAATGGTCAGGGGGCCTTTAGAAGAGTCCTGTTGGCTCGAGAAGGGTCTGGGGACACTAACCCTAGCCCGAATACCTAACCCTAACCCGAAACCTAAACTTAACCCTAATCTTAAGCCTAACCCTAACACTAACTCTAACACCCAGCCCTAAACATAACCATAACCCTCAGCCTTCTAAACCCTAACACAAGCCCAACCCTAACCCTAACCCTAACGCTAGAACCTAAACCAACCCTAGCCCTAATCTTAACCACAAAGCTAAACCTAACGTAAATGCCAGGGTCCTGGGGGTCTCTAGAAAGGTCAGGGGGTCTTTAGAATGGTCCTGAGGCTTTCTAGAATTCTCTGGGTGCAATTTGATAAGTCCTAGGGTTGTCTAGAATGCTCTGGGGGCCTTTAGATGGCCCTGGGGGTCTCTGGAATGGCCCGGTGTCCTTTAGGATTGACCTGGGTGTCTCTAGAATGGTCTGGGGGCCTTTAGAAGGGCTCTGGGGCGCTCTAGAAGGGTCTTGGCATCTTTCGAAGGGTCCTGAGGGTCTCTAGAATGCTCTGGGGAGAGTATGAAGAGTCCTGGGGTGCTCTAGAAGGGTCGTGGGGCCTTTGGATGGTCATGGAGTTCTCTGGAATGGCCTGTGGGCCTTTCAAAGAATCCTGGTTGTCTCTAGAAGGGTGTGGGGTCTTTAGACTGGTTCTGGAGGGCTCTAGAAGGGTCTTGGCATCTTTAGCAGGGTCCTGGCTGTGTCTAGAATGGTGTGGGGGTCTTTAGAAGAGTCCTGTGGGCTCAAGAAGGGTCTGGGGACCCTAACCCTAGCCCGAATACCTAACCCTAATCCGAAACCTAAACTTAACCCTAATCTTAAGCCTAACCCTAACACTAAGTCTAACACCCAGCCCTAAACATAACCAAAACCCTTAGCCTTCCCAAAACCCTAACACAAGCCCAACCCTAACCCTAACCCTAACCCTAGCACCTAAACCAACCCTAGCCCTGATCTTAACCACAAAGATAACCCTAACGTAAATGCCAGGGTCCTGGGGGGTCTCCTGAAAGTTCAGGGGGTCTTTGGAATGGTCCTGAGGCTGTCTAGAATTCCCTGGGGGCAATTTGAAGAGTCCTGGGTTTCTCTAGAAGGCTCTGGGGGCCTTTAGATTGTCCTGAGTGTCTCTGGAATGGCCCGGGGCCCTTTAGAATGGACCTGGGTGTCTCTAGAAGGGTCTGGGGGCCTTTAGAAGGGCTCCTGGGTGCTCTAGAAGGGTCTTGGCATCTTTAGAAGGGTCCTGAGGGTCTCTAGAATGCTCTGCGGGCAGTTTGAAGAGTCCCGGGGTGCTCTAGAAGGGTCGTGGGGCCTTTGGATGGTCCTGGGGTTCTCTGGAATGGCCTGTGGGCCTTTCAAAGGGTCCTGGGTGTCTCTAGAAGGGTGTGAGGGGCTTTAGAATGGTTCTGGAGGGCTCAAGAAGGGTCTTGGCATCTTTAGAAGGGTCCTGGCTGAGTCTACAATGCTCTGGGGGCCTTCAGAAGAGTCCTGTGGGCTCGAGAAGGGTCTGTGGACCCTAACCCTAGACCGAAGACCTAACCCTAACCCGAAACTTAAACTTAACCATAATCTTAACCCTAACCCTAACCCTAACCCCTAACCCTAACCCTAACCCCTAATCCTAAACCCTAACCCTAACCCTAACCCTAAACCCTAACCCTAACCCTAAACTTAACCCTAACCCTATCCCCTAACCCTAACCCTAACTCTATCCCTAACCCCGCAACCCTAACCCTAACTCTATCCCTAACCCTATCCCTAACCCCGCAACCCTAACCCTAACTCTATCCCTAACCCCCTAACCCTAACCCCCTAACCCTAACTCTAACCCTAACCCTTAACCCTAATGGTGAGACCGATTCCTGAATCCTGTGTTCACTTCTGGGCCCCTCACCACAAGAAGGATTTTGAGGCTCCGGAGAAAGTTCAGAGAAGAGCAACAAAGCTAGTAAAGGATCTGGAGAAAAGGCCTTATAAGGAACAGCTGAGAGAGCTGGGGGTGTTTATCCTGGAGAAGAGGAAGCTGAGGGGAGACCTCATTGCTCTCTATAATTAACTAAAAGTAAGTTGTGGAGAGGAGGGAGCTGGCCCCTTCTCCCAGGTCACTGGGGACAGGACGAGAGGGAGTGGCCTCAAGCTCCACCAGGGGAGATTTAGGCTAGACATTAGGAAAACTTTTTCATGGAAAGGGTCATTGGGCAGTGTCAGAGGCTGCCCAGGGAGGGGGTTGATTCATCTTCCCTGGAGGTGTTTAAGGCACAGATGGACAAGGTGCCGAGGGGCAATGTTTACTGTTTGACAGGAACAGTTGGACTCGATGATCCAGTGGGTCTCTTGCAACCTGGTTGTTCTATGATTCCATGACGCTGCCCAGTGGTGCAGCCTCTTCAGATCCCTTTGGAGCACCTCAACCCTGCAGAGGATCCATGCTTTTCCAAGGCTTAGTGTCATCCTCAAACTTGCTAAGGGAGCACTCGATGCCTTCCTCCAGGTCATTGATAAAGACATTGAACAGGGCTGGACCCAACACTGATCCTTGGGGAACACCACTTGTCACTGGCCTCCAGCTGGATTTAACACCATTTCCTACCACTCTCTGGGCCCTCCATCCAACCAGTTTTCCACCCAGGAGAGTGTGAGACTGTCTAGGCCAGAGGTGACAGTTTCTGAAGCAGAATGCTATGAGAAACTGTGTTGGAATTTGAAGGACAGAGAATGAAAAATAGATGGAGAGAAGCGCAGCCTGAATCGATCAGCTGGTCTCTCTGCTACCTCCAGGTGGCACAATCGCGGTACTGCAGCCCGTATCGATGAATGTGGCTCTCTGCTGCCACCGGGTGTCCGAAATGCGGTACTGCAGCCTGTATCGATGAATGCTGCTCTCTGCTGCCACCGGGTGACCGTAACGCGGTACTGCAGCCCGGGTGCCGCATGCGCAGTGGAGAGAGCAACGTTCTCTGCTGTGAGTGGGAGACTAAGTGTAACTGGGTTGGTGGTTTAATGAAAGTTTTTTTTACGTAAGTAGAACGGCTAGGCTTGATTTAAATTACATAAGTTAACTACATATACCTTATTTATCCATTAAGTATCAATAATCCTTGTAAAAACTTCTCAAGATTACAGTGAATATTTTACTCTTTCAGATATGATGTCAACAAGAGTATCAATAAGTTCCATACAATACGGGTTCACTAAAGTGAGGACTTACCTAGAAAACCTGACCACCACCGGAGATAAACGTGACTCGAAGTAAGTCTCTGGAAGGGTCAGGGGGGTTTAGAAGGGTCCCGAGGATCTCTAGAATACTCTGGAAGCACTTGGAAGAGTCCTGGGATTCTCTAGAAGGATTTAGATGGTCCTGGGGGTCTCTGGAAAGGCTCTGGGAGCCATTAGATGGTCCTGGGGGTCTCTAGAAGGGTCTGGAGGCCTTTAGAAGTGCTCTGGGGCGCTCTAGAAGGGTCATGGCATCTTTAGAAGGGTCCTGAGGGCCTCTAGAATTCTCTGGGGGCAGTTTGAAGAGTCGCGGGGTTCTCTAGAAGGGTCGTGGGGCCTTTGGATTGTCCTGAGGTTCTCTGGAATGGTCTGTGGGCCTTTCAAAGGGTCCTGGGTGTCTCTAGAAGGGTGTGGGGGTCTTTAGAATGGTTCTGGAGGGCTCTAGAAGGGTCTTGGCATCTTTAGAAGGGTGCTGGCTGTGTCTAGAATGGTCTGGGGGCCTTTAGAAGAGTCCTGTTGGCTCGAGAAGGGTCTGGGGACCCTAACCCTAGACCGAATACCTAACCCTAACCCGAAATCTATACTTAACTCTAATGGGAAGCCTAACCCTAACACTAACTCTAACACCCAGCCCTAAGCATAACCATAACCCTTAGCCTTCCCAAAACCCTAACACAAGCCCAACCCTAACCCTAACCCTAACCCTAGCACCTAAACCAACCCTAGCCCTAATCTTATCCACAAAGCTAATCCTAACGTAAATGCCATGGTCCTGGGGGTCTCTAGAAAGGTCAGGGGGTCTTTAGATTTGTCCTGAGGCTGTCTAGAATTCTCTGGGGGCAATTTGAAGAGTCCTGGAGTTCTCTAGAAGGCTCTGGGGGCCTTTAGATGGTCATGGGGGTCTCTGGAATGGCCCGGGGCCCTTTAGAATGGACCTGGGTGTCTCTAGAAGGGTCTGGGGGCCTTTAGAATGGTTCTGGGGTGTTCTAGCAGGGTCTTGGCATGTTCAGAAGGGTCCCGAGTGTCTCTAGAATGCTCTGGGGGCAGTTTGAAGAGTCCCGGGGTGCTCTAGAAGGGTCGTGGGGCCTTTGGATGGTCCTGGGGTTCTCTGGAATGGCCTGTGGGCCTTTCAAAGGGTAATGGGTGTCTCTAGAAGGGTGTGGGGGTCTTTAGAATGGTTCTAGAGGTCTCTAGAAGGGTCTTGGCATCAGTAGCAGGGTCCTGGCTGTGTCTAGAATGGTCTGGGGGCCTTTAGAAGAGTCCTGTTTGCTCGAGAAGGGTCTGGGGACACTAACCCTAGCCCGAATACCTAACCCTAACCCGAAACCTAAACTTAACCCTAATCTTAAGCCTAACCCTAACACTAACTCTAACACCCAGCCCTAAGCATAACCATAACCCTCAGCCTTCTAAACCCTAACACAAGCCCAACCCTAACCCTAACGCTAGAACCTAAACCAACCCTAGCCCTAATCTTAACCACAAAGCTAAACCTAACGTAAATGCCAGGGTCCTGGGGGTCTCTAGAAAGGTCAGGGGGTCTTTAGAATGGTCCTGAGGCTTTCTAGAATTCTCTGGGTGCAATTTGATAAGTCCTAGGCTTGTCTAGAATGCTCTGGGGGCCTTTAGATGGCCCTGGGGGTCTCTGGAATGGCCCGGTGTCCTTTAGGATTGACCTGGGTGTCTCTAGAATGGTCTGGGGGCCTTTAGAAGGGCTCTGGGGCGCTCTAGAAGGGTCTTGGCATCTTTCGAAGGGTCCTGAGGGTCTCTAGAATGCTCTGGGGAGAGTATGAAGAGTCCTGGGGTGCTCTAGAAGGGTCGTGGGGCCTTTGGATGGTCCTGGAGTTCTCTGGAATGGCCTGTGGGCCTTTCAAAGAATCCTGGTTGTCTCTAGAAGGGTGTGGGGTCTTTAGACTGGTTCTGGAGGGCTCTAGAAGGGTCTTGGCATCTTTAGCAGGGTCCTGGCTGTGTCTAGAATGGTGTGGGGGTCTTTAGAAGAGTCCTGTGGGCTCGAGAAAGGTCTGGGGACCCTAACCCTAGCCCGAATACCTAACCCTAATCCGAAACCTAAATTTAACCCTAATCTTAAGCCTAACCCTAACACTAAGTCTAACACCCAGCCCTAAACATAACCAAAACCCTTAGCCTTCCCAAAACCCTAACACAAGCACAACCCTAACCCTAACCCTAACCCTAGCACCTAAACCAACCCTAGCCCTGATCTTAACCAGAAAGATAACCCTAACGTAAATGCCAGGGTCCTGGGGGGTCTCCTGAAAGTTCAGGGGGTCTTTGGAATGGTCCTGAGGCTGTCTAGAATTCCCTGGGGGCAATTTGAAGAGTCCTGGGTTTCTCTAGAAGGCTCTGGGGGCCTTTAGATTGTCCTGAGTGTCTCTGGAATGGCCCGGGACCTTTTAGAATGGACCTGGGTGTCTCTAGAAGGGTCTGGGGGCCTTTAGAAGGGCTCCTGGGTGCTCAAGAAGGGTCTTGGCATCTTTAGAAGGATCCTGAGGGTCTCTAGAATGCTCTGCGGGCAGTTTGAAGAGTCCCGGGGTGCTCTAGAAGGGTCGTGGGGCCTTTGGATGGTCCTGGGGTTCTCTGGAATGGCCTGTGGGCCTTTCAAAGGGTCCTGGGTGTCTCTAGAAGGGTGTGAGGGGCTTTAGAATGGTTCTGGAGGGCTCTAGAAGGGTCTTGGCATCTTTAGAAGGGTCCTGGCTGAGTCTACAATGCTCTGGGGGCCTTTAGAAGAGTCCTGTGGTCTCGAGAAGGGTCTGTGGACCCTAACCCTAGACCGAAGACCTAACCCTAACCTGAAACTTAAACTTAACCATAATCTTAACCCTAACCCTAACCCTAACCCCTAACCCTAACCCTAACCCCTAATCCTAAACCCTAACCCTAACCCTAACCCTAAACCCTAACCCTAACCCTAAACTTAACCCTAACCCTATCCCCTAACCCTAACCCTAACTCTATCCCTAACCCCGCAACCCTAACCCTAACTCTATCCCTAACCCCCTAACCCTAACCCCCTAACCCTAACTCTAACCCTAACCCTTAACCCTAATGGTGAGACCGATTCCTGAATCCTGTGTTCACTTCTGGGCCCCTCACCACAAGAAGGATTTTGAGGCTCCGGAGAAAGTTCAGAGAAGAGCAACAAAGCTAGTAAAGGGTCTGGAGAAAAGGCCTTATAAGGAACAGCTGAGAGAGCTGGGGGTGTTTATCCTGGAGAAGAGGAAGCTGAGGGGAGACCTCATTGCTCTCTATAATTAACTAAAAGTAAGTTGTGGAGAGGAGGGAGCTGGCCCCTTCTCCCAGGTCACTGGGGACAGGACGAGAGGGAGTGGCCTCAAGCTCCACCAGGGGAGATTTAGGCTAGACATTAGGAAAACTTTTTCATGGAAAGGGTCATTGGGCAGTGTCAGAGGCTGCCCAGGGAGGGGGTTGATTCATCTTCCCTGGAGGTGTTTAAGGCACAGATGGACAAGGTGCCGAGGGGCAATGTTTACTGTTTGACAGGAACAGTTGGACTCGATGATCCAGTGGGTCTCTTGCAACCTGGTTGTTCTATGATTCCATGACGCTGCCCAGTGGTGCAGCCTCTTCAGATCCCTTTGGAGCACCTCAACCCTGCAGAGGATCCATGCTTTTCCCCAGCTTAGTGTCATCCTCAAACTTGCTAAGGGAGCACTCGATGCCTTCATCCAGGTCATTGATAAAGACATTGAACAGGGCTGGACCCAACACTGATCCTTGGGGAACACCACTTGTCACTGGCCTCCAGCTGGATTTAACACCATTTCCTACCACTCTCTGGGCCCTCCATCCAACCAGTTTTCCACCCAGGAGAGTGTGAGACTGTCTAGGCCAGAGGTGACAGTTTCTGAAGCAGAATGCTATGAGAAACTGTGTTGGAATTTGAAGGACAGAGAATGAAAAATAGATGGAGAGAAGCGCAGCCTGAATCGATCAGCTGGTCTCTCTGCTACCTCCAGGTGGCACAATCGCGGTACTGCAGCCCGTATCGATGAATGTGGCTCTCTGCTGCCACCGGGTGTCCGAAATGCGGTACGGCAGCCTGTATCGATGAATGCTGCCCTCTGCTGCCACCGGGTGACCGTAAAGCGGTACTGCAGCCCGGGTGCCGCATGCGCAGTGGAGAGAGCAACGTTCTCTGCTGTGAGTGGGAGACTAAGTGTAACTGGGTTGGTGGTTTAATGAAAGTTTTTTTTACGTAAGTAGAACGGCTAGGCTTGATTTAAATTACATAAGTTAACTACATATACCTTATTTATCCATTAAGTATCAATAATCCTTGTAAAAACTTCTCAAGATTACAGTGAATATTTTACTCTTTCAGATATGATGTCAACAAGAGTATCAATAAGTTCCATACAATACGGGTTCACTAAAGTGAGGACTTACCTAGAAAACCTGACCACCACCGGAGATAAACGTGACTCGAAGTAAGTCTCTGGAAGGGTCAGGGGGGTTTAGAAGGGTCCTGAGGATCTCTAGAATACTCTGGAAGCACTTGGAAGAGTCCTGGGATTCTCTAGAAGGATTTAGATGGTCCTGGGGGTCTCTGGAAAGGCTCTGGGGGCCATTAGATGGTCCTGGGGGTCTCTAGAAGGGTCTGGGGGCCTTTAGAAGGGCTCTGGGGCGCTCTAGAAGGGTCATGGCATCTTTAGAAGGGTCCAGAGGGCCTCTAGAATGCTCTGGGGGCAGTTTGAAGAGTCGTGGGGTGCTCTAGAAGGGTCGTGGGGCCTTTGGATTGTCCTGAGGTTCTCTGGAATGGCCTGTGGGCCTTTCAAAGGGTCCTGGGTGTTTCTAGGAGGGTGTGGGGTCTTTAGACTTGTTCTGGAGGGCTCTAGAAGGGTCTTGGCATCAGTAGCAGGGTCCTGGCTGTGTCTAGAATGGTCTGGGGGCCTTTAGAAGAGTCCTGTTGGCTCGAGAAGGGTCTGGGGACCCTAACCCTAGACCGAATACCTAACCCTAACCCGAAATCTATACTTAACCCTAATGGGAAGCCTAACCCTAACACTAACTCTAACACCCAGCCCTAAACATAACCATAACCCTTAGCCTTCCCAAAACCCTAACACAAGCCCAACCCTAACCCTAACCCTAACCCTAGCACCTAAACCAACCCTAGCCCTAATCTTATCCACAAAGCTAATCCTAACGTAAATGCCAGGGTCCTGGGGGTCTCTAGAAAGGTCAGGGGGTCTTTAGAATTGTCCTGAGGCTGTCTAGAATTCTCTGGGGGCAATTTGAAGAGTCCTGGAGTTCTCTAGAAGGCTCTGGGGGCCTTTAGATGGTCATGGGGGTCTCTGGAATGGCCCGGGGCCCTTTAGAATGGACCTGGGTGTCTCTAGAAGGGTCTGGGGGCCTTTAGAATGGTTCTGGGGTGTTCTAGCAGGGTCTTGGCATGTTCAGAAGGGTCCCGAGTGTCTCTAGAATGCTCTGGGGGCAGTTTGAAGAGTCCTGGGGTGCTCTAGAAGGGTCGTGGGGCCTTTGGATGGTCCTGGGGTTCTCTGGAATGGCCTGTGGGCCTTTCAAAGGGTCCTGGGTGTCTCTAGAAGGGTGTGGGGGTCTTTAGAATGGTTCTAGAGGTCTCTAGAAGGGTCTTGGCATCAGTAGCAGGGTCTTGGCTGTGTCTAGAATGGTCTGGGGGCCTTTAGAAGAGTCCTGTTGGCTCGAGAAGGTTCTGGGGACACTAACCCTAGCCCGAATCCCTAACCCTAACCCTAACCCTAACCCTAACCCTAATCTTAAGCCTAACCCTAACACTAACTCTAACACCCAGCCCTAAACATAACCATAACCCTTAGCCTTCTAAACCCTAACACAAGCCCAACCCTAACCCTAACCCTAACCCTAATGCTAGAACCTAAACCAACCCGAGCCCTAATCTTAACCACAAAGCTAAACCTAACGTAAATGCCAGGGTCCTGGGGGTCTCTAGAAAGGTCAGGGGGTCTTTAGAATGGTCCTGAGGCTTTCTAGAATTCTCTGGGTGCAATTTGATAAGTCCTAGGGTTGTCTAGAATGCTCTGGGGGCCTTTAGATGGCCCTGGGGGTCACTGGAATGGCCCGGTGTCCTTTAGGATTGACCTGGGTGTCTCTAGAATGGTCTGGGGGCCTTTAGAAGGGCTCTGGGGCGCTCTAGAAGGGTCTTGGCATCTTTCGAAGGGTCCTGAGGGTCTCTAGAATGCTCTGGGGAGAGTATGAAGAGTCCTGGGGTGCTCTAGAAGGGTCGTGGGGCCTTTGGATGGTCCTGGAGTTCTCTGGAATGGCCTGTGGGCCTTTCAAAAATCCTGGTTGTCTCTAGAAGGGTGTGGGGTCTTTAGACTGGTTCTGGAGGGCTCTAGAAGGGTCTTGGCATCTTTAGCAGGGTCCTGGCTGTGTCTAGAATGGTGTGGGGGTCTTTAGAAGAGTCCTGTGGGTTCGAGAAGGGTCTGGGGACCCTAACCCTAACCTGAATACCTAACCCTAACCCGAAATCTAAACTTAACCCTAATCTGAAGCCTAACCTTAACACTAACTCTAACACCCAGCCCTAAACATAACCATAACCCTTAGCCTTCCCAAAACCCTAACACAAGCCCAACCCTAACCCTAACCCTAAATCTAGCTCCTATACCAAACTTAGTCCTAATCCTAAGCACAAAGCTAACCCTAAAGTAAATGCCAGGGTCCTGGGGGTCTCTAGAAATGTCAGGGGTTTTAGAATGGTCCAGAGGCTGTCTAAAATACTCTGGGGTCAATTTGAAGAATCCTGGGGTTCTCTAGAAGTCTCTAGGGGCCTTTAGATGGCCATGGGGGTCTCCGGAATGGCCCGGGGCCCTTTAGAATGGACCTGGGTGTCTCTAGAAGGGTCTGGGGGCCTTTAGAAGGGCTCCTGGGCGCTCTAGAAGGGTCTTGGCATCTTTAGAAGGGTCCTGAGGGTCTCTAGAATGCTCTGGGGGTAGTTTGAAGAGTCCCAGGGTGCTGTAGAAGGGTCGTGGGGACTTTGGATGGTCGTGGGGTTCTCTGGAATGGCCTGTGGGCCTTTCAAAGTGTCCTGGGTGTCTCTAGAAGGGTGTGGGGGGCTTTAGAATGGTTCTGGAGGGCTCTAGAAGGGTCTTGGCATCTTTAGAAGGGTGCTGGCTGTGTCTAGAATGGTCTGGGGGCCTTTAGAAGAGTCCTGTTGGCTCGAGAAGGGTCTGGGGACCCTAACCCTAGACCGAATACCTAACTCTAACCCGAAATCTATACTTAACTCTAATGGGAAGCCTAACCCTAACACTAAATCTAACACCCAGCCCTAAGCATAACCATAACCCTTAGCCTTCCCAAAACCCTAACACAAGCCCAACCCTAACCCTAACCCTAACCCTAGCACCTAAACCAACCCTAGCCCTAATCTTATCCACAAAGCTAATCCTAACGTAAATGCCATGGTCCTGGGGGTCTCTAGAAAGGTCAGGGGGTCTTTAGAATTGTCCTGAGGCTGTCTAGAATTCTCTGGGGGCAATTTGAAGAGTCCTGGAGTTCTCTAGAAGGCTCTGGGGGCCTTTAGATGGTCATGGGGGTCTCTGGAATGGCCCGGGGCCCTTTAGAATGGACCTGGGTGTCTCTAGAAGGGTCTGGGGGCCTTTAGAATGGTTCTGGGGTGTTCTAGCAGGGTCTTGGCATGTTCAGAAGGGTCCCGAGTGTCTCAAGAATGCTCTGGGGGCAGTTTGAAGAGTCCCGGGGTGCTCTAGAAGGGTCGTGGGGCCTTTGGATGGTCCTGGGGTTCTCTGGAATGGCCTGTGGGCGTTTCAAAGGGTCCTGGGTGTCTCTAGAAGGGTATGGGGGGCTTTAGACTGGTTCTGGACGGCTCAAGAAGGGTCTTGGCATCTTTAGCAGAGTCCTGGCTGTGTCTAGAATGGTCTGGTGGCCTTTACAAGAGTCCTGTGGGCTCGAGAAAGGTCTGGGGACCCTAACCCTAGCCCGAATACCTAACCCTAACCCGAAACCTAAACTTAACCCTAATCTTAAGCCTAACCCTAACACTAAGTCTAACACCCAGCCCTAAACATAACCAAAACCCTTAGCCTTCCCAAAACCCTAACACAAGCCCAACCCTAACCCTAACCCTAACCCTAGCACCTAAACCAACCCTAGCCATAATCTTAACCACAAAGCTAACCCTAACGTAAATGCCAGGGTCCTGGGGGGTCTACTGAAAGGTCAGGGGGTCTTTAGAATGGTCCTGAGGCTGTCTAGAATTCCCTGGGGGCAATTTGAAGAGTCCTGGGTTTCTCTAGAAGGCTCTGGGGGCTTTAGATGGTCATGGGGGTCTCTGGAATGGCCCGGGGCCCTTTAGAATGGACCTGGGTGTCTCTAGAAGGGTCTGGGGGCCTTTAGAAGGGCTCCTGGGCGCTCTAGAAGGGTCTTGGCATCTTTAGAAGGGTCCTGAGGGTCTCTAGAATGCTCTGCGGGCAGTTTGAAGAGTCCCGTGTTGCTCTAGAAGGGTCGTGGGGCCTTTGGATGGTCCTGGAGATCTCTGGAATGGCCTGTGGGCCTTTCAAAGGGTCCTGGGTGTCTCTAGAAGGGTGTGGGGGGCTTTAGAATGGTTCTGGAGGGCTCTAGAAGGGTCTTGGCATCTTTAGAAGGGTCCTGGCTGAGTCTACAATGGTCTAGGGGCCTTTAGAAGAGTCCTGTGGGCTCGAGAAGGGTCTGTGGACCCTAACCCTAGACCGAAGACCTAACCCTAACCCGAAACTTAAACTTAACCATAATCTTAACCCTAACCCTAACCCTAACCCCTAACCCTAACCCTAACCCGAAACTTAAACTTAACCCTAATCTTACCCCTAACCCTAACCCTAACCCCTAACCCTAACCCTAACCCTAACCCCTAATCCTAAACCCTAACCCTAACCCTAACCCTAAACCCTAACCCTAACCCTAACCCTAACCCTAAACTTAACCCTAACCCTATCCCCTAACCCTAACCCTAACTCTATCCCTAACCCCGCAACCCTAACCCTAACTCTATCCCTAACCCCCTAACCCTAACCCCCTAACCCTAACTCTAACCCTAACCCTTAACCCTAATGGTGAGACCGATTCCTGAATCCTGTGTTCACTTCTGGGCCCCTCACCACAAGAAGGATTTTGAGGCTCCGGAGAAAGTTCAGAGAAGAGCAACAAAGCTAGTAAAGGATCTGGAGAAAAGGCCTTATAAGGAACAGCTGAGAGAGCTGGGGGTGTTTATCCTGGAGAAGAGGAAGCTGAGGGGAGACCTCATTGCTCTCTATAATTAACTAAAAGTAAGTTGTGGAGAGGAGGGAGCTGGCCCCTTCTCCCAGGTCACTGGGGACAGGACGAGAGGGAGTGGCCTCAAGCTCCACCAGGGGAGATTTAGGCTAGACATTAGGAAAACTTTTTCATGGAAAGGGTCATTGGGCAGTGTCAGAGGCTGCCCAGGGAGGGGGTTGATTCATCTTCCCTGGAGGTGTTTAAGGCACAGATGGACAAGGTGCCGAGGGGCAATGTTTACTGTTTGACAGGAACAGTTGGACTCGATGATCCAGTGGGTCTCTTGCAACCTGGTTGTTCTATGATTCCATGACGCTGCCCAGTGGTGCAGCCTCTTCAGATCCCTTTGGAGCACCTCAACCCTGCAGAGGATCCATGCTTTTCCAAGGCTTAGTGTCATCCTCAAACTTGCTAAGGGAGCACTCGATGCCTTCATCCAGGTCATTGATAAAGACATTGAACAGGGCTGGACCCAACACTGATCCTTGGGGAACACCACTTGTCACTGGCCTCCAGCTGGATTTAACACCATTTCCTACCACTCTCTGGGCCCTCCATCCAACCAGTTTTCCACCCAGGAGAGTGTGAGACTGTCTAGGCCAGAGGTGACAGTTTCTGAAGCAGAATGCTATGAGAAACTGTGTTGGAATTTGAAGGACAGAGAATGAAAAATAGATGGAGAGAAGCGCAGCCTGAATCGATCAGCTGGTCTCTCTGCTACCTCCAGGTGGCACAATCGCGGTACTGCAGCCCGTATCGATGAATGTGGCTCTCTGCTGCCACCGGGTGTCCGAAATGCGGTACGGCAGCCTGTATCGATGAATGCTGCCCTCTGCTGCCACCGGGTGACCGTAAAGCGGTACTGCAGCCCGGGTGCCGCATGCGCAGTGGAGAGAGCAACGTTCTCTGCTGTGAGTGGGAGACTAAGTGTAACTGGGTTGGTGGTTTAATGAAAGTTTTTTTTACGTAAGTAGAACGGCTAGGCTTGATTTAAATTACATAAGTTAACTACATATACCTTATTTATCCATTAAGTATCAATAATCCTTGTAAAAACTTCTCAAGATTACAGTGAATATTTTACTCTTTCAGATATGATGTCAACAAGAGTATCAATAAGTTCCATACAATACGGGTTCACTAAAGTGAGGACTTACCTAGAAAACCTGACCACCACCGGAGATAAACGTGACTCGAAGTAAGTCTCTGGAAGGGTCAGGGGGGTTTAGAAGGGTCCCGAGGATCTCTAGAATACTCTGGAAGCACTTGGAAGAGTCCTGGGATTCTCTAGAAGGATTTAGATGGTCCTGGGGGTCTCTGGAAAGGCTCTGGGGGCATTAGATGGTCCTGGGGGTCTCTAGAAGGGTCTGGGGGCCTTTAGAAGGGCTCTGGGGCGCTCTAGAAGGGTCATGGCATCTTTAGAAGGGTCCAGAGGGCCTCTAGAATGCTCTGGGGGTAGTTTGAAGAGTCCCGGGGTGCTCTAGAAGGGTCGTGGGGCCTTTGGATTGTCCTGGGGTTCTCTGGAATGGCCTGTGGGCCTTTCAAAGGGTCCTGGGTGTTTCTAGGAGGGTGTGGGGTCTTTAGACTTGTTCTGGAGGGCTCTAGAAGGGTCTTGGCATCTTTAGCAGGGTCCTGGCTGTGTCTAGAATGGTCTGGGGGCCTTTAGAAGAGTCCTGTTGGCTCGAGAAGGGTCTGGGGACCCTAACCCTAGACCGAATACCTAACCCTAACCCGAAATCTATACTTAACCCTAATGGGAAGCCTAACCCTAACACTAACTCTAACACCCAGCCCTAAGCATAACCATAACCCTTAGCCTTCCCAAAACCCTAACACAAGCCCAACCCTAACCCTAACCCTAACCCTAGCACCTAAACCAACCCTAGCCCTAATCTTATCCACAAAGCTAATCCTAACGTAAATGCCATGGTCCTGGGGGTCTCTAGAAAGGTCAGGGGGTCTTTAGAATTGTCCTGAGGCTGTCTAGAATTCTCTGGGGGCAATTTGAAGAGTCCTGGAGTTCTCTAGAAGGCTCTGGGGGCCTTTAGATGGTCATGGGGGTCTCTGGAATGGCCTGGGGCCCTTTAGAATGGACCTGGGTGTCTCTAGAAGGGTCTGGGGGCCTTTAGAATGGTTCTGGGGTGTTCTAGCAGGGTCTTGGCATGTTCAGAAGGGTCCCGAGTGTCTCTAGAATGCTCTGGGGGCAGTTTGAAGAGTCCTGGGGTGCTCTAGAAGGGTCGTGGGGCCTTTGGATGGTCCTGGGGTTCTCTGGAATGGCCTGTGGGCCTTTCAAATGGTCCTGGGTGTCTCTAGAAGGGTGTGGGGGTTTTTAGAATGGTTCTAGAGGTCTCTAGAAGGGTCTTGGCATCAGTAGCAGGGTCTTGGCTGTGTCTAGAATGGTCTGGGGGCCTTTAGAAGAGTCCTGTTGGCTCGAGAAGGTTCTGGGGACACTAACCCTAGCCCGAATACCTAACCCTAACCCTAACCCTAACCCTAACCCTAATCTTAAGCCTAACCCTAACACTAACTCTAACACCCAGCCCTAAACATAACCATAACCCTTAGCCTTCTAAACCCTAACACAAGCCCAACCCTAACCCTAACCCTAATGCTAGAACCTAAACCAACCCGAGCCCTAATCTTAACCACAAAGCTAAACCTAACGTAAATGCCAGGGTCCTGGGGGTCTCTAGAAAGGTCAGGGGGTCTTTAGAATGGTCCTGAGGCTTTCTAGAATTCTCTGGGTGCAATTTGATAAGTCCTAGGCTTGTCTAGAATGCTCTGGGGGCCTTTAGATGGCCCTGGGGGTCACTGGAATGGCCCGGTGTCCTTTAGGATTGACCTGGGTGTCTCTAGAATGGTCTGGGGGCCTTTAGAAGGGCTCTGGGGCACTCTAGAAGGGTCTTGGCATCTTTCGAAGGGTCCTGAGGGTCTCTAGAATGCTCTGGGGAGAGTATGAAGAGTCCTGGGGTGCTCTAGAAGGGTCGTGGGGCCTTTGGATGGTCCTGGAGTTCTCTGGAATGGCCTGTGGGCCTTTCAAAGAATCCTGGTTGTCTCTAGAAGGGTGTGGGGTCTTTAGACTGGTTCTGGAGGGCTCTAGAAGGGTCTTGGCATCTTTAGCAGGGTCCTGGCTGTGTCTAGAATGGTGTGGGGGTCTTTAGAAGAGTCCTGTGGGTTCGAGAAGGGTCTGGGGACCCTAACCCTAACCTGAATACCTAACCCTAACCCGAAATCTAAACTTAACCCTAATCTGAAGCCTAACCTTAACACTAACTCTAACACCCAGCCCTAAACATAACCATAACCCTTAGCCTTCCCAAAACCCTAACACAAGCCCAACCCTAACCCTAACCCTAAATCTAGCTCCTATACCAAACTTAGTCCTAATCCTAAGCACAAAGCTAACCCTAAAGTAAATGCCAGGGTCCTGGGGGTCTCTAGAAATGTCAGGGGTTTTAGAATGGTCCAGAGGCTGTCTAAAATACTCTGGAGTCAATTTGAAGAATCCTGGGGTTCTCTAGAAGTCTCTGGGGGCCTTTAGATGGTCATGGGGGTCTCCGGAATGGCCCGGGGCCCTTTAGAATGGTCCTGGGTGTCTCTAGAAGGGTCTGGGGGCCTTTAGAAGGGCTCCTGGGCGCTCTAGAAGGGTCTTGGCATCTTTAGAAGGGTCCTGAGGGTCTCTAGAATGCTCTGGGGGTAGTTTGAATAGTCCCAGGGTGCTCTAGAAGGGTCGTGGGGCCTTTGGATGGTCGTGGGGTTCTCTGGAATGGCCTGTGGGCCTTTCAAAGGGTCCTGGGTGTCTCTAGAAGGGTGTGGGGGGCTTTAGAATGGTTCTGGAGGGCTCTAGAAGGGTCTTGGC
Organism: Coccyzus lansbergi; assembly: GCA_033558105.1. Classification (NCBI taxonomy): domain Eukaryota; kingdom Metazoa; phylum Chordata; class Aves; order Cuculiformes; family Coccyzidae; genus Coccyzus; species Coccyzus lansbergi. The sequence goes on from JAUMJK010001146.1 coordinate 52,543, forward strand.
ATCTTTAGAAGGGTGCTGGCTGTGTCTAGAATGGTCTGGGGGCCTTTAGAAGAGTCCTGTTGGCTCGAGAAGGGTCTGGGGACCCTAACCCTAGACCGAATACCTAACCCTAACCCGAAATCTATACTTAACTCTAATGGGAAGCCTAACCCTAACACTAACTCTAACACCCAGCCCTAAGCATAACCATAACCCTTAGCCTTCCCAAAACCCTAACACAAGCCCAACCCTAACCCTAACCCTAACCCTAGCACCTAAACCAACCCTAGCCCTAATCTTATCCACAAAGCTAATCCTAACGTAAATGCCATGGTCCTGGGGGTCTCTAGAAAGGTCAGGGGGTCTTTAGATTTGTCCTGAGGCTGTCTAGAATTCTCTGGGGGCAATTTGAAGAGTCCTGGAGTTCTCTAGAAGGCTCTGGGGGCCTTTAGATGGTCATGGGGGTCTCTGGAATGGCCCGGGGCCCTTTAGAATGGACCTGGGTGTCTCTAGAAGGGTCTGGGGGCCTTTAGAATGGTTCTGGGGTGTTCTAGCAGGGTCTTGGCATGTTCAGAAGGGTCCCGAGTGTCTCAAGAATGCTCTGGGGGCAGTTTGAAGAGTCCCGGGGTGCTCTAGAAGGGTCGTGGGGCCTTTGGATGGTCCTGGGGTTCTCTGGAATGGCCTGTGGGCCTTTCAAAGGGTCCTGGGTGTCTCTAGAAGGGTATGGGGTGCTTTAGACTGGTTCTGGACGGCTCAAGAAGGGTCTTGGCATCTTTAGCAGAGTCCTGGCTGTGTCTAGAATGGTCTGGGGGCCTTTACAAGAGTCCTGTGGGCTCGAGAAGGGTCTGGGGACCCTAACCCTAGCCCGAATACCTAACCCTAACCCGAAACCTAAACTTAACCCTAATCTTAAGCCTAACCCTAACACTAAGTCTAACACCCAGCCCTAAACATAACCAAAACCCTTAGCCTTCCCAAAACCCTAACACAAGCCCAACCCTAACCCTAACCCTAACCCTAGCACCTAAACCAACCCTAGCCATAATCTTAACCACAAAGCTAACCCTAACGTAAATGCCAGGGTCCTGGGGGGTCTACTGAAAGGTCAGGGGGTCTTTAGAATGGTCCTGAGGCTGTCTAGAATTCCCTGGGGGCAATTTGAAGAGTCCTGGGTTTCTCTAGAAGGCTCTGGGGGCCTTTAGATGGTCATGGGGGTCTCTGGAATGGCCCGGGGCCCTTTAGAATGGACCTGGGTGTCTCTAGAAGGGTCTGGGGGCCTTTAGAAGGGCTCCTGGGCGCTCTAGAAGGGTCTTGGCATCTTTAGAAGGGTCCTGAGGGTCTCTAGAATGCTCTGCGGGCAGTTTGAAGAGTCCCGTGTTGCTCTAGAAGGGTCGTGGGGCCTTTGGATGGTCCTGGGGTTCTCTGGAATGGCCTGTGGGCCTTTCAAAGGGTCCTGGGTGTCTCTAGAAGGGTGTGGGGGGCTTTAGAATGGTTCTGGAGGGCTCTAGAAGGGTCTTGGCATCTTTAGAAGGGTCCTGGCTGAGTCTACAATGGTCTGGGGGCCTTTAGAAGAGTCCTGTGGGCTCGAGAAGGGTCTGTGGACCCTAACCCTAGACCGAAGACCTAACCCTAACCCGAAACTTAAACTTAACCCTAATCTTAACCCTAACCCTAACCCTAACCCCTAACCCTAACCCTAACCCGAAACTTAAACTTAACCCTAATCTTAACCCTAACCCTAACCCTAACCCCTAACCCTAACCCTAACCCTAACCCCTAATCCTAAACCCTAACCCTAACCCTAACCCTAAACCCTAACCCTAACCCTAACCCTAACCCTAAACTTAACCCTAACCCTATCCCCTAACCCTAACCCTAACTCTATCCCTAACCCCGCAACCCTAACCCTAACTCTATCCCTAACCCCCTAACCCTAACCCCCTAACCCTAACTCTAACCCTAACCCTTAACCCTAATGGTGAGACCGATTCCTGAATCCTGTGTTCACTTCTGGGCCCCTCACCACAAGAAGGATTTTGAGGCTCCGGAGAAAGTTCAGAGAAGAGCAACAAAGCTAGTAAAGGATCTGGAGAAAAGGCCTTATAAGGAACAGCTGAGAGAGCTGGGGGTGTTTATCCTGGAGAAGAGGAAGCTGAGGGGAGACCTCATTGCTCTCTATAATTAACTAAAAGTAAGTTGTGGAGAGGAGGGAGCTGGCCCCTTCTCCCAGGTCACTGGGGACAGGACGAGAGGGAGTGGCCTCAAGCTCCACCAGGGGAGATTTAGGCTAGACATTAGGAAAACTTTTTCATGGAAAGGGTCATTGGGCAGTGTCAGAGGCTGCCCAGGGAGGGGGTTGATTCATCTTCCCTGGAGGTGTTTAAGGCACAGATGGACAAGGTGCCGAGGGGCAATGTTTACTGTTTGACAGGAACAGTTGGACTCGATGATCCAGTGGGTCTCTTGCAACCTGGTTGTTCTATGATTCCATGACGCTGCCCAGTGGTGCAGCCTCTTCAGATCCCTTTGGAGCACCTCAACCCTGCAGAGGATCCATGCTTTTCCAAGGCTTAGTGTCATCCTCAAACTTGCTAAGGGAGCACTCGATGCCTTCATCCAGGTCATTGATAAAGACATTGAACAGGGCTGGACCCAACACTGATCCTTGGGGAACACCACTTGTCACTGGCCTCCAGCTGGATTTAACACCATTTCCTACCACTCTCTGGGCCCTCCATCCAACCAGTTTTCCACCCAGGAGAGTGTGAGACTGTCTAGGCCAGAGGTGACAGTTTCTGAAGCAGAATGCTATGAGAAACTGTGTTGGAATTTGAAGGACAGAGAATGAAAAATAGATGGAGAGAAGCGCAGCCTGAATCGATCAGCTGGTCTCTCTGCTACCTCCAGGTGGCACAATCGCGGTACTGCAGCCCGTATCGATGAATGTGGCTCTCTGCTGCCACCGGGTGTCCGAAATGCGGTACTGCAGCCTGTATCGATGAATGCTGCTCTCTGCTGCCACCGGGTGACCGTAAAGCGGTACTGCAGCCCGGGTGCCGCATGCGCAGTGGAGAGAGCAACGTTCTCTGCTGTGAGTGGGAGACTAAGTGTAACTGGGTTGGTGGTTTAATGAAAGTTTTTTTTACGTAAGTAGAACGGCTAGGCTTGATTTAAATTACATAAGTTAACTACATATACCTTATTTATCCATTAAGTATCAATAATCCTTGTAAAAACTTCTCAAGATTACAGTGACTATTTTACTCTTTCAGATATGATGTCAACAAGAGTATCAATAAGTTCCATACAATACGGGTTCACTAAAGTGAGGACTTACCTAGAAAACCTGACCACCACCGGAGATAAACGTGACTCGAAGTAAGTCTCTGGAAGGGTCAGGGGGGTTTAGAAGGGTCCTGAGGATCTCTAGAATAGTCTGGAAGCACTTGGAAGAATCCTGGGATTCTCTAGAAGGATTTAGATGGTCCTGGGGGTCTCTGGAAAGGCTCTGGGGGCCATTAGATGGTCCTGGGGGTCTCTAGAAGGGTCTGGGGGCCTTTAGAAGGGCTCTGGGGCGCTCTAGAAGGGTCATGGCATCTTTAGAAGGGTCCAGAGGGCCTCTAGAATGCTCTGGGGGCAGTTTGAAGAGTCGCGGGGTGCTCTAGAAGGGTCGTGGGGCCTTTGGATTGTCCTGAGGTCCTCTGGAATGGCCTGTGGGCCTTTCAAAGGGTCCTGGGTGTTTCTAGGAGGGTGTGGGGTCTTTAGACTTGTTCTGGAGGGCTCTAGAAGGGTCTTGGCATCTTTAGAAGGGTGCTGGCTGTGTCTAGAATGGTCTGGGGGCCTTTAGAAGAGTCCTGTTGGCTCGAGAAGGGTCTGGGGACCCTAACCCTAGACCGAATACCTAACCCTAACCCGAAATCTATACTTAACCCTAATGGGAAGCCTAACCCTAACACTAACTCTAACACCCAGCCCTAAGCATAACCATAACCCTTAGCCTTCCCAAAACCCTAACACAAGCCCAACCCTAACCCTAACCCTAACCCTAGCACCTAAACCAACCCTAGCCCTAATCTTATCCACAAAGCTAATCCTAACGTAAATGCCATGGTCCTGGGGGTCTCTAGAAAGGTCAGGGGGTCTTTAGAATTGTCCTGAGGCTGTCTAGAATTCTCTGGGGGCAATTTGAAGAGTCCTGGAGTTCTCTAGAAGGCTCTGGGGGCCTTTAGATGGTCATGGGGGTCTCTGGAATGGCCCGGGGCCCTTTAGAATGGACCTGGGTGTCTCTAGAAGGGTCTGGGGGCCTTTAGAATGGTTCTGGGGTGTTCTAGCAGGGTCTTGGCATGTTCAGAAGGGTCCCGAGTGTCTCTAGAATGCTCTGGGGGCAGTTTGAAGAGTCGCGGGGAGCTCTAGAAGGGTCGTGGGGCCTTTGGATGGTCCTGGGGTTCTCTGGAATGGCCTGTGGGCCTTTCAAAGGGTCCTGGGTGTCTCTAGAAGGGTGTGGGGGTCTTTAGAATGGTTCTAGAGGTCTCTAGAAGGGTCTTGGCATCAGTAGCAGGGTCTTGGCTGTGTCTAGAATGGTCTGGGGGCCTTTAGAAGAGTCCTGTGGGCTCGAGAAGGGTCTGTGGACCCTAACCCTAGACCGAAGACCTAACCCTAACCCGAAACTTAAACTTAACCATAATCTTAACCCTAACCCTAACCCTAACCCCTAACCCTAACCCTAACCCGAAACTTAAACTTAACCCTAATCTTAACCCTAACCCTAACCCCTAACCCTAACCCTAACCCTAACCCCTAACCCTAAACCCTAACCCTAACCCTAACCCTAACCCTAACCCTAAACTTAACCCTAACCCTATCCCCTAACCCTAACCCTAACTCTATCCCTAACCCCGCAACCCTAACCCTAACTCTATCCCTAACCCCCTAACCGTAACCCTCTAACCCTAACCCTTAACCCTAATGGTGAGACCGATTCCTGAATCCTGTGTTCACTTCTGGGCCCCTCACCACAAGAAGGATTTTGAGGCTCCGGATAAAGTTCAGAGAAGAGCAACAAAGCTAGTAAAGGATCTGGAGAAAAGGCCTTATAAGGAACAGCTGAGAGAGCTGGGGGTGTTTATCCTGGAGAAGAGGAAGCTGAGGGGAGACCTCATTGCTCTCTATAATTAACTAAAAGTAAGTTGTGGAGAGGAGGGAGCTGGCCCCTTCTCCCAGGTCACTGGGGACAGGACGAGAGGGAGTGGCCTCAAGCTCCACCAGGGGAGATTTAGGCTAGACATTAGGAAAACTTTTTCATGGAAAGGGTCATTGGGCAGTGTCAGAGGCTGCCCAGGGAGGGGGTTGATTCATCTTCCCTGGAGGTGTTTAAGGCACAGATGGACAAGGTGCCGAGGGGCAATGTTTACTGTTTGACAGGAACAGTTGGACTCGATGATCCAGTGGGTCTCTTGCAACCTGGTTGTTCTATGATTCCATGACGCTGCCCAGTGGTGCAGCCTCTTCAGATCCCTTTGGAGCACCTCAACCCTGCAGAGGATCCATGCTTTTCCAAGGCTTAGTGTCATCCTCAAACTTGCTAAGGGAGCACTCGATGCCTTCATCCAGGTCATTGATAAAGACATTGAACAGGGCTGGACCCAACACTGATCCTTGGGGAACACCACTTGTCACTGGCCTCCAGCTGGATTTAACACCATTTCCTACCACTCTCTGGGCCCTCCATCCAACCAGTTTTCCACCCAGGAGAGTGTGAGACTGTCTAGGCCAGAGGTGACAGTTTCTGAAGCAGAATGCTATGAGAAACTGTGTTGGAATTTGAAGGACAGAGAATGAAAAATAGATGGAGAGAAGCGCAGCCTGAATCGATCAGCTGGTCTCTCTGCTACCTCCAGGTGGCACAATCGCGGTACTGCAGCCCGTATCGATGAATGTGGCTCTCTGCTGCCACCGGGTGTCCGAAATGCGGTACTGCAGCCTGTATCGATGAATGCTGCTCTCTGCTGCCACCGGGTGACCGTAAAGCGGTACTGCAGCCCGGGTGCCGCATGCGCAGTGGAGAGAGCAACGTTCTCTGCTGTGAGTGGGAGACTAAGTGTAACTGGGTTGGTGGTTTAATGAAAGTTTTTTTTACGTAAGTAGAACGGCTAGGCTTGATTTAAATTACATAAGTTAACTACATATACCTTATTTATCCATTAAGTATCAATAATCCTTGTAAAAACTTCTCAAGATTACAGTGACTATTTTACTCTTTCAGATATGATGTCAACAAGAGTATCAATAAGTTCCATACAATACGGGTTCACTAAAGTGAGGACTTACCTAGAAAACCTGACCACCACCGGAGATAAACGTGACTCGAAGTAAGTCTCTGGAAGGGTCAGGGGGGTTTAGAAGGGTCCTGAGGATCTCTAGAATACTCTGGAAGCACTTGGAAGAGTCCTGGGATTCTCTAGAAGGATTTAGATGGTCCTGGGGGTCTCTGGAAAGGCTCTGGGGGCCATTAGATGGTCCTGGGGGTCTCTAGAAGGGTCTGGGGGCCTTTAGAAGGGCTCTGGGGCGCTCTAGAAGGGTCATGGCATCTTTAGAAGGGTCCAGAGGGCCTCTAGAATGCTCTGGGGGCAGTTTGAAGAGTCGCGGGGTGCTCTAGAATGGTCGTGGGGCCTTTGGATTGTCCTGAGGTTCTCTGGAATGGCCTGTGGGCCTTTCAAAGGGTCCTGGGTGTTTCTAGGAGGGTGTGGGGTCTTTAGACTTGTTCTGGAGGGCTCTAGAAGGGTCTTGGCATCTTTAGAAGGGTGCTGGCTGTGTCTAGAATGGTCTGGGGGCCTTTAGAAGAGTCCTGTTGGCTCGAGAAGGGTCTGGGGACCCTAACCCTAGACCGAATACCTAACCCTAACCCGAAATCTATACTTAACCCTAATGGGAAGCCTAACCCTAACACTAACTCTAACACCCAGCCCTAAGCATAACCATAACCCTTAGCCTTCCCAAAACCCTAACACAAGCCCAACCCTAACCCTAACCCTAACCCTAGCACCTAAACCAACCCTAGCCCTAATCTTATCCACAAAGCTAATCCTAACGTAAATGCCATGGTCCTGGGGGTCTCTAGAAAGGTCAGGGGGTCTTTAGATTTGTCCTGAGGCCGTCTAGAATTCTCTGGGGGCAATTTGAAGAGTCCTGGAGTTCTCTAGAAGGCTCTGGGGGCCTTTAGATGGTCATGGGGGTCTCTGGAATGGCCCGGGGCCCTTTAGAATGGACCTGGGTGTCTCTAGAAGGGTCTGGGGGCCTTTAGAATGGTTCTGGGGTGTTCTAGCAGGGTCTTGGCATGTTCAGAAGGGTCCCGAGTGTCTCTAGAATGCTCTGGGGGCAGTTTGAAGAGTCCTGGGGTGCTCTAGAAGGGTCGTGGGGCCTTTGGATGGTCCTGGGGTTCTCTGGAATGGCCTGTGGGCCTTTCAAAGGGTCCTGGGTGTCTCTAGAAGGGTGTGGGGGTCTTTAGAATGGTTCTAGAGGTCTCTAGAAGGGTCTTGGCATCAGTAGCAGGGTCTTGGCTGTGTCTAGAATGGTCTGGGGGCCTTTAGAAGAGTCCTGTGGGCTCGAGAAGGTTCTGGGGACACTAACCCTAGCCCGAATACCTAACCCTAACCCTAACCCTAACCCTAACCCTAACCCTAATCTTAAGCCTAACCCTAACACTAACTCTAACACCCAGCCCTAAACCTAACCATAACCCTTAGCCTTCTAAACCCTAACACAAGCCCAACCCTAACCCTAACCCTAATGCTAGAACCTAAACCAACCCGAGCCCTAATCTTAACCACAAAGCTAAACCTAACGTAAATGCCAGGGTCCTGGGGGTCTCTAGAAAGGTCAGGGGGTCTTTAGAATGGTCCTGAGGCTTTCTAGAATTCTCTGGGTGCAATTTGATAAGTCCTAGGCTTGTCTAGAATGCTCTGGGGGCCTTTAGATGGCCCTGGGGGTCACTGGAATGGCCCGGTGTCCTTTAGGATTGACCTGGGTGTCTCTAGAATGGTCTGGGGGCCTTTAGAAGGGCTCTGGGGCGCTCTAGAAGGGTCTTGGCATCTTTCGAAGGGTCCTGAGGGTCTCTAGAATGCTCTGGGGAGAGTATGAAGAGTCCTGGGGTGCTCTAGAAGGGTCGTGGGGCCTTTGGATGGTCCTGGAGTTCTCTGGAATGGCCTGTGGGCCTTTCAAAGAATCCTGGTTGTCTCTAGAAGGGTGTGGGGTCTTTAGACTGGTTCTGGAGGGCTCTAGAAGGGTCTTGGCATCTTTAGCAGGGTCCTGGCTGTGTCTAGAATGGTGTGGGGGTCTTTAGAAGAGTCCTGTGGGTTCGAGAAGGGTCTGGGGACCCTAACCCTAACCTGAATACCTAACCCTAACCCGAAATCTAAACTTAACCCTAATCTGAAGCCTAACCTTAACACTAAGTCTAACACCCAGCCCTAAACATAACCATAACCCTTAGCCTTCCCAAAACCCTAACACAAGCCCAACCCTAACCCTAACCCTAAATCTAGCTCCTATACCAAACTTAGTCCTAATCCTAAGCACAAAGCTAACCCTAAAGTAAATGCCAGGGTCCTGGGTGTCTCTAGAAATGTCAGGGGTTTTAGAATGGTCCAGAGGCTGTCTAAAATACTCTGGAGTCAATTTGAAGAATCCTGGGGTTCTCTAGAAGTCTCTGGGGGCCTTTAGATGGTCATGGGGGTCTCCGGAATGGCCCGGGGCCCTTTAGAATGGACCTGGGTGTCTCTAGAAGGGTCTGGGGGCCTTTAGAAGGGCTCCTGGGCGCTCTAGAAGGGTCTTGGCATCTTTAGAAGGGTCCTGAGGGTCTCTAGAATGCTCTGGGGGTAGTTTGAATAGTCCCAGGGTGCTCTAGAAGGGTCGTGGGGCCTTTGGATGGTCCTGGGGTTCTCTGGAATGGCCTGTGGGCCTTTCAAAGGGTCCTGGGTGTCTCTAGAAGGGTGTGGGGGGCTTTAGAATGGTTCTGGAGGGCTCTAGAAGGGTCTTGGCATCTTTAGAAGGGTGCTGGCTGTGTCTAGAATGGTCTGGGGGCCTTTAGAAGAGTCCTGTTGGCTCGAGAAGGGTCTGGGGACCCTAACCCTAGACCGAATACCTAACCCTAACCCGAAATCTATACTTAACTCTAATGGGAAGCCTAACCCTAACACTAACTCTAACACCCAGCCCTAAGCATAACCATAACCCTTAGCCTTCCCAAAACCCTAACACAAGCCCAACCCTAACCCTAACCCTAACCCTAGCACCTAAACCAACCCTAGCCCTAATCTTATCCACAAAGCTAATCCTAACGTAAATGCCAGGGTCCTGGGGGTCTCTAGAAAGGTCAGGGGGTCTTTAGAATTGTCCTGAGTCTGTCTAGAATTCTCTGGGGGCAATTTGAAGAGTCCTGGAGTTCTCTAGAAGGCTCTGGGGGCCTTTAGATGGTCATGGGGGTCTCTGGAATGGCCCGGGGCCCTTTAGAATGGACCTGGGTGTCTCTAGAAGGGTCTGGGGGCCTTTAGAATGGTTCTGGGGTGTTCTAGCAGGGTCTTGGCATGTTCAGAAGGGTCCCGAGTGTCTCTAGAATGCTCTGGGGGCAGTTTGAAGAGTCCCGGGGTGCTCTAGAAGGGTCGTGGGGCCTTTGGATGGTCCTGGGGTTCTCTGGAATGGCCTGTGGGCCTTTCAAAGGGTCCTGGGTGTCTCTAGAAGGGTATGGGGGGCTTTAGACTGGTTCTGGACGGCTCAAGAAGGGTCTTGGCATCTTTAGCAGAGTCCTGGCTGTGTCTAGAATGGTCTGGGGGCCTTTACAAGAGTCCTGTGGGCTCGAGAAGGGTCTGGGGACCCTAACCCTAGCCCGAATCCCTAACCCTAACCCGAAACCTAAACTTAACCCTAATCTTAAGCCTAACCCTAACACTAAGTCTAACACCCAGCCCTAAACATAACCAAAACCCTTAGCCTTCCCAAAACCCTAACACAAGCCCAACCCTAACCCTAACCCTAACCCTAGCACCTAAACCAACCCTAGCCATAATCTTAACCACAAAGCTAACCCTAACGTAAATGCCAGGGTCCTGGGGGGTCTCCTGAAAGGTCAGGGGGTCTTTAGAATGGTCCTGAGGCTGTCTAGAATTCCCTGGGGGCAATTTGAAGAGTCCTGGGTTTCTCTAGAAGGCTCTGGGGGCCTTTAGATGGTCATGGGGGTCTCTGGAATGGCCCGGGGCCCTTTAGAATGGACCTGGGTGTCTCTAGAAGGGTCTGGGGGCCTTTAGAAGGGCTCCTGGGCGCTCTAGAAGGGTCTTGGCATCTTTAGAAGGGTCCTGAGGGTCTCTAGAATGCTCTGCGGGCAGTTTGAAGAGTCCCGTGTTGCTCTAGAAGGGTCGTGGGGCCTTTGGATGGTCCTGGGGTTCTCTGGAATGGCCTGTGGGCCTTTCAAAGGGTCCTGGGTGTCTCTAGAAGGGTGTGGGGGGCTTTAGAATGGTTCTGGAGGGCTCTAGAAGGGTCTTGGCATCTTTAGAAGGGTGCTGGCTGAGTCTACAATGGTCTGGGGGCCTTTAGAAGAGTCCTGTGGGCTCGAGAAGGGTCTGTGGACCCTAACCCTAGACCGAAGACCTAACCCTAACCCGAAACTTAAACTTAACCCTAATCTTAACCCTAACCCTAACCCTAACCCCTAACCCTAACCCTAACCCGAAACTTAAACTTAACCCTAATCTTAACCCTAACCCTAACCCTAACCCCTAACCCTAACCCTAACCCTAACCCCTAATCCTAAACCCTAACCCTAACCCTAACCCTAAACCCTAACCCTAACCCTAACCCTAACCCTAAACTTAACCCTAACCCTATCCCCTAACCCTAACCCTAACTCTATCCCTAACCCCGCAACCCTAACCCTAACTCTATCCCTAACCCCCTAACCCTAACCCCCTAACCCTAACTCTAACCCTAACCCTTAACCCTAATGGTGAGACCGATTCCTGAATCCTGTGTTCACTTCTGGGCCCCTCACCACAAGAAGGATTTTGAGGCTCCGGAGAAAGTTCAGAGAAGAGCAACAAAGCTAGTAAAGGATCTGGAGAAAAGGCCTTATAAGGAACAGCTGAGAGAGCTGGGGGTGTTTATCCTGGAGAAGAGGAAGCTGAGGGGAGACCTCATTGCTCTCTATAATTAACTAAAAGTAAGTTGTGGAGAGGAGGGAGCTGGCCCCTTCTCCCAGGTCACTGGGGACAGGACGAGAGGGAGTGGCCTCAAGCTCCACCAGGGGAGATTTAGGCTAGACATTAGGAAAACTTTTTCATGGAAAGGGTCATTGGGCAGTGTCAGAGGCTGCCCAGGGAGGGGGTTGATTCATCTTCCCTGGAGGTGTTTAAGGCACAGATGGACAAGGTGCCGAGGGGCAATGTTTACTGTTTGACAGGAACAGTTGGACTCGATGATCCAGTGGGTCTCTTGCAACCTGGTTGTTCTATGATTCCATGACGCTGCCCAGTGGTGCAGCCTCTTCAGATCCCTTTGGAGCACCTCAACCCTGCAGAGGATCCATGCTTTTCCAAGGCTTAGTGTCATCCTCAAACTTGCTAAGGGAGCACTCGATGCCTTCATCCAGGTCATTGATAAAGACATTGAACAGGGCTGGACCCAACACTGATCCTTGGGGAACACCACTTGTCACTGGCCTCCAGCTGGATTTAACACCATTTCCTACCACTCTCTGGGCCCTCCATCCAACCAGTTTTCCACCCAGGAGAGTGTGAGACTGTCTAGGCCAGAGGTGACAGTTTCTGAAGCAGAATGCTATGAGAAACTGTGTTGGAATTTGAAGGACAGAGAATGAAAAATAGATGGAGAGAAGCGCAGCCTGAATCGATCAGCTGGTCTCTCTGCTACCTCCAGGTGGCACAATCGCGGTACTGCAGCCCGTATCGATGAATGTGGCTCTCTGCTGCCACCGGGTGTCCGAAATGCGGTACTGCAGCCTGTATCGATGAATGCTGCTCTCTGCTGCCACCGGGTGACCGTAAAGCGGTACTGCAGCCCGGGTGCCGCATGCGCAGTGGAGAGAGCAACGTTCTCTGCTGTGAGTGGGAGACTAAGTGTAACTGGGTTGGTGGTTTAATGAAAGTTTTTTTTACGTAAGTAGAACGGCTAGGCTTGATTTAAATTACATAAGTTAACTACATATACCTTATTTATCCATTAAGTATCAATAATCCTTGTAAAAACTTCTCAAGTTTACAGTGACTATTTTACTCTTTCAGATATGATGTCAACAAGAGTATCAATAAGTTCCATACAATACGGGTTCACTAAAGTGAGGACTTACCTAGAAAACCTGACCACCACCGGAGATAAACGTGACTCGAAGTAAGTCTCTGGAAGGGTCAGGGGGGTTTAGAAGGGTCCTGAGGATCTCTAGAATACTCTGGAAGCACTTGGAAGAGTCCTGGGATTCTCTAGAAGGATTTAGATGGTCCTGGGGGTCTCTGGAAAGGCTCTGGGGGCCATTAGATGGTCCTGGGGGTCTCTAGAAGGGTCTGGGGGCCTTTAGAAGGGCTCTGGGGCGCTCTAGAAGGGTCATGGCATCTTTAGAAGGGTCCAGAGGGCCTCTAGAATGCTCTGGGGGCAGTTTGAAGAGTCGCGGGGTGCTCTAGAAGGGTCGTGGGGCCTTTGGATTGTCCTGAGGTTCTCTGGAATGGCCTGTGGGCCTTTCAAAGGGTCCTGGGTGTTTCTAGGAGGGTGTGGGGTCTTTAGACTTGTTCTGGAGGGCTCTAGAAGGGTCTTGGCATCTTTAGAAGGGTGCTGGCTGTGTCTAGAATGGTCTGGGGGCCTTTAGAAGAGTCCTGTTGGCTCGAGAAGGGTCTGGGGACCCTAACCCTAGACCGAATACCTAACCCTAACCCGAAATCTATACTTAACCCTAATGGGAAGCCTAACCCTAACACTAACTCTAACACCCAGCCCTAAGCATAACCATAACCCTTAGCCTTCCCAAAACCCTAACACAAGCCCAACCCTAACCCTAACCCTAACCCTAGCACCTAAACCAACCCTAGCCCTAATCTTATCCACAAAGCTAATCCTAACGTAAATGCCATGGTCCTGGGGGTCTCTAGAAAGGTCAGGGGGTCTTTAGATTTGTCCTGAGGCCGTCTAGAATTCTCTGGGGGCAATTTGAAGAGTCCTGGAGTTCTCTAGAAGGCTCTGGGGGCCTTTAGATGGTCATGGGGGTCTCTGGAATGGCCCGGGGCCCTTTAGAATGGACCTGGGTGTCTCTAGAAGGGTCTGGGGGCCTTTAGAATGGTTCTGGGGTGTTCTAGCAGGGTCTTGGCATGTTCAGAAGGGTCCCGAGTGTCTCTAGAATGCTCTGGGGGCAGTTTGAAGAGTCCTGGGGTGCTCTAGAAGGGTCGTGGGGCCTTTGGATGGTCCTGGGGTTCTCTGGAATGGCCTGTGGGCCTTTCAAAGGGTCCTGGGTGTCTCTAGAAGGGTGTGGGGGTCTTTAGAATGGTTCTAGAGGTCTCTAGAAGGGTCTTGGCATCAGTAGCAGGGTCTTGGCTGTGTCTAGAATGGTCTGGGGGCCTTTAGAAGAGTCCTGTGGGCTCGAGAAGGTTCTGGGGACACTAACCCTAGCCCGAATACCTAACCCTAACCCTAACCCTAACCCTAACCCTAACCCTAACCCTAATCTTAAGCCTAACCCTAACACTAACTCTAACACCCAGCCCTAAACCTAACCATAACCCTTAGCCTTCTAAACCCTAACACAAGCCCAACCCTAACCCTAACCCTAATGCTAGAACCTAAACCAACCCGAGCCCTAATCTTAACCACAAAGCTAAACCTAACGTAAATGCCAGGGTCCTGGGGGTCTCTAGAAAGGTCAGGGGGTCTTTAGAATGGTCCTGAGGCTTTCTAGAATTCTCTGGGTGCAATTTGATAAGTCCTAGGGTTGTCTAGAATGCTCTGGGGGCCTTTAGATGGCCCTGGGGGTCACTGGAATGGCCCGGTGTCCTTTAGGATTGACCTGGGTGTCTCTAGAATGGTCTGGGGGCCTTTAGAAGGGCTCTGGGGCGCTCTAGAAGGGTCTTGGCATCTTTCGAAGGGTCCTGAGGGTCTCTAGAATGCTCTGGGGAGAGTATGAAGAGTCCTGGGGTGCTCTAGAAGGGTCGTGGGGCCTTTGGATGGTCCTGGAGTTCTCTGGAATGGCCTGTGGGCCTTTCAAAGAATCCTGGTTGTCTCTAGAAGGGTGTGGGGTCTTTAGACTGGTTCTGGAGGGCTCTAGAAGGGTCTTGGCATCTTTAGCAGGGTCCTGGCTGTGTCTAGAATGGTGTGGGGGTCTTTAGAAGAGTCCTGTGGGTTCGAGAAGGGTCTGGGGACCCTAACCCTAACCTGAATACCTAACCCTAACCCGAAATCTAAACTTAACCCTAATCTGAAGCCTAACCTTAACACTAAGTCTAACACCCAGCCCTAAACATAACCATAACCCTTAGCCTTCCCAAAACCCTAACACAAGCCCAACCCTAACCCTAACCCTAAATCTAGCTCCTATACCAAACTTAGTCCTAATCCTAAGCACAAAGCTAACCCTAAAGTAAATGCCAGGGTCCTGGGGGTCTCTAGAAATGTCAGGGGTTTTAGAATGGTCCAGAGGCTGTCTAAAATACTCTGGAGTCAATTTGAAGAATCCTGGGGTTCTCTAGAAGTCTCTGGGGGCCTTTAGATGGTCATGGGGGTCTCCGGAATGGCCCGGGGCCCTTTAGAATGGACCTGGGTGTCTCTAGAAGGGTCTGGGGGCCTTTAGAAGGGCTCCTGGGCGCTCTAGAAGGGTCTTGGCATCTTTAGAAGGGTCCTGAGGGTCTCTAGAATGCTCTGGGGGTAGTTTGAATAGTCCCAGGGTGCTCTAGAAGGGTCGTGGGGCCTTTGGATGGTCCTGGGGTTCTCTGGAATGGCCTGTGGGCCTTTCAAAGGGTCCTGGGTGTCTCTAGAAGGGTGTGGGGGGCTTTAGAATGGTTCTGGAGGGCTCTAGAAGGGTCTTGGCATCTTTAGAAGGGTGCTGGCTGTGTCTAGAATGGTCTGGGGGCCTTTAGAAGAGTCCTGTTGGCTCGAGAAGGGTCTGGGGACCCTAACCCTAGACCGAATACCTAACCCTAACCCGAAATCTATACTTAACTCTAATGGGAAGCCTAACCCTAACACTAACTCTAACACCCAGCCCTAAGCATAACCATAACCCTTAGCCTTCCCAAAACCCTAACACAAGCCCAACCCTAACCCTAACCCTAACCCTAGCACCTAAACCAACCCTAGCCCTAATCTTATCCACAAAGCTAATCCTAACGTAAATGCCAGGGTCCTGGGGGTCTCTAGAAAGGTCAGGGGGTCTTTAGAATTGTCCTGAGTCTGTCTAGAATTCTCTGGGGGCAATTTGAAGAGTCCTGGAGTTCTCTAGAAGGCTCTGGGGGCCTTTAGATGGTCATGGGGGTCTCTGGAATGGCCCGGGGCCCTTTAGAATGGACCTGGGTGTCTCTAGAAGGGTCTGGGGGCCTTTAGAATGGTTCTGGGGTGTTCTAGCAGGGTCTTGGCATGTTCAGAAGGGTCCCGAGTGTCTCTAGAATGCTCTGGGGGCAGTTTGAAGAGTCCCGGGGTGCTCTAGAAGGGTCGTGGGGCCTTTGGATGGTCCTGGGGTTCTCTGGAATGGCCTGTGGGCCTTTCAAAGGGTCCTGGGTGTCTCTAGAAGGGTATGGGGGGCTTTAGACTGGTTCTGGACGGCTCAAGAAGGGTCTTGGCATCTTTAGCAGAGTCCTGGCTGTGTCTAGAATGGTCTGGGGGCCTTTACAAGAGTCCTGTGGGCTCGAGAAGGGTCTGGGGACCCTAACCCTAGCCCGAATACCTAACCCTAACCCGAAACCTAAACTTAACCCTAATCTTAAGCCTAACCCTAACACTAAGTCTAACACCCAGCCCTAAACATAACCAAAACCCTTAGCCTTCCCAAAACCCTAACACAAGCCCAACCCTAACCCTAACCCTAACCCTAGCACCTAAACCAACCCTAGCCATAATCTTAACCACAAAGCTAACCCTAACGTAAATGCCAGGGTCCTGGGGGGTCTCCTGAAAGGTCAGGGGGTCTTTAGAATGGTCCTGAGGCTGTCTAGAATTCCCTGGGGGCAATTTGAAGAGTCCTGGGTTTCTCTAGAAGGCTCTGGGGGCCTTTAGATGGTCATGGGGGTCTCTGGAATGGCCCGGGGCCCTTTAGAATGGACCTGGGTGTCTCTAGAAGGGTCTGGGGGCCTTTAGAAGGGCTCCTGGGCGCTCTAGAAGGGTCTTGGCATCTTTAGAAGGGTCCTGAGTGTCTCTAGAATGCTCTGCGGGCAGTTTGAAGAGTCCCGTGTTGCTCTAGAAGGGTCGTGGGGCCTTTGGATGGTCCTGGGGTTCTCTGGAATGGCCTGTGGGCCTTTCAAAGGGTCCTGGGTGTCTCTAGAAGGGTGTGGGGGGCTTTAGAATGGTTCTGGAGGGCTCTAGAAGGGTCTTGGCATCTTTAGAAGGGTCCTGGCTGAGTCTACAATGGTCTGGGGGCCTTTAGAAGAGTCCTGTGGGCTCGAGAAGGGTCTGTGGACCCTAACCCTAGACCGAAGACCTAACCCTAACCCGAAACTTAAACTTAACCATAATCTTAACCCTAACCCTAACCCTAACCCCTAACCCTAACCCTAACCCGAAACTTAAACTTAACCCTAATCTTAACCCTAACCCTAACCCTAACCCCTAACCCTAACCCTAACCCTAACCCCTAATCCTAAACCCTAACCCTAACCCTAACCCTAAACCCTAACCCTAACCCTAACCCTAACCCTAAACTTAACCCTAACCCTATCCCCTAACCCTAACCCTAACTCTATCCCTAACCCCGCAACCCTAACCCTAACTCTATCCCTAACCCCCTAACCCTAACCCCCTAACCCTAACTCTAACCCTAACCCTTAACCCTAATGGTGAGACCGATTCCTGAATCCTGTGTTCACTTCTGGGCCCCTCACCACAAGAAGGATTTTGAGGCTCCGGAGAAAGTTCAGAGAAGAGCAACAAAGCTAGTAAAGGATCTGGAGAAAAGGCCTTATAAGGAACAGCTGAGAGAGCTGGGGGTGTTTATCCTGGAGAAGAGGAAGCTGAGGGGAGACCTCATTGCTCTCTATAATTAACTAAAAGTAAGTTGTGGAGAGGAGGGAGCTGGCCCCTTCTCCCAGGTCACTGGGGACAGGACGAGAGGGAGTGGCCTCAAGCTCCACCAGGGGAGATTTAGGCTAGACATTAGGAAAACTTTTTCATGGAAAGGGTCATTGGGCAGTGTCAGAGGCTGCCCAGGGAGGGGGTTGATTCATCTTCCCTGGAGGTGTTTAAGGCACAGATGGACAAGGTGCCGAGGGGCAATGTTTACTGTTTGACAGGAACAGTTGGACTCGATGATCCAGTGGGTCTCTTGCAACCTGGTTGTTCTATGATTCCATGACGCTGCCCAGTGGTGCAGCCTCTTCAGATCCCTTTGGAGCACCTCAACCCTGCAGAGGATCCATGCTTTTCCAAGGCTTAGTGTCATCCTCAAACTTGCTAAGGGAGCACTCGATGCCTTCATCCAGGTCATTGATAAAGACATTGAACAGGGCTGGACCCAACACTGATCCTTGGGGAACACCACTTGTCACTGGCCTCCAGCTGGATTTAACACCATTTCCTACCACTCTCTGGGCCCTCCATCCAACCAGTTTTCCACCCAGGAGAGTGTGAGACTGTCTAGGCCAGAGGTGACAGTTTCTGAAGCAGAATGCTATGAGAAACTGTGTTGGAATTTGAAGGACAGAGAATGAAAAATAGATGGAGAGAAGCGCAGCCTGAATCGATCAGCTGGTCTCTCTGCTACCTCCAGGTGGCACAATCGCGGTACTGCAGCCCGTATCGATGAATGTGGCTCTCTGCTGCCACCGGGTGTCCGAAATGCGGTCCTGCAGCCTGTATCGATGAATGCTGCTCTCTGCTGCCACCGGGTGACCGTAAAGCGGTACTGCAGCCCGGGTGCCGCATGCGCAGTGGAGAGAGCAACGTTCTCTGCTGTGAGTGGGAGACTAAGTGTAACTGGGTTGGTGGTTTAATGAAAGTTTTTTTTACGTAAGTAGAACGGCTAGGCTTGATTTAAATTACATAAGTTAACTACATATACCTTATTTATCCATTAAGTATCAATAATCCTTGTAAAAACTTCTCAAGATTACAGTGACTATTTTACTCTTTCAGATATGATGTCAACAAGAGTATCAATAAGTTCCATACAATACGGGTTCACTAAAGTGAGGACTTACCTAGCAAACCTGACCACCACCGGAGATAAACGTGACTCGAAGTAAGTCTCTGGAAGGGTCAGGGGGGTTTAGAAGGGTCCTGAGGATCTCTAGAATACTCTGGAAGCACTTGGAAGAGTCCTGGGATTCTCTAGAAGGATTTAGATGGTCCTGGGGGTCTCTGGAAAGGCTCTGGGGGCCATTAGATGGTCCTGGGGGTCTCTAGAAGGGTCTAGGGGCCTTTAGAAGGGCTCTGGGGCGCTCTAGAAGGGTCATGGCATCTTTAGAAGGGTCCAGAGGGCCTCTAGAATGCTCTGGGGGCAGTTTGAAGAGTCGCGGGGTGCTCTAGAAGGGTCGTGGGGCCTTTGGATTGTCCTGAGGTTCTCTGGAATGGCCTGTGGGCCTTTCAAAGGGTCCTGGGTGTTTCTAGGAGGGTGTGGGGTCTTTAGACTTGTTCTGGAGGGCTCTAGAAGGGTCTTGGCATCTTTAGAAGGGTGCTGGCTGTGTCTAGAATGGTCTGGGGGCCTTTAGAAGAGTCCTGTTGGCTCGAGAAGGGTCTGGGGACCCTAACCCTAGACCGAATACCTAACCCTAACCCGAAATCTATACTTAACCCTAATGGGAAGCCTAACCCTAACACTAACTCTAACACCCAGCCCTAAGCATAACCATAACCCTTAGCCTTCCCAAAACCCTAACACAAGCCCAACCCTAACCCTAACCCTAACCCTAGCACCTAAACCAACCCTAGCCCTAATCTTATCCACAAAGCTAATCCTAACGTAAATGCCATGGTCCTGGGGGTCTCTAGAAAGGTCAGGGGGTCTTTATAATTGTCCTGAGGCTGTCTAGAATTCTCTGGGGGCAATTTGAAGAGTCCTGGAGTTCTCTAGAAGGCTCTGGGGGCCTTTAGATGGTCATGGGGGTCTCTGGAATGGCCCGGGGCCCTTTAGAATGGACCTGGGTGTCTCTAGAAGGGTCTGGGGGCCTTTAGAATGGTTCTGGGGTGTTCTAGCAGGGTCTTGGCATGTTCAGAAGGGTCCCGAGTGTCTCTAGAATGCTCTGGGGGCAGTTTGAAGAGTCCTGGGGTGCTCTAGAAGGGTCGTGGGGCCTTTGGATGGTCCTGGGGTTCTCTGGAATGGCCTGTGGGCCTTTCAAAGGGTCCTGGGTGTCTCTAGAAGGGTGTGGGGGTCTTTAGAATGGTTCTAGAGGTCTCTAGAAGGGTCTTGGCATCAGTAGCAGGGTCTTGGCTGTGTCTAGAATGGTCTGGGGGCCTTTAGAAGAGTCCTGTTGGCTCGAGAAGGTTCTGGGGACACTAACCCTAGCCCGAATACCTAACCCTAACCCTAACCCTAACCCTAACCCTAACCCTAATCTTAAGCCTAACCCTAACACTAACTCTAACACCCAGCCCTAAACATAACCATAACCCTTAGCCTTCTAAACCCTAACACAAGCCCAACCCTAACCCTAACCCTAATGCTAGAACCTAAACCAACCCGAGCCCTAATCTTAACCACAAAGCTAAACCTAACGTAAATGCCAGGGTCCTGGGGGTCTCTAGAAAGGTCAGGGGGTCTTTAGAATGGTCCTGAGGCTTTCTAGAATTCTCTGGGTGCAATTTGATAAGTCCTAGGCTTGTCTAGAATGCTCTGGGGGCCTTTAGATGGCCCTGGGGGTCACTGGAATGGCCCGGTGTCCTTTAGGATTGACCTGGGTGTCTCTAGAATGGTCTGGGGGCCTTTAGAAGGGCTCTGGGGCGCTCTAGAAGGGTCTTGGCATCTTTCGAAGGGTCCTGAGGGTCTCTAGAATGCTCTGGGGAGAGTATGAAGAGTCCTGGGGTGCTCTAGAAGGGTCGTGGGGCCTTTGGATGGTCCTGGAGTTCTCTGGAATGGCCTGTGGGCCTTTCAAAGAATCCTGGTTGTCTCTAGAAGGGTGTGGGGTCTTTAGACTGGTTCTGGAGGGCTCTAGAAGGGTCTTGGCATCTTTAGCAGGGTCCTGGCTGTGTCTAGAATGGTGTGGGGGTCTTTAGAAGAGTCCTGTGGGTTCGAGAAGGGTCTGGGGACCCTAACCCTAACCTGAATACCTAACCCTAACCCGAAATCTAAACTTAACCCTAATCTGAAGCCTAACCTTAACACTAAGTCTAACACCCAGCCCTAAACATAACCATAACCCTTAGCCTTCCCAAAACCCTAACACAAGCCCAACCCTAACCCTAACCCTAAATCTAGCTCCTATACCAAACTTAGTCCTAATCCTAAGCACAAAGCTAACCCTAAAGTAAATGCCAGGGTCCTGGGGGTCTCTAGAAATGTCAGGGGTTTTAGAATGGTCCAGAGGCTGTCTAAAATACTCTGGAGTCAATTTGAAGAATCCTGGGGTTCTCTAGAAGTCTCTGGGGGCCTTTAGATGGTCATGGGGGTCTCCGGAATGGCCCGGGGCCCTTTAGAATGGACCTGGGTGTCTCTAGAAGGGTCTGGGGGCCTTTAGAAGGGCTCCTGGGCGCTCTAGAAGGGTCTTGGCATCTTTAGAAGGGTCCTGAGGGTCTCTAGAATGCTCTGGGGGTAGTTTGAATAGTCCCAGGGTGCTCTAGAAGGGTCGTGGGGCCTTTGGATGGTCCTGGGGTTCTCTGGAATGGCCTGTGGGCCTTTCAAAGGGTCCTGGGTGTCTCTAGAAGGGTGTGGGGGGCTTTAGAATGGTTCTGGATGGCTCTAGAAGGGTCTTGGCATCTTTAGAAGGGTGCTGGCTGTGTCTAGAATGGTCTGGGGGCCTTTAGAAGAGTCCTGTTGGCTCGAGAAGGGTCTGGGGACCCTAACCCTAGACCGAATACCTAACCCTAACCCGAAATCTATACTTAACTCTAATGGGAAGCCTAACCCTAACACTAAGTCTAACAGCCAGCCCTAAGCATAACCATAACCCTTAGCCTTCCCAAAACCCTAACACAAGCCCAACCCTAACCCTAACCCTAACCCTAGCACCTAAACCAACCCTAGCCCTAATCTTATCCACAAAGCTAATCCTAACGTAAATGCCAGGGTCCTGGGGGTCTCTAGAAAGGTCAGGGGGTCTTTAGAATTGTCCTGAGGCTGTCTAGAATTCTCTGGGGGCAATTTGAAGAGTCCTGGAGTTCTCTAGAAGGCTCTGGGGGCCTTTAGATGGTCATGGGGGTCTCTGGAATGGCCCGGGGCCCTTTAGAATGGACCTGGGTGTCTCTAGAAGGGTCTGGGGGCCTTTAGAATGGTTCTGGGGTGTTCTAGCAGGGTCTTGGCATGTTCAGAAGGGTCCCGAGTGTCTCTAGAATGCTCTGGGGGCAGTTTGAAGAGTCCCGGGGTGCTCTAGAAGGGTCGTGGGGCCTTTGGATGGTCCTGGGGTTCTCTGGAATGGCCTGTGGGCCTTTCAAAGGGTCCTGGGTGTCTCTAGAAGGGTATGGGGGGCTTTAGACTGGTTCTGGACGGCTCAAGAAGGGTCTTGGCATCTTTAGCAGAGTCCTGGCTGTGTCTAGAATGGTCTGGGGGCCTTTACAAGAGTCCTGTGGGCTCGAGAAGGGTCTGGGGACCCTAACCCTAGCCCGAATACCTAACCCTAACCCGAAACCTAAACTTAACCCTAATCTTAAGCCTAACCCTAACACTAAGTCTAACACCCAGCCCTAAACATAACCAAAACCCTTAGCCTTCCCAAAACCCTAACACAAGCCCAACCCTAACCCTAACCCTAACCCTAGCACCTAAACCAACCCTAGCCATAATCTTAACCACAAAGCTAACCCTAACGTAAATGCCAGGGTCCTGGGGGGTCTCCTGAAAGGTCAGGGGGTCTTTAGAATGGTCCTGAGGCTGTCTAGAATTCCCTGGGGGCAATTTGAAGAGTCCTGGGTTTCTCTAGAAGGCTCTGGGGGCCTTTAGATGGTCATGGGGGTCTCTGGAATGGCCCGGGGCCCTTTAGAATGGACCTGGGTGTCTCTAGAAGGGTCTGGGGGCCTTTAGAAGGGCTCCTGGGCGCTCTAGAAGGGTCTTGGCATCTTTAGAAGGGTCCTGAGTGTCTCTAGAATGCTCTGCGGGCAGTTTGAAGAGTCCCGTGTTGCTCTAGAAGGGTCGTGGGGCCTTTGGATGGTCCTGGGGTTCTCTGGAATGGCCTGTGGGCCTTTCAAAGGGTCCTGGGTGTCTCTAGAAGGGTGTGGGGGGCTTTAGAATGGTTCTGGAGGGCTCTAGAAGGGTCTTGGCATCTTTAGAAGGGTCCTGGCTGAGTCTACAATGGTCTGGGGGCCTTTAGAAGAGTCCTGTGGGCTCGAGAAGGGTCTGTGGACCCTAACCCTAGACCGAAGACCTAACCCTAACCCGAAACTTAAACTTAACCATAATCTTAACCCTAACCCTAACCCTAACCCCTAACCCTAACCCTAACCCGAAACTTAAACTTAACCCTAATCTTAACCCTAACCCTAACCCTAACCCCTAACCCTAACCCTAACCCTAACCCCTAATCCTAAACCCTAACCCTAACCCTAACCCTAAACCCTAACCCTAACCCTAACCCTAACCCTAACCCTAAACTTAACCCTAACCCTATCCCCTAACCCTAACCCTAACTCTATCCCTAACCCCGCAACCCTAACCCTAACTCTATCCCTAACCCCCTAACCCTAACCCCCTAACCCTAACTCTAACCCTAACCCTTAACCCTAATGGTGAGACCGATTCCTGAATCCTGTGTTCACTTCTGGGCCCCTCACCACAAGAAGGATTTTGAGGCTCCGGAGAAAGTTCAGAGAAGAGCAACAAAGCTAGTAAAGGATCTGGAGAAAAGGCCTTATAAGGAACAGCTGAGAGAGCTGGGGGTGTTTATCCTGGAGAAGAGGAAGCTGAGGGGAGACCTCATTGCTCTCTATAATTAACTAAAAGTAAGTTGTGGAGAGGAGGGAGCTGGCCCCTTCTCCCAGGTCACTGGGGACAGGACGAGAGGGAGTGGCCTCAAGCTCCACCAGGGGAGATTTAGGCTAGACATTAGGAAAACTTTTTCATGGAAAGGGTCATTGGGCAGTGTCAGAGGCTGCCCAGGGAGGGGGTTGATTCATCTTCCCTGGAGGTGTTTAAGGCACAGATGGACAAGGTACCGAGGGGCAATGTTTACTGTTTGACAGGAACAGTTGGACTCGATGATCCAGTGGGTCTCTTGCAACCTGGTTGTTCTATGATTCCATGACGCTGCCCAGTGGTGCAGCCTCTTCAGATCCCTTTGGAGCACCTCAACCCTGCAGAGGATCCATGCTTTTCCAAGGCTTAGTGTCATCCTCAAACTTGCTAAGGGAGCACTCGATGCCTTCATCCAGGTCATTGATAAAGACATTGAACAGGGCTGGACCCAACACTGATCCTTGGGGAACACCACTTGTCACTGGCCTCCAGCTGGATTTAACACCATTTCCTACCACTCTCTGGGCCCTCCATCCAACCAGTTTTCCACCCAGGAGAGTGTGAGACTGTCTAGGCCAGAGGTGACAGTTTCTGAAGCAGAATGCTATGAGAAACTGTGTTGGAATTTGAAGGACAGAGAATGAAAAATAGATGGAGAGAAGCGCAGCCTGAATCGATCAGCTGGTCTCTCTGCTACCTCCAGGTGGCACAATCGCGGTACTGCAGCCCGTATCGATGAATGTGGCTCTCTGCTGCCACCGGGTGTCCGAAATGCGGTACTGCAGCCTGTATCGATGAATGCTGCTCTCTGCTGCCACCGGGTGACCGTAAAGCGGTACTGCAGCCCGGGTGCCGCATGCGCAGTGGAGAGAGCAACGTTCTCTGCTGTGAGTGGGAGACTAAGTGTAACTGGGTTGGTGGTTTAATGAAAGTTTTTTTTACATAAGTAGAACGGCTAGGCTTGATTTAAATTACATAAGTTAACTACATATACCTTATTTATCCATTAAGTATCAATAATCCTTGTAAAAACTTCTCAAGATTACAGTGACTATTTTACTCTTTCAGATATGATGTCAACAAGAGTATCAATAAGTTCCATACAATACGGGTTCACTAAAGTGAGGACTTACCTAGAAAACCTGACCACCACCGGAGATAAACGTGACTCGAAGTAAGTCTCTGGAAGGGTCAGGGGGGTTTAGAAGGGTCCTGAGGATCTCTAGAATACTCTGGAAGCACTTGGAAGAGTCCTGGGATTCTCTAGAAGGATTTAGATGGTCCTGGGGGTCTCTGGAAAGGCTCTGGGGGCCATTAGATGGTCCTGGGGGTCTCTAGAAGGGTCTGGGGGCCTTTAGAAGGGCTCTGGGGCGCCCTAGAAGGGTCATGGCATCTTTAGAAGGGTCCAGAGGGCCTCTAGAATGCTCTGGGGGCAGTTTGAAGAGTCGCGGGGTGCTCTAGAATGGTCGTGGGGCCTTTGGATTGTCCTGAGGTTCTCTGGAATGGCCTGTGGGCCTTTCAAAGGGTCCTGGGTGTTTCTAGGAGGGTGTGGGGTCTTTAGACTTGTTCTGGAGGGCTCTAGAAGGGTCTTGGCATCTTTAGAAGGGTGCTGGCTGTGTCTAGAATGGTCTGGGGGCCTTTAGAAGAGTCCTGTTGGCTCGAGAAGGGTCTGGGGACCCTAACCCTAGACCGAATACCTAACCCTAACCCGAAATCTATACTTAACCCTAATGGGAAGCCTAACCCTAACACTAACTCTAACAGCCAGCCCTAAGCATAACCATAACCCTTAGCCTTCCCAAAACCCTAACACAAGCCCAACCCTAACCCTAACCCTAACCCTAGCACCTAAACCAACCCTAGCCCTAATCTTATCCACAAAGCTAATCCTAACGTAAATGCCAGGGTCCTGGGGGTCTCTAGAAAGGTCAGGGGGTCTTTAGAATTGTCCTGAGGCTGTCTAGAATTCTCTGGGGGCAATTTGAAGAGTCCTGGAGTTCTCTAGAAGGCTCTGGGGGCCTTTAGATGGTCATGGGGGTCTCTGGAATGGCCCGGGGCCCTTTAGAATGGACCTGGGTGTCTCTAGAAGGGTCTGGGGGCCTTTAGAATGGTTCTGGGGTGTTCTAGCAGGGTCTTGGCATGTTCAGAAGGGTCCCGAGTGTCTCTAGAATGCTCTGGGGGCAGTTTGAAGAGTCCCGGGGTGCTCTAGAAGGGTCGTGGGGCCTTTGGATGGTCCTGGGGTTCTCTGGAATGGCCTGTGGGCCTTTCAAAGGGTCCTGGGTGTCTCTAGAAGGGTATGGGGGGCTTTAGACTGGTTCTGGACGGCTCAAGAAGGGTCTTGGCATCTTTAGCAGAGTCCTGGCTGTGTCTAGAATGGTCTGGGGGCCTTTACAAGAGTCCTGTGGGCTCGAGAAGGGTCTGGGGACCCTAACCCTAGCCCGAATACCTAACCCTAACCCGAAACCTAAACTTAACCCTAATCTTAAGCCTAACCCTAACACTAAGTCTAACACCCAGCCCTAAACATAACCAAAACCCTTAGCCTTCCCAAAACCCTAACACAAGCCCAACCCTAACCCTAACCCTAACCCTAGCACCTAAACCAACCCTAGCCATAATCTTAACCACAAAGCTAACCCTAACGTAAATGCCAGGGTCCTGGGGGGTCTCCTGAAAGGTCAGGGGGTCTTTAGAATGGTCCTGAGGCTGTCTAGAATTCCCTGGGGGCAATTTGAAGAGTCCTGGGTTTCTCTAGAAGGCTCTGGGGGCCTTTAGATGGTCATGGGGGTCTCTGGAATGGCCCGGGGCCCTTTAGAATGGACCTGGGTGTCTCTAGAAGGGTCTGGGGGCCTTTAGAAGGGCTCCTGGGCGCTCTAGAAGGGTCTTGGCATCTTTAGAAGGGTCCTGAGTGTCTCTAGAATGCTCTGCGGGCAGTTTGAAGAGTCCCGTGTTGCTCTAGAAGGGTCGTGGGGCCTTTGGATGGTCCTGGGGTTCTCTGGAATGGCCTGTGGGCCTTTCAAAGGGTCCTGGGTGTCTCTAGAAGGGTGTGGGGGGCTTTAGAATGGTTCTGGAGGGCTCTAGAAGGGTCTTGGCATCTTTAGAAGGGTCCTGGCTGAGTCTACAATGGTCTGGGGGCCTTTAGAAGAGTCCTGTGGGCTCGAGAAGGGTCTGTGGACCCTAACCCTAGACCGAAGACCTAACCCTAACCCGAAACTTAAACTTAACCATAATCTTAACCCTAACCCTAACCCTAACCCCTAACCCTAACCCTAACCCGAAACTTAAACTTAACCCTAATCTTAACCCTAACCCTAACCCTAACCCCTAACCCTAACCCTAACCCTAACCCCTAATCCTAAACCCTAACCCTAACCCTAACCCTAAACCCTAACCCTAACCCTAACCCTAACCCTAAACTTAACCCTAACCCTATCCCCTAACCCTAACCCTAACTCTATCCCTAACCCCGCAACCCTAACCCTAACTCTATCCCTAACCCCCTAACCCTAACCCCCTAACCCTAACTCTAACCCTAACCCTTAACCCTAATGGTGAGACCGATTCCTGAATCCTGTGTTCACTTCTGGGCCCCTCACCACAAGAAGGATTTTGAGGCTCCGGAGAAAGTTCAGAGAAGAGCAACAAAGCTAGTAAAGGATCTGGAGAAAAGGCCTTATAAGGAACAGCTGAGAGAGCTGGGGGTGTTTATCCTGGAGAAGAGGAAGCTGAGGGGAGACCTCATTGCTCTCTATAATTAACTAAAAGTAAGTTGTGGAGAGGAGGGAGCTGGCCCCTTCTCCCAGGTCACTGGGGACAGGACGAGAGGGAGTGGCCTCAAGCTCCACCAGGGGAGATTTAGGCTAGACATTAGGAAAACTTTTTCATGGAAAGGGTCATTGGGCAGTGTCAGAGGCTGCCCAGGGAGGGGGTTGATTCATCTTCCCTGGAGGTGTTTAAGGCACAGATGGACAAGGTGCCGAGGGGCAATGTTTACTGTTTGACAGGAACAGTTGGACTCGATGATCCAGTGGGTCTCTTGCAACCTGGTTGTTCTATGATTCCATGACGCTGCCCAGTGGTGCAGCCTCTTCAGATCCCTTTGGAGCACCTCAACCCTGCAGAGGATCCATGCTTTTCCAAGGCTTAGTGTCATCCTCAAACTTGCTAAGGGAGCACTCGATGCCTTCATCCAGGTCATTGATAAAGACATTGAACAGGGCTGGACCCAACACTGATCCTTGGGGAACACCACTTGTCACTGGCCTCCAGCTGGATTTAACACCATTTCCTACCACTCTCTGGGCCCTCCATCCAACCAGTTTTCCACCCAGGAGAGTGTGAGACTGTCTAGGCCAGAGGTGACAGTTTCTGAAGCAGAATGCTATGAGAAACTGTGTTGGAATTTGAAGGACAGAGAATGAAAAATAGATGGAGAGAAGCGCAGCCTGAATCGATCAGCTGGTCTCTCTGCTACCTCCAGGTGGCACAATCGCGGTACTGCAGCCCGTATCGATGAATGTGGCTCTCTGCTGCCACCGGGTGTCCGAAATGCGGTACTGCAGCCTGTATCGATGAATGCTGCTCTCTGCTGCCACCGGGTGACCGTAAAGCGGTACTGCAGCCCGGGTGCCGCATGCGCAGTGGAGAGAGCAACGTTCTCTGCTGTGAGTGGGAGACTAAGTGTAACTGGGTTGGTGGTTTAATGAAAGTTTTTTTTACATAAGTAGAACGGCTAGGCTTGATTTAAATTACATAAGTTAACTACATATACCTTATTTATCCATTAAGTATCAATAATCCTTGTAAAAACTTCTCAAGATTACAGTGACTATTTTACTCTTTCAGATATGATGTCAACAAGAGTATCAATAAGTTCCATACAATACGGGTTCACTAAAGTGAGGACTTACCTAGAAAACCTGACCACCACCGGAGATAAACGTGACTCGAAGTAAGTCTCTGGAAGGGTCAGGGGGGTTTAGAAGGGTCCTGAGGATCTCTAGAATACTCTGGAAGCACTTGGAAGAGTCCTGGGATTCTCTAGAAGGATTTAGATGGTCCTGGGGGTCTCTGGAAAGGCTCTGGGGGCCATTAGATGGTCCTGGGGGTCTCTAGAAGGGTCTGGGGGCCTTTAGAAGGGCTCTGGGGCGCCCTAGAAGGGTCATGGCATCTTTAGAAGGGTCCAGAGGGCCTCTAGAATGCTCTGGGGGCAGTTTGAAGAGTCGCGGGGTGCTCTAGAATGGTCGTGGGGCCTTTGGATTGTCCTGAGGTTCTCTGGAATGGCCTGTGGGCCTTTCAAAGGGTCCTGGGTGTTTCTAGGAGGGTGTGGGGTCTTTAGACTTGTTCTGGAGGGCTCTAGAAGGGTCTTGGCATCTTTAGAAGGGTGCTGGCTGTGTCTAGAATGGTCTGGGGGCCTTTAGAAGAGTCCTGTTGGCTCGAGAAGGGTCTGGGGACCCTAACCCTAGACCGAATACCTAACCCTAACCCGAAATCTATACTTAACCCTAATGGGAAGCCTAACCCTAACACTAACTCTAACAGCCAGCCCTAAGCATAACCATAACCCTTAGCCTTCCCAAAACCCTAACACAAGCCCAACCCTAACCCTAACCCTAACCCTAGCACCTAAACCAACCCTAGCCCTAATCTTATCCACAAAGCTAATCCTAACGTAAATGCCAGGGTCCTGGGGGTCTCTAGAAAGGTCAGGGGGTCTTTAGAATTGTCCTGAGGCTGTCTAGAATTCTCTGGGGGCAATTTGAAGAGTCCTGGAGTTCTCTAGAAGGCTCTGGGGGCCTTTAGATGGTCATGGGGGTCTCTGGAATGGCCCGGGGCCCTTTAGAATGGACCTGGGTGTCTCTAGAAGGGTCTGGGGGCCTTTAGAATGGTTCTGGGGTGTTCTAGCAGGGTCTTGGCATGTTCAGAAGGGTCCCGAGTATCTCTAGAATGCTCTGGGGGCAGTTTGAAGAGTCCCGGGGTGCTCTAGAAGGGTCGTGGGGCCTTTGGATGGTCCTGGGGTTCTCTGGAATGGCCTGTGGTCCTTTCAAAGGGTCCTGGGTGTCTCTAGAAGGGTATGGGGGGCTTTAGACTGGTTCTGGACGGCTCAAGAAGGGTCTTGGCATCTTTAGCAGAGTCCTGGCTGTGTCTAGAATGGTCTGGGGGCCTTTACAAGAGTCCTGTGGGCTCGAGAAGGGTCTTGGGACCCTAACCCTAGCCCGAATACCTAACCCTAACCCGAAACCTAAACTTAACCCTAATCTTAAGCCTAACCCTAACACTAAGTCTAACACCCAGCCCTAAACATAACCAAAACCCTTAGCCTTCCCAAAACCCTAACACAAGCCCAACCCTAACCCTAAGCCTAGCACCTAAACCAACCCTAGCCATAATCTTAACCACAAAGCTAACCCTAACGTAAATGCCAGGGTCCTGGGGGGTCTCCTGAAAGGTCAGGGGGTCTTTAGGATGGTCCTGAGGCTGTCTAGAATTCCCTGGGGGCAATTTGAAGAGTCCTGGGTTTCTCTAGAAGGCTCTGGGGGCCTTTAGATGGTCATGGGGGTCTCTGGAATGGCCCGGGGCCCTTTAGAATGGACCTGGGTGTCTCTAGAAGGGTCTGGGGGCCTTTAGAAGGGCTCCTGGGCGCTCTAGAAGGGTCTTGGCATCTTTAGAAGGGTCCTGAGTGTCTCTAGAATGCTCTGCGGGCAGTTTGAAGAGTCCCGTGTTGCTCTAGAAGGGTCGTGGGGCCTTTGGATGGTCCTGGGGTTCTCTGGAATGGCCTGTGGGCCTTTCAAAGGGTCCTGGGTGTCTCTAGAAGGGTGTGGGGGGCTTTAGAATGGTTCTGGAGGGCTCTAGAAGGGTCTTGGCATCTTTAGAAGGGTCCTGGCTGAGTCTACAATGGTCTGGGGGCCTTTAGAAGAGTCCTGTGGGCTCGAGAAGGGTCTGTGGACCCTAACCCTAGACCGAAGACCTAACCCTAACCCGAAACTTAAACTTAACCATAATCTTAACCCTAACCCTAACCCCTAACCCTAACCCTAACCCGAAACTTAAACTTAACCCTAATCTTAACCCTAACCCTAACCCTAACCCCTAACCCTAACCCTAACCCTAACCCCTAATCCTAAACCCTAACCCTAACCCTAACCCTAAACCCTAACCCTAACCCTAACCCTAACCCTAAACTTAACCCTAACCCTATCCCCTAACCCTAACCCTAACTCTATCCCTAACCCCGCAACCCTAACCCTAACTCTATCCCTAACCCCCTAACCCTAACCCCCTAACCCTAACTCTAACCCTAACCCTTAACCCTAATGGTGAGACCGATTCCTGAATCCTGTGTTCACTTCTGGGCCCCTCACCACAAGAAGGATTTTGAGGCTCCGGAGAAAGTTCAGAGAAGAGCAACAAAGCTAGTAAAGGATCTGGAGAAAAGGCCTTATAAGGAACAGCTGAGAGAGCTGGGGGTGTTTATCCTGGAGAAGAGGAAGCTGAGGGGAGACCTCATTGCTCTCTATAATTAACTAAAAGTAAGTTGTGGAGAGGAGGGAGCTGGCCCCTTCTCCCAGGTCACTGGGGACAGGACGAGAGGGAGTGGCCTCAAGCTCCACCAGGGGAGATTTAGGCTAGACATTAGGAAAACTTTTTCATGGAAAGGGTCATTGGGCAGTGTCAGAGGCTGCCCAGGGAGGGGGTTGATTCATCTTCCCTGGAGGTGTTTAAGGCACAGATGGACAAGGTGCCGAGGGGCAATGTTTACTGTTTGACAGGAACAGTTGGACTCGATGATCCAGTGGGTCTCTTGCAACCTGGTTGTTCTATGATTCCATGACGCTGCCCAGTGGTGCAGCCTCTTCAGATCCCTTTGGAGCACCTCAACCCTGCAGAGGATCCATGCTTTTCCAAGGCTTAGTGTCATCCTCAAACTTGCTAAGGGAGCACTCGATGCCTTCATCCAGGTCATTGATAAAGACATTGAACAGGGCTGGACCCAACACTGATCCTTGGGGAACACCACTTGTCACTGGCCTCCAGCTGGATTTAACACCATTTCCTACCACTCTCTGGGCCCTCCATCCAACCAGTTTTCCACCCAGGAGAGTGTGAGACTGTCTAGGCCAGAGGTGACAGTTTCTGAAGCAGAATGCTATGAGAAACTGTGTTGGAATTTGAAGGACAGAGAATGAAAAATAGATGGAGAGAAGCGCAGCCTGAATCGATCAGCTGGTCTCTCTGCTACCTCCAGGTGGCACAATCGCGGTACTGCAGCCCGTATCGATGAATGTGGCTCTCTGCTGCCACCGGGTGTCCGAAATGCGGTACTGCAGCCTGTATCGATGAATGCTGCTCTCTGCTGCCACCGGGTGACCGTAAAGCGGTACTGCAGCCCGGGTGCCGCATGCGCAGTGGAGAGAGCAACGTTCTCTGCTGTGAGTGGGAGACTAAGTGTAACTGGGTTGGTGGTTTAATGAAAGTTTTTTTTACGTAAGTAGAACGGCTAGGCTTGATTTAAATTACATAAGTTAACTACATATACCTTATTTATCCATTAAGTATCAATAATCCTTGTAAAAACTTCTCAAGATTACAGTGACTATTTTACTCTTTCAGATATGATGTCAACAAGAGTATCAATAAGTTCCATACAATACGGGTTCACTAAAGTGAGGACTTACCTAGAAAACCTGACCACCACCGGAGATAAACGTGACTCGAAGTAAGTCTCTGGAAGGGTCAGGGGGGTTTAGAAGGGTCCTGAGGATCTCTAGAATACTCTGGAAGCACTTGGAAGAGTCCTGGGATTCTCTAGAAGGATTTAGATGGTCCTGGGGGTCTCTGGAAAGGCTCTGGGGGCCATTAGATGGTCCTGGGGGTCTCTAGAAGGGTCTGGGGGCCTTTAGAAGGGCTCTGGGGCGCCCTAGAAGGGTCATGGCATCTTTAGAAGGGTCCAGAGGGCCTCTAGAATGCTCTGGGGGCAGTTTGAAGAGTCGCGGGGTGCTCTAGAATGGTCGTGGGGCCTTTGGATTGTCCTGAGGTTCTCTGGAATGGCCTGTGGGCCTTTCAAAGGGTCCTGGGTGTTTCTAGGAGGGTGTGGGGTCTTTAGACTTGTTCTGGAGGGCTCTAGAAGGGTCTTGGCATCTTTAGAAGGGTGCTGGCTGTGTCTAGAATGGTCTGGGGGCCTTTAGAAGAGTCCTGTTGGCTCGAGAAGGGTCTGGGGACCCTAACCCTAGACCGAATACCTAACCCTAACCCGAAATCTATACTTAACCCTAATGGGAAGCCTAACCCTAACACTAACTCTAACACCCAGCCCTAAGCATAACCATAACCCTTAGCCTTCCCAAAACCCTAACACAAGCCCAACCCTAACCCTAACCCTAACCCTAGCACCTAAACCAACCCTAGCCCTAATCTTATCCACAAAGCTAATCCTAACGTAAATGCCATGGTCCTGGGGGTCTCTAGAAAGGTCAGGGGGTCTTTAGATTTGTCCTGAGGCTGTCTAGAATTCTCTGGGGGCAATTTGAAGAGTCCTGGAGTTCTCTAGAAGGCTCTGGGGGCCTTTAGATGGTCATGGGGGTCTCTGGAATGGCCCGGGGCCCTTTAGAATGGACCTGGGTGTCTCTAGAAGGGTCTGGGGGCCTTTAGAATGGTTCTGGGGTGTTCTAGCAGGGTCTTGGCATGTTCAGAAGGGTCCCGAGTGTCTCTAGAATGCTCTGGGGGCAGTTTGAAGAGTCCTGGGGTGCTCTAGAAGGGTCGTGGGGCCTTTGGATGGTCCTGGGGTTCTCTGGAATGGCCTGTGGGCCTTTCAAAGGGTCCTGGGTGTCTCTAGAAGGGTGTGGGGGTCTTTAGAATGGTTCTAGAGGTCTCTAGAAGGGTCTTGGCATCAGTAGCAGGGTCTTGGCTGTGTCTAGAATGGTCTGGGGGCCTTTAGAAGAGTCCTGTGGGCTCGAGAAGGTTCTGGGGACACTAACCCTAGCCCGAATACCTAACCCTAACCCTAACCCTAACCCTAACCCTAATCTTAAGCCTAACCCTAACACTAACTCTAACACCCAGCCCTAAACATAACCATAACCCTTAGCCTTCTAAACCCTAACACAAGCCCAACCCTAACCCTAACCCTAATGCTAGAACCTAAACCAACCCGAGCCCTAATCTTAACCACAAAGCTAAACCTAACGTAAATGCCAGGGTCCTGGGGGTCTCTAGAAAGGTCAGGGGGTCTTTAGAATGGTCCTGAGGCTTTCTAGAATTCTCTGGGTGCAATTTGATAAGTCCTAGGGTTGTCTAGAATGCTCTGGGGGCCTTTAGATGGCCCTGGGGGTCACTGGAATGGCCCGGTGTCCTTTAGGATTGACCTGGGTGTCTCTAGAATGGTCTGGGGGCCTTTAGAAGGGCTCTGGGGCGCTCTAGAAGGGTCTTGGCATCTTTCGAAGGGTCCTGAGGGTCTCTAGAATGCTCTGGGGAGAGTATGAAGAGTCCTGGGGTGCTCTAGAAGGGTCGTGGGGCCTTTGGATGGTCCTGGAGTTCTCTGGAATGGCCTGTGGGCCTTTCAAAGAATCCTGGTTGTCTCTAGAAGGGTGTGGGGTCTTTAGACTGGTTCTGGAGGGCTCTAGAAGGGTCTTGGCATCTTTAGCAGGGTCCTGGCTGTGTCTAGAATGGTGTGGGGGTCTTTAGAAGAGTCCTGTGGGTTCGAGAAGGGTCTGTGGACCCTAACCCTAACCTGAATACCTAACCCTAACCCGAAATCTAAACTTAACCCTAATCTGAAGCCTAACCTTAACACTAAGTCTAACACCCAGCCCTAAACATAACCATAACCCTTAGCCTTCCCAAAACCCTAACACAAGCCCAACCCTAACCCTAACCCTAAATCTAGCTCCTATACCAAACTTAGTCCTAATCCTAAGCACAAAGCTAACCCTAAAGTAAATGCCAGGGTCCTGGGGGTCTCTAGAAATGTCAGGGGTTTTAGAATGGTCCAGAGGCTGTCTAAAATACTCTGGAGTCAATTTGAAGAATCCTGGGGTTCTCTAGAAGTCTCTGGGGGCCTTTAGATGGTCATGGGGGTCTCCGGAATGGCCCGGGGCCCTTTAGAATGGACCTGGGTGTCTCTAGAAGGGTCTGGGGGCCTTTAGAAGGGCTCCTGGGCGCTCTAGAAGGGTCTTGGCATCTTTAGAAGGGTCCTGAGGGTCTCTAGAATGCTCTGGGGGTAGTTTGAATAGTCCCAGGGTGCTCTAGAAGGGTCGTGGGGCCTTTGGATGGTCCTGGGGTTCTCTGGAATGGCCTGTGGGCCTTTCAAAGGGTCCTGGGTGTCTCTAGAAGGGTGTGGGGGGCTTTAGAATGGTTCTGGAGGGCTCTAGAAGGGTCTTGGCATCTTTAGAAGGGTGCTGGCTGTGTCTAGAATGGTCTGGGGGCCTTTAGAAGAGTCCTGTTGGCTCGAGAAGGGTCTGGGGACCCTAACCCTAGACCGAATACCTAACCCTAACCCGAAATCTATACTTAACTCTAATGGGAAGCCTAACCCTAACACTAACTCTAACACCCAGCCCTAAGCATAACCATAACCCTTAGCCTTCCCAAAACCCTAACACAAGCCCAACCCTAACCCTAACCCTAACCCTAGCACCTAAACCAACCCTAGCCCTAATCTTATCCACAAAGCTAATCCTAACGTAAATGCCAGGGTCCTGGGGGTCTCTAGAAAGGTCAGGGGGTCTTTAGAATTGTCCTGAGGCTGTCTAGAATTCTCTGGGGGCAATTTGAAGAGTCCTGGAGTTCTCTAGAAGGCTCTGGGGGCCTTTAGATGGTCATGGGGGTCTCTGGAATGGCCCGGGGCCCTTTAGAATGGACCTGGGTGTCTCTAGAAGGGTCTGGGGGCCTTTAGAATGGTTCTGGGGTGTTCTAGCAGGGTCTTGGCATGTTCAGAAGGGTCCCGAGTGTCTCTAGAATGCTCTGGGGGCAGTTTGAAGAGTCCCGGGGTGCTCTAGAAGGGTCGTGGGGCCTTTGGATGGTCCTGGGGTTCTCTGGAATGGCCTGTGGTCCTTTCAAAGGGTCCTGGGTGTCTCTAGAAGGGTATGGGGGGCTTTAGACTGGTTCTGGACGGCTCAAGAAGGGTCTTGGCATCTTTAGCAGAGTCCTGGCTGTGTCTAGAATGGTCTGGGGGCCTTTACAAGAGTCCTGTGGGCTCGAGAAGGGTCTTGGGACCCTAACCCTAGCCCGAATACCTAACCCTAACCCGAAACCTAAACTTAACCCTAATCTTAAGCCTAACCCTAACACTAAGTCTAACACCCAGCCCTAAACATAACCAAAACCCTTAGCCTTCCCAAAACCCTAACACAAGCCCAACCCTAACCCTAACCCTAGCACCTAAACCAACCCTAGCCATAATCTTAACCACAAAGCTAACCCTAACGTAAATGCCAGGGTCCTGGGGGGTCTCCTGAAAGGTCAAGGGGTCTTTAGAATGGTCCTGAGGCTGTCTAGAATTCCCTGGGGGCAATTTGAAGAGTCCTGGGTTTCTCTAGAAGGCTCTGGGGGCCTTTAGATGGTCATGGGGGTCTCTGGAATGGCCCGGGGCCCTTTAGAATGGACCTGGGTGTCTCTAGAAGGGTCTGGGGGCCTTTAGAAGGGCTCCTGGGCGCTCTAGAAGGGTCTTGGCATCTTTAGAAGGGTCCTGAGGGTCTCTAGAATGCTCTGCGGGCAGTTTGAAGAGTCCCGTGTTGCTCTAGAAGGGTCGTGGGGCCTTTGGATGGTCCTGGGGTTCTCTGGAAAGGCCTGTGGGCCTTTCAAAGGGTCCTGGGTGTCTCTAGAAGGGTGTGGGGGGCTTTAGAATGGTTCTGGAGGGCTCTAGAAGGGTCTTGGCATCTTTAGAAGGGTCCTGGCTGAGTCTACAATGGTCTGGGGGCCTTTAGAAGAGTCCTGTGGGCTCGAGAAGGGTCTGTGGACCCTAACCCTAGACCGAAGACCTAACCCTAACCCGAAACTTAAACTTAACCATAATCTTAACCCTAACCCTAACCCTAACCCCTAACCCTAACCCTAACCCGAAACTTAAACTTAACCCTAATCTTAACCCTAACCCTAACCCTAACCCCTAACCCTAACCCTAACCCTAACCCCTAATCCTAAACCCTAACCCTAACCCTAACCCTAAACCCTAACCCTAACCCTAACCCTAACCCTAAACTTAACCCTAACCCTATCCCCTAACCCTAACCCTAACTCTATCCCTAACCCCGCAACCCTAACCCTAACTCTATCCCTAACCCCCTAACCCTAACCCCCTAACCCTAACTCTAACCCTAACCCTTAACCCTAATGGTGAGACCGATTCCTGAATCCTGTGTTCACTTCTGGGCCCCTCACCACAAGAAGGATTTTGAGGCTCCGGAGAAAGTTCAGAGAAGAGCAACAAAGCTAGTAAAGGATCTGGAGAAAAGGCCTTATAAGGAACAGCTGAGAGAGCTGGGGGTGTTTATCCTGGAGAAGAGGAAGCTGAGGGGAGACCTCATTGCTCTCTATAATTAACTAAAAGTAAGTTGTGGAGAGGAGGGAGCTGGCCCCTTCTCCCAGGTCACTGGGGACAGGACGAGAGGGAGTGGCCTCAAGCTCCACCAGGGGAGATTTAGGCTAGACATTAGGAAAACTTTTTCATGGAAAGGGTCATTGGGCAGTGTCAGAGGCTGCCCAGGGAGGGGGTTGATTCATCTTCCCTGGAGGTGTTTAAGGCACAGATGGACAAGGTGCCGAGGGGCAATGTTTACTGTTTGACAGGAACAGTTGGACTCGATGATCCAGTGGGTCTCTTGCAACCTGGTTGTTCTATGATTCCATGACGCTGCCCAGTGGTGCAGCCTCTTCAGATCCCTTTGGAGCACCTCAACCCTGCAGAGGATCCATGCTTTTCCAAGGCTTAGTGTCATCCTCAAACTTGCTAAGGGAGCACTCGATGCCTTCATCCAGGTCATTGATAAAGACATTGAACAGGGCTGGACCCAACACTGATCCTTGGGGAACACCACTTGTCACTGGCCTCCAGCTGGATTTAACACCATTTCCTACCACTCTCTGGGCCCTCCATCCAACCAGTTTTCCACCCAGGAGAGTGTGAGACTGTCTAGGCCAGAGGTGACAGTTTCTGAAGCAGAATGCTATGAGAAACTGTGTTGGAATTTGAAGGACAGAGAATGAAAAATAGATGGAGAGAAGCGCAGCCTGAATCGATCAGCTGGTCTCTCTGCTACCTCCAGGTGGCACAATCGCGGTACTGCAGCCCGTATCGATGAATGTGGCTCTCTGCTGCCACCGGGTGTCCGAAATGCGGTACTGCAGCCTGTATCGATGAATGCTGCTCTCTGCTGCCACCGGGTGACCGTAAAGCGGTACTGCAGCCCGGGTGCCGCATGCGCAGTGGAGAGAGCAACGTTCTCTGCTGTGAGTGGGAGACTAAGTGTAACTGGGTTGGTGGTTTAATGAAAGTTTTTTTTACGTAAGTAGAACGGCTAGGCTTGATTTAAATTACATAAGTTAACTACATATACCTTATTTATCCATTAAGTATCAATAATCCTTGTAAAAACTTCTCAAGATTACAGTGACTATTTTACTCTTTCAGATATGATGTCAACAAGAGTATCAATAAGTTCCATACAATACGGGTTCACTAAAGTGAGGACTTACCTAGAAAACCTGACCACCACCGGAGATAAACGTGACTCGAAGTAAGTCTCTGGAAGGGTCAGGGGGGTTTAGAAGGGTCCCGAGGATCTCTAGAATACTCTGGAAGCACTTGGAAGAGTCCTGGGATTCTCTAGAAGGATTTAGATGGTCCTGGGGGTCTCTGGAAAGGCTCTGGGGGCCATTAGATGGTCCTGGGGGTCTCTAGAAGGGTCTGGGGGCCTTTAGAAGGGCTCTGGGGCGCTCTAGAAGGGTCATGGCATCTTTAGAAGGGTCCAGAGGGCCTCTAGAATGCTCTGGGGGCAGTTTGAAGAGTCACGGGGTGCTCTAGAAGGGTCGTGGGGCCTTTGGATTGTCCTGAGGTTCTCTGGAATGGCCTGTGGGCCTTTCAAAGGGTCCTGGGTGTTTCTAGGAGGGTGTGGGGTCTTTAGACTTGTTCTGGAGGGCTCTAGAAGGGTCTTGGCATCTTTAGAAGGGTGCTGGCTGTGTCTAGAATGGTCTGGGGGCCTTTAGAAGAGTCCTGTTGGCTCGAGAAGGGTCTGGGGACCCTAACCCTAGACCGAATACCTAACCCTAACCCGAAATCTATACTTAACCCTAATGGGAAGCCTAACCCTAACACTAACTCTAACACCCAGCCCTAAGCATAACCATAACCCTTAGCCTTCCCAAAACCCTAACACAAGCCCAACCCTAACCCTAACCCTAACCCTAGCACCTAAACCAACCCTAGCCCTAATCTTATCCACAAAGCTAATCCTAACGTAAATGCCATGGTCCTGGGGGTCTCTAGAAAGGTCAGGGGGTCTTTAGATTTGTCCTGAGGCTGTCTAGAATTCTCTGGGGGCAATTTGAAGAGTCCTGGAGTTCTCTAGAAGGCTCTGGGGGCCTTTAGATGGTCATGGGGGTCTCTGGAATGGCCCGGGGCCCTTTAGAATGGACCTGGGTGTCTCTAGAAGGGTCTGGGGGCCTTTAGAATGGTTCTGGGGTGTTCTAGCAGGGTCTTGGCATGTTCAGAAGGGTCCCGAGTGTCTCTAGAATGCTCTGGGGGCAGTTTGAAGAGTCCTGGGGTGCTCTAGAAGGGTCGTGGGGCCTTTGGATGGTCCTGGGGTTCTCTGGAATGGCCTGTGGGCCTTTCAAAGGGTCCTGGGTGTCTCTAGAAGGGTGTGGGGGTCTTTAGAATGGTTCTAGAGGTCTCTAGAAGGGTCTTGGCATCAGTAGCAGGGTCTTGGCTGTGTCTAGAATGGTCTGGGGGCCTTTAGAAGAGTCCTGTGGGCTCGAGAAGGTTCTGGGGACACTAACCCTAGCCCGAATACCTAACCCTAACCCTAACCCTAACCCTAACCCTAACCCTAATCTTAAGCCTAACCCTAACACTAACTCTAACACCCAGCCCTAAACATAACCATAACCCTTAGCCTTCTAAACCCTAACACAAGCCCAACCCTAACCCTAACCCTAATGCTAGAACCTAAACCAACCCGAGCCCTAATCTTAACCACAAAGCTAAACCTAACGTAAATGCCAGGGTCCTGGGGGTCTCTAGAAAGGTCAGGGGGTCTTTAGAATGGTCCTGAGGCTTTCTAGAATTCTCTGGGTGCAATTTGATAAGTCCTAGGGTTGTCTAGAATGCTCTGGGGGCCTTTAGATGGCCCTGGGGGGTCACTGGAATGGCCCGGTGTCCTTTAGGATTGACCTGGGTGTCTCTAGAATGGTCTGGGGGCCTTTAGAAGGGCTCTGGGGCGCTCTAGAAGGGTCTTGGCATCTTTCGAAGGGTCCTGAGGGTCTCTAGAATGCTCTGGGGAGAGTATGAAGAGTCCTGGGGTGCTCTAGAAGGGTCGTGGGGCCTTTGGATGGTCCTGGAGTTCTCTGGAATGGCCTGTGGGCCTTTCAAAGAATCCTGGTTGTCTCTAGAAGGGTGTGGGGTCTTTAGACTGGTTCTGGAGGGCTCTAGAAGGGTCTTGGCATCTTTAGCAGGGTCCTGGCTGTGTCTAGAATGGTGTGGGGGTCTTTAGAAGAGTCCTGTGGGTTCGAGAAGGGTCTGGGGACCCTAACTCTAACCTGAATACCTAACCCTAACCCGAAATCTAAACTTAACCCTAATCTGAAGCCTAACCTTAACACTAACTCTAACACCCAGCCCTAAACATAACCATAACCCTTAGCCTTCCCAAAACCCTAACACAAGCCCAACCCTAACCCTAACCCTAAATCTAGCTCCTATACCAAACTTAGTCCTAATCCTAAGCACAAAGCTAACCCTAAAGTAAATGCCAGGGTCCTGGGGGTCTCTAGAAATGTCAGGGGTTTTAGAATGGTCCAGAGGCTGTCTAAAATACTCTGGAGTCAATTTGAAGAATCCTGGGGTTCTCTAGAAGTCTCTGGGGGCCTTTAGATGGTCATGGGGGTCTCCGGAATGGCCCGGGGCCCTTTAGAATGGACCTGGGTGTCTCTAGAAGGGTCTGGGGGCCTTTAGAAGGGCTCCTGGGCGCTCTAGAAGGGTCTTGGCATCTTTAGAAGGGCCCTGAGGGTCTCTAGAATGCTCTGGGGGTAGTTTGAATAGTCCCAGGGTGCTCTAGAAGGGTCGTGGGGCCTTTGGATGGTCCTGGGGTTCTCTGGAATGGCCTGTGGGCCTTTCAAAGGGTCCTGGGTGTCTCTAGAAGAGTGTGGGGGGCTTTAGAATGGTTCTGGAGGGCTCTAGAAGGGTCTTGGCATCTTTAGAAGGGTGCTGGCTGTGTCTAGAATGGTCTGGGGGCCTTTAGAAGAGTCCTGTTGGCTCGAGAAGGGTCTGGGGACCCTAACCCTAGACCGAATACCTAACCCTAACCCGAAATCTATACTTAACTCTAATGGGAAGCCTAACCCTAACACTAACTCTAACACCCAGCCCTAAGCATAACCATAACCCTTAGCCTTCCCAAAACCCTAACACAAGCCCAACCCTAACCCTAACCCTAACCCTAGCACCTAAACCAACCCTAGCCCTAATCTTATCCACAAAGCTAATCCTAACGTAAATGCCAGGGTCCTGGGGGTCTCTAGAAAGGTCAGGGGGTCTTTAGAATTGTCCTGAGGCTGTCTAGAATTCTCTGGGGGCAATTTGAAGAGTCCTGGAGTTCTCTAGAAGGCTCTGGGGGCCTTTAGATGGTCATGGGGGTCTCTGGAATGGCCCGGGGCCCTTTAGAATGGACCTGGGTGTCTCTAGAAGGGTCTGGGGGCCTTTAGAATGGTTCTGGGGTGTTCTAGCAGGGTCTTGGCATGTTCAGAAGGGTCCCGAGTGTCTCTAGAATGCTCTGGGGGCAGTTTGAAGAGTCCCGGGGTGCTCTAGAAGGGTCGTGGGGCCTTTGGATGGTCCTGGGGTTCTCTGGAATGGCCTGTGGTCCTTTCAAAGGGTCCTGGGTGTCTCTAGAAGGGTATGGGGGGCTTTAGACTGGTTCTGGACGGCTCAAGAAGGGTCTTGGCATCTTTAGCAGAGTCCTGGCTGTGTCTAGAATGGTCTGGGGGCCTTTACAAGAGTCCTGTGGGCTCGAGAAGGGTCTTGGGACCCTAACCCTAGCCCGAATACCTAACCCTAACCCGAAACCTAAACTTAACCCTAATCTTAAGCCTAACCCTAACACTAAGTCTAACACCCAGCCCTAAACATAACCAAAACCCTTAGCCTTCCCAAAACCCTAACACAAGCCCAACCCTAACCCTAACCCTAGCACCTAAACCAACCCTAGCCATAATCTTAACCACAAAGCTAACCCTAACGTAAATGCCAGGGTCCTGGGGGGTCTCCTGAAAGGTCAGGGGGTCTTTAGAATGGTCCTGAGGCTGTCTAGAATTCCCTGGGGGCAATTTGAAGAGTCCTGGGTTTCTCTAGAAGGCTCTGGGGGCCTTTAGATGGTCATGGGGGTCTCTGGAATGGCCCGGGGCCCTTTAGAATGGACCTGGGTGTCTCTAGAAGGGTCTGGGGGCCTTTAGAAGGGCTCCTGGGCGCTCTAGAAGGGTCTTGGCATCTTTAGAAGGGTCCTGAGGGTCTCTAGAATGCTCTGCGGGCAGTTTGAAGAGTCCCGTGTTGCTCTAGAAGGGTCGTGGGGCCTTTGGATGGTCCTGGGGTTCTCTGGAATGGCCTGTGGGCCTTTCAAAGGGTCCTGGGTGTCTCTAGAAGGGTGTGGGGGGCTTTAGAATGGTTCTGGAGGGCTCTAGAAGGGTCTTGGCATCTTTAGAAGGGTCCTGGCTGAGTCTACAATGGTCTGGGGGCCTTTAGAAGAGTCCTGTGGGCTCGAGAAGGGTCTGTGGACCCTAACCCTAGACCGAAGACCTAACCCTAACCCGAAACTTAAACTTAACCATAATCTTAACCCTAACCCTAACCCTAACCCCTAACCCTAACCCTAACCCGAAACTTAAACTTAACCCTAATCTTAACCCTAACCCTAACCCTAACCCCTAACCCTAACCCTAACCCCTAATCCTAAACCCTAACCCTAACCCTAACCCTAAACCCTAACCCTAACCCTAACCCTAACCCTAAACTTAACCCTAACCCTATCCCCTAACCCTAACCCTAACTCTATCCCTAACCCCGCAACCCTAACCCTAACTCTATCCCTAACCCCCTAACCCTAACCCCCTAACCCTAACTCTAACCCTAACCCTTAACCCTAATGGTGAGACCGATTCCTGAATCCTGTGTTCACTTCTGGGCCCCTCACCACAAGAAGGATTTTGAGGCTCCGGAGAAAGTTCAGAGAAGAGCAACAAAGCTAGTAAAGGATCTGGAGAAAAGGCCTTATAAGGAACAGCTGAGAGAGCTGGGGGTGTTTATCCTGGAGAAGAGGAAGCTGAGGGGAGACCTCATTGCTCTCTATAATTAACTAAAAGTAAGTTGTGGAGAGGAGGGAGCTGGCCCCTTCTCCCAGGTCACTGGGGACAGGACGAGAGGGAGTGGCCTCAAGCTCCACCAGGGGAGATTTAGGCTAGACATTAGGAAAACTTTTTCATGGAAAGGGTCATTGGGCAGTGTCAGAGGCTGCCCAGGGAGGGGGTTGATTCATCTTCCCTGGAGGTGTTTAAGGCACAGATGGACAAGGTGCCGAGGGGCAATGTTTACTGTTTGACAGGAACAGTTGGACTCGATGATCCAGTGGGTCTCTTGCAACCTGGTTGTTCTATGATTCCATGACGCTGCCCAGTGGTGCAGCCTCTTCAGATCCCTTTGGAGCACCTCAACCCTGCAGAGGATCCATGCTTTTCCAAGGCTTAGTGTCATCCTCAAACTTGCTAAGGGAGCACTCGATGCCTTCATCCAGGTCATTGATAAAGACATTGAACAGGGCTGGACCCAACACTGATCCTTGGGGAACACCACTTGTCACTGGCCTCCAGCTGGATTTAACACCATTTCCTACCACTCTCTGGGCCCTCCATCCAACCAGTTTTCCACCCAGGAGAGTGTGAGACTGTCTAGGCCAGAGGTGACAGTTTCTGAAGCAGAATGCTATGAGAAACTGTGTTGGAATTTGAAGGACAGAGAATGAAAAATAGATGGAGAGAAGCGCAGCCTGAATCGATCAGCTGGTCTCTCTGCTACCTCCAGGTGGCACAATCGCGGTACTGCAGCCCGTATCGATGAATGTGGCTCTCTGCTGCCACCGGGTGTCCGAAATGCGGTACTGCAGCCTGTATCGATGAATGCTGCTCTCTGCTGCCACCGGGTGACCGTAAAGCGGTACTGCAGCCCGGGTGCCGCATGCGCAGTGGAGAGAGCAACGTTCTCTGCTGTGAGTGGGAGACTAAGTGTAACTGGGTTGGTGGTTTAATGAAAGTTTTTTTTACGTAAGTAGAACGGCTAGGCTTGATTTAAATTACATAAGTTAACTACATATACCTTATTTATCCATTAAGTATCAATAATCCTTGTAAAAACTTCTCAAGATTACAGTGACTATTTTACTCTTTCAGATATGATGTCAACAAGAGTATCAATAAGTTCCATACAATACGGGTTCACTAAAGTGAGGACTTACCTAGAAAACCTGACCACCACCGGAGATAAACGTGACTCGAAGTAAGTCTCTGGAAGGGTCAGGGGGGTTTAGAAGGGTCCCGAGGATCTCTAGAATACTCTGGAAGCACTTGGAAGAGTCCTGGGATTCTCTAGAAGGATTTAGATGGTCCTGGGGGTCTCTGGAAAGGCTCTGGGGGCCATTAGATGGTCCTGGGGGTCTCTAGAAGGGTCTGGGGGCCTTTAGAAGGGCTCTGGGGCGCTCTAGAAGGGTCATGGCATCTTTAGAAGGGTCCAGAGGGCCTCTAGAATGCTCTGGGGGCAGTTTGAAGAGTCGCGGGGTGCTCTAGAAGGGTCGTGGGGCCTTTGGATTGTCCTGAGGTTCTCTGGAATGGCCTGTGGGCCTTTCAAAGGGTCCTGGGTGTTTCTAGGAGGGTGTGGGGTCTTTAGACTTGTTCTGGAGGGCTCTAGAAGGGTCTTGGCATCTTTAGAAGGGTGCTGGCTGTGTCTAGAATGGTCTGGGGGCCTTTAGAAGAGTCCTGTTGGCTCGAGAAGGGTCTGGGGACCCTAACCCTAGACCGAATACCTAACCCTAACCCGAAATCTATACTTAACCCTAATGGGAAGCCTAACCCTAACACTAACTCTAACACCCAGCCCTAAGCATAACCATAACCCTTAGCCTTCCCAAAACCCTAACACAAGCCCAACCCTAACCCTAACCCTAACCCTAGCACCTAAACCAACCCTAGCCCTAATCTTATCCACAAAGCTAATCCTAACGTAAATGCCATGGTCCTGGGGGTCTCTAGAAAGGTCAGGGGGTCTTTAGATTTGTCCTGAGGCTGTCTAGAATTCTCTGGGGGCAATTTGAAGAGTCCTGGAGTTCTCTAGAAGGCTCTGGGGGCCTTTAGATGGTCATGGGGGTCTCTGGAATGGCCCGGGGCCCTTT
This sequence comes from Coccyzus lansbergi, assembly GCA_033558105.1. NCBI lineage: Eukaryota > Metazoa > Chordata > Aves > Cuculiformes > Coccyzidae > Coccyzus > Coccyzus lansbergi. The sequence continues at coordinate 97,435 of JAUMJK010001146.1, forward strand.
AGAATGGACCTGGGTGTCTCTAGAAGGGTCTGGGGGCCTTTAGAATGGTTCTGGGGTGTTCTAGCAGGGTCTTGGCATGTTCAGAAGGGTCCCGAGTGTCTCTAGAATGCTCTGGGGGCAGTTTGAAGAGTCCCGGGGTGCTCTAGAAGGGTCGTGGGGCCTTTGGATGGTCCTGGGGTTCTCTGGAATGGCCTGTGGGCCTTTCAAAGGGTCCTGGGTGTCTCTAGAAGGGTGTGGGGGGCTTTAGAATGGTTCTAGAGGTCTCTAGAAGGGTCTTGGCATCAGTAGCAGGGTCTTGGCTGTGTCTAGAATGGTCTGGGGGCCTTTAGAAGAGTCCTGTGGGCTCGAGAAGGTTCTGGGGACACTAACCCTAGCCCGAATACCTAACCCTAACCCTAACCCTAACCCTAACCCTAACCCTAATCTTAAGCCTAACCCTAACACTAACTCTAACACCCAGCCCTAAACATAACCATAACCCTTAGCCTTCTAAACCCTAACACAAGCCCAACCCTAACCCTAACCCTAATGCTAGAACCTAAACCAACCCGAGCCCTAATCTTAACCACAAAGCTAAACCTAACGTAAATGCCAGGGTCCTGGGGGTCTCTAGAAAGGTCAGGGGGTCTTTAGAATGGTCCTGAGGCTTTCTAGAATTATCTGGGTGCAATTTGATAAGTCCTAGGGTTGTCTAGAATGCTCTGGGGGCCTTTAGATGGCCCTGGGGGTCACTGGAATGGCCCGGTGTCCTTTAGGATTGACCTGGGTGTCTCTAGAATGGTCTGGGGGCCTTTAGAAGGGCTCTGGGGCGCTCTAGAAGGGTCTTGGCATCTTTCGAAGGGTCCTGAGGGTCTCTAGAATGCTCTGGGGAGAGTATGAAGAGTCCTGGGGTGCTCTAGAAGGGTCGTGGGGCCTTTGGATGGTCCTGGAGTTCTCTGGAATGGCCTGTGGGCCTTTCAAAGAATCCTGGTTGTCTCTAGAAGGGTGTGGGGTCTTTAGACTGGTTCTGGAGGGCTCTAGAAGGGTCTTGGCATCTTTAGCAGGGTCCTGGCTGTGTCTAGAATGGTGTGGGGGTCTTTAGAAGAGTCCTGTGGGTTCGAGAAGGGTCTGGGGACCCTAACCCTAACCTGAATACCTAACCCTAACCCGAAATCTAAACTTAACCCTAATCTGAAGCCTAACCTTAACACTAAGTCTAACACCCAGCCCTAAACATAACCATAACCCTTAGCCTTCCCAAAACCCTAACACAAGCCCAACCCTAACCCTAACCCTAAATCTAGCTCCTATACCAAACTTAGTCCTAATCCTAAGCACAAAGCTAACCCTAAAGTAAATGCCAGGGTCCTGGGGGTCTCTAGAAATGTCAGGGGTTTTAGAATGGTCCAGAGGCTGTCTAAAATACTCTGGAGTCAATTTGAAGAATCCTGGGGTTCTCTAGAAGTCTCTGGGGGCCTTTAGATGGTCATGGGGGTCTCCGGAATGGCCCGGGGCCCTTTAGAATGGACCTGGGTGTCTCTAGAAGGGTCTGGGGGCCTTTAGAAGGGCTCCTGGGCGCTCTAGAAGGGTCTTGGCATCTTTAGAAGGGTCCTGAGGGTCTCTAGAATGCTCTGGGGGTAGTTTGAAGAGTCCCAGGGTGCTCTAGAAGGGTCGTGGGGCCTTTGGATGGTCCTGGGGTTCTCTGGAATGGCCTGTGGGCCTTTCAAAGGGTCCTGGGTGTCTCTAGAAGGGTGTGGGGGGCTTTAGAATGGTTCTGGAGGGCTCTAGAAGGGTCTTGGCATCTTTAGAAGGGTGCTGGCTGTGTCTAGAATGGTCTGGGGGCCTTTAGAAGAGTCCTGTTGGCTCGAGAAGGGTCTGGGGACCCTAACCCTAGACCGAATACCTAACCCTAACCCGAAATCTATACTTAACTCTAATGGGAAGCCTAACCCTAACACTAACTCTAACACCCAGCCCTAAGCATAACCATAACCCTTAGCCTTCCCAAAACCCTAACACAAGCCCAACCCTAACCCTAACCCTAACCCTAGCACCTAAACCAACCCTAGCCCTAATCTTATCCACAAAGCTAATCCTAACGTAAATGCCAGGGTCCTGGGGGTCTCTAGAAAGGTCAGGGGGTCTTTAGAATTGTCCTGAGGCTGTCTAGAATTCTCTGGGGGCAATTTGAAGAGTCCTGGAGTTCTCTAGAAGGCTCTGGGGGCCTTTAGATGGTCATGGGGGTCTCTGGAATGGCCCGGGGCCCTTTAGAATGGACCTGGGTGTCTCTAGAAGGGTCTGGGGGCCTTTAGAATGGTTCTGGGGTGTTCTAGCAGGGTCTTGGCATGTTCAGAAGGGTCCCGAGTGTCTCTAGAATGCTCTGGGGGCAGTTTGAAGAGTCCCGGGGTGCTCTAGAAGGGTCGTGGGGCCTTTGGATGGTCCTGGGGTTCTCTGGAATGGCCTGTGGGCCTTTCAAAGGGTCCTGGGTGTCTCTAGAAGGGTATGGGGGGCTTTAGACTGGTTCTGGACGGCTCAAGAAGGGTCTTGGCATCTTTAGCAGAGTCCTGGCTGTGTCTAGAATGGTCTGGGGGCCTTTACAAGAGTCCTGTGGGCTCGAGAAGGGTCTGGGGACCCTAACCCTAGCCCGAATACCTAACCCTAACCCGAAACCTAAACTTAACCCTAATCTTAAGCCTAACCCTAACACTAAGTCTAACACCCAGCCCTAAACATAACCAAAACCCTTAGCCTTCCCAAAACCCTAACACAAGCCCAACCCTAACCCTAACCCTAACCCTAGCACCTAAACCAACCCTAGCCATAATCTTAACCACAAAGCTAACCCTAACGTAAATGCCAGGGTCCTGGGGGGTCTCCTGAAAGGTCAGGGGGTCTTTAGAATGGTCCTGAGGCTGTCTAGAATTCCCTGGGGGCAATTTGAAGAGTCCTGGGTTTCTCTAGAAGGCTCTGGGGGCCTTTAGATGGTCATGGGGGTCTCTGGAATGGCCCGGGGCCCTTTAGAATGGACCTGGGTGTCTCTAGAAGGGTCTGGGGGCCTTTAGAAGGGCTCCTGGGCGCTCTAGAAGGGTCTTGGCATCTTTAGAAGGGTCCTGAGTGTCTCTAGAATGCTCTGCGGGCAGTTTGAAGAGTCCCGTGTTGCTCTAGAAGGGTCGTGGGGCCTTTGGATGGTCCTGGGGTTCTCTGGAATGGCCTGTGGGCCTTTCAAAGGGTCCTGGGTGTCTCTAGAAGGGTGTGGGGGGCTTTAGAATGGTTCTGGAGGGCTCTAGAAGGGTCTTGGCATCTTTAGAAGGGTCCTGGCTGAGTCTACAATGGTCTGGGGGCCTTTAGAAGAGTCCTGTGGGCTCGAGAAGGGTCTGTGGACCCTAACCCTAGACCGAAGACCTAACCCTAACCCGAAACTTAAACTTAACCATAATCTTAACCCTAACCCTAACCCTAACCCCTAACCCTAACCCTAACCCGAAACTTAAACTTAACCCTAATCTTAACCCTAACCCTAACCCTAACCCCTAACCCTAACCCTAACCCTAACCCCTAATCCTAAACCCTAACCCTAACCCTAACCCTAAACCCTAACCCTAACCCTAACCCTAACCCTAAACTTAACCCTAACCCTATCCCCTAACCCTAACCCTAACTCTATCCCTAACCCCGCAACCCTAACCCTAACTCTATCCCTAACCCCCTAACCCTAACCCCCTAACCCTAACTCTAACCCTAACCCTTAACCCTAATGGTGAGACCGATTCCTGAATCCTGTGTTCACTTCTGGGCCCCTCACCACAAGAAGGATTTTGAGGCTCCGGAGAAAGTTCAGAGAAGAGCAACAAAGCTAGTAAAGGATCTGGAGAAAAGGCCTTATAAGGAACAGCTGAGAGAGCTGGGGGTGTTTATCCTGGAGAAGAGGAAGCTGAGGGGAGACCTCATTGCTCTCTATAATTAACTAAAAGTAAGTTGTGGAGAGGAGGGAGCTGGCCCCTTCTCCCAGGTCACTGGGGACAGGACGAGAGGGAGTGGCCTCAAGCTCCACCAGGGGAGATTTAGGCTAGACATTAGGAAAACTTTTTCATGGAAAGGGTCATTGGGCAGTGTCAGAGGCTGCCCAGGGAGGGGGTTGATTCATCTTCCCTGGAGGTGTTTAAGGCACAGATGGACAAGGTGCCGAGGGGCAATGTTTACTGTTTGACAGGAACAGTTGGACTCGATGATCCAGTGGGTCTCTTGCAACCTGGTTGTTCTATGATTCCATGACGCTGCCCAGTGGTGCAGCCTCTTCAGATCCCTTTGGAGCACCTCAACCCTGCAGAGGATCCATGCTTTTCCAAGGCTTAGTGTCATCCTCAAACTTGCTAAGGGAGCACTCGATGCCTTCATCCAGGTCATTGATAAAGACATTGAACAGGGCTGGACCCAACACTGATCCTTGGGGAACACCACTTGTCACTGGCCTCCAGCTGGATTTAACACCATTTCCTACCACTCTCTGGGCCCTCCATCCAACCAGTTTTCCACCCAGGAGAGTGTGAGACTGTCTAGGCCAGAGGTGACAGTTTCTGAAGCAGAATGCTATGAGAAACTGTGTTGGAATTTGAAGGACAGAGAATGAAAAATAGATGGAGAGAAGCGCAGCCTGAATCGATCAGCTGGTCTCTCTGCTACCTCCAGGTGGCACAATCGCGGTACTGCAGCCCGTATCGATGAATGTGGCTCTCTGCTGCCACCGGGTGTCCGAAATGCGGTACTGCAGCCTGTATCGATGAATGCTGCTCTCTGCTGCCACCGGGTGACCGTAAAGCGGTACTGCAGCCCGGGTGCCGCATGCGCAGTGGAGAGAGCAACGTTCTCTGCTGTGAGTGGGAGACTAAGTGTAACTGGGTTGGTGGTTTAATGAAAGTTTTTTTTACGTAAGTAGAACGGCTAGGCTTGATTTAAATTACATAAGTTAACTACATATACCTTATTTATCCATTAAGTATCAATAATCCTTGTAAAAACTTCTCAAGATTACAGTGACTATTTTACTCTTTCAGATATGATGTCAACAAGAGTATCAATAAGTTCCATACAATACGGGTTCACTAAAGTGAGGACTTACCTAGAAAACCTGACCACCACCGGAGATAAACGTGACTCGAAGTAAGTCTCTGGAAGGGTCAGGGGGGTTTAGAAGGGTCCTGAGGATCTCTAGAATACTCTGGAAGCACTTGGAAGAGTCCTGGGATTCTCTAGAAGGATTTAGATGGTCCTGGGGGTCTCTGGAAAGGCTCTGGGGGCCATTAGATGGTCCTGGGGGTCTCTAGAAGGGTCTGGGGGCCTTTAGAAGGGCTCTGGGGCGCCCTAGAAGGGTCATGGCATCTTTAGAAGGGTCCAGAGGGCCTCTAGAATGCTCTGGGGGCAGTTTGAAGAGTCGCGGGGTGCTCTAGAAGGGTCGTGGGGCCTTTGGATTGTCCTGAGGTTCTCTGGAATGGCCTGTGGGCCTTTCAAAGGGTCCTGGGTGTTTCTAGGAGGGTGTGGGGTCTTTAGACTTGTTCTGGAGGGCTCTAGAAGGGTCTTGGCATCTTTAGAAGGGTGCTGGCTGTGTCTAGAATGGTCTGGGGGCCTTTAGAAGAGTCCTGTTGGCTCGAGAAGGGTCTGGGGACCCTAACCCTAGACCGAATACCTAACCCTAACCCGAAATCTATACTTAACCCTAATGGGAAGCCTAACCCTAACACTAACTCTAACACCCAGCCCTAAGCATAACCATAACCCTTAGCCTTCCCAAAACCCTAACACAAGCCCAACCCTAACCCTAACCCTAACCCTAGCACCTAAACCAACCCTAGCCCTAATCTTATCCACAAAGCTAATCCTAACGTAAATGCCATGGTCCTGGGGGTCTCTAGAAAGGTCAGGGGGTCTTTAGATTTGTCCTGAGGCTGTCTAGAATTCTCTGGGGGCAATTTGAAGAGTCCTGGAGTTCTCTAGAAGGCTCTGGGGGCCTTTAGATGGTCATGGGGGTCTCTGGAATGGCCCGGGGCCCTTTAGAATGGACCTGGGTGTCTCTAGAAGGGTCTGGGGGCCTTTAGAATGGTTCTGGGGTGTTCTAGCAGGGTCTTGGCATGTTCAGAAGGGTCCCGAGTGTCTCTAGAATGCTCTGGGGGCAGTTTGAAGAGTCCCGGGGTGCTCTAGAAGGGTCGTGGGGCCTTTGGATGGTCGTGGGGTTCTCTGGAATGGCCTGTGGGCCTTTCAAAGGGTCCTGGGTGTCTCTAGAAGGGTGTGGGGGTCTTTAGAATGGTTCTAGAGGTCTCTAGAAGGGTCTTGGCATCAGTAGCAGGGTCTTGGCTGTGTCTAGAATGGTCTGGGGGCCTTTAGAAGAGTCCTGTGGGCTCGAGAAGGTTCTGGGGACACTAACCCTAGCCCGAATACCTAACCCTAACCCGAAACCTAAACTTAACCCTAATCTTAAGCCTAACCCTAACACTAAGTCTAACACCCAGCCCTAAACATAACCAAAACCCTTAGCCTTCCCAAAACCCTAACACAAGCCCAACCCTAACCCTAACCCTAACCCTAGCACCTAAACCAACCCTAGCCATAATCTTAACCACAAAGCTAACCCTAACGTAAATGCCAGGGTCCTGGGGGGTCTCCTGAAAGGTCAGGGGGTCTTTAGAATGGTCCTGAGGCTGTCTAGAATTCCCTGGGGGCAATTTGAAGAGTCCTGGGTTTCTCTAGAAGGCTCTGGGGGCCTTTAGATGGTCATGGGGGTCTCTGGAATGGCCCGGGGCCCTTTAGAATGGACCTGGGTGTCTCTAGAAGGGTCTGGGGGCCTTTAGAAGGGCTCCTGGGCGCTCTAGAAGGGTCTTGGCATCTTTAGAAGGGTCCTGAGGGTCTCTAGAATGCTCTGCGGGCAGTTTGAAGAGTCCCGTGTTGCTCTAGAAGGGTCGTGGGGCCTTTGGATGGTCCTGGGGTTCTCTGGAATGGCCTGTGGGCCTTTCAAAGGGTCCTGGGTGTCTCTAGAAGGGTGTGGGGGGCTTTAGAATGGTTCTGGAGGGCTCTAGAAGGGTCTTGGCATCTTTAGAAGGGTCCTGGCTGAGTCTACAATGGTCTGGGGGCCTTTAGAAGAGTCCTGTGGGCTCGAGAAGGGTCTGTGGACCCTAACCCTAGACCGAAGACCTAACCCTAACCCGAAACTTAAACTTAACCATAATCTTAACCCTAACCCTAACCCTAACCCCTAACCCTAACCCTAACCCGAAACTTAAACTTAACCCTAATCTTAACCCTAACCCTAACCCTAACCCCTAACCCTAACCCTAACCCTAACCCCTAATCCTAAACCCTAACCCTAACCCTAACCCTAAACCCTAACCCTAACCCTAACCCTAACCCTAAACTTAACCCTAACCCTATCCCCTAACCCTAACCCTAACTCTATCCCTAACCCCGCAACCCTAACCCTAACTCTATCCCTAACCCCCTAACCCTAACCCCCTAACCCTAACTCTAACCCTAACCCTTAACCCTAATGGTGAGACCGATTCCTGAATCCTGTGTTCACTTCTGGGCCCCTCACCACAAGAAGGATTTTGAGGCTCCGGAGAAAGTTCAGAGAAGAGCAACAAAGCTAGTAAAGGATCTGGAGAAAAGGCCTTATAAGGAACAGCTGAGAGAGCTGGGGGTGTTTATCCTGGAGAAGAGGAAGCTGAGGGGAGACCTCATTGCTCTCTATAATTAACTAAAAGTAAGTTGTGGAGAGGAGGGAGCTGGCCCCTTCTCCCAGGTCACTGGGGACAGGCCGAGAGGGAGTGGCCTCAAGCTCCACCAGGGGAGATTTAGGCTAGACATTAGGAAAACTTTTTCATGGAAAGGGTCATTGGGCAGTGTCAGAGGCTGCCCAGGGAGGGGGTTGATTCATCTTCCCTGGAGGTGTTTAAGGCACAGATGGACAAGGTGCCGAGGGGCAATGTTTACTGTTTGACAGGAACAGTTGGACTCGATGATCCAGTGGGTCTCTTGCAACCTGGTTGTTCTATGATTCCATGACGCTGCCCAGTGGTGCAGCCTCTTCAGATCCCTTTGGAGCACCTCAACCCTGCAGAGGATCCATGCTTTTCCCCAGCTTAGTGTCATCCTCAAACTTGCTAAGGGAGCACTCGATGCCTTCATCCAGGTCATTGATAAAGACATTGAACAGGGCTGGACCCAACACTGATCCTTGGGGAACACCACTTGTCACTGGCCTCCAGCTGGATTTAACACCATTTCCTACCACTCTCTGGGCCCTCCATCCAACCAGTTTTCCACCCAGGAGAGTGTGAGACTGTCTAGGCCAGAGGTGACAGTTTCTGAAGCAGAATGCTATGAGAAACTGTGTTGGAATTTGAAGGACAGAGAATGAAAAATAGATGGAGAGAAGCGCAGCCTGAATCGATCAGCTGGTCTCTCTGCTACCTCCAGGTGGCACAATCGCGGTACTGCAGCCCGTATCGATGAATGTGGCTCTCTGCTGCCACCGGGTGTCCGAAATGCGGTACTGCAGCCTGTATCGATGAATGCTGCTCTCTGCTGCCACCGGGTGACCGTAAAGCGGTACTGCAGCCCGGGTGCCGCATGCGCAGTGGAGAGAGCAACGTTCTCTGCTGTGAGTGGGAGACTAAGTGTAACTGGGTTGGTGGTTTAATGAAAGTTTTTTTTACGTAAGTAGAACGGCTAGGCTTGATTTAAATTACATAAGTTAACTACATATACCTTATTTATCCATTAAGTATCAATAATCCTTGTAAAAACTTCTCAAGATTACAGTGACTATTTTACTCTTTCAGATATGATGTCAACAAGAGTATCAATAAGTTCCATACAATACGGGTTCACTAAAGTGAGGACTTACCTAGAAAACCTGACCACCACCGGAGATAAACGTGACTCGAAGTAAGTCTCTGGAAGGGTCAGGGGGGTTTAGAAGGGTCCTGAGGATCTCTAGAATACTCTGGAAGCACTTGGAAGAGTCCTGGGATTCTCTAGAAGGATTTAGATGGTCCTGGGGGTCTCTGGAAAGGCTCTGGGGGCCATTAGATGGTCCTGGGGGTCTCTAGAAGGGTCTGGGGGCCTTTAGAAGGGCTCTGGGGCGCTCTAGAAGGGTCATGGCATCTTTAGAAGGGTCCAGAGGGCCTCTAGAATGCTCTGGGGGCAGTTTGAAGAGTCGCGGGGTGCTCTAGAAGGGTCGTGGGGCCTTTGGATTGTCCTGAGGTTCTCTGGAATGGCCTGTGGGCCTTTCAAAGGGTCCTGGGTGTTTCTAGGAGGGTGTGGGGTCTTTAGACTTGTTCTGGAGGGCTCTAGAAGGGTCTTGGCATCTTTAGAAGGGTGCTGGCTGTGTCTAGAATGGTCTGGGGGCCTTTAGAAGAGTCCTGTTGGCTCGAGAAGGGTCTGGGGACCCTAACCCTAGACCGAATACCTAACCCTAACCCGAAATCTATACTTAACCCTAATGGGAAGCCTAACCCTAACACTAACTCTAACACCCAGCCCTAAGCATAACCATAACCCTTAGCCTTCCCAAAACCCTAACACAAGCCCAACCCTAACCCTAACCCTAACCCTAGCACCTAAACCAACCCTAGCCCTAATCTTATCCACAAAGCTAATCCTAACGTAAATGCCATGGTCCTGGGGGTCTCTAGAAAGGTCAGGGGGTCTTTAGATTTGTCCTGAGGCTGTCTAGAATTCTCTGGGGGCAATTTGAAGAGTCCTGGAGTTCTCTAGAAGGCTCTGGGGGCCTTTAGATGGTCATGGGGGTCTCTGGAATGGCCCGGGGCCCTTTAGAATGGACCTGGGTGTCTCTAGAAGGGTCTGGGGGCCTTTAGAATGGTTCTGGGGTGTTCTAGCAGGGTCTTGGCATGTTCAGAAGGGTCCCGAGTGTCTCTAGAATGCTCTGGGGGCAGTTTGAAGAGTCCTGGGGTGCTCTAGAAGGGTCGTGGGGCCTTTGGATGGTCCTGGGGTTCTCTGGAATGGCCTGTGGGCCTTTCAAAGGGTCCTGGGTGTCTCTAGAAGGGTGTGGGGGTCTTTAGAATGGTTCTAGAGGTCTCTAGAAGGGTCTTGGCATCAGTAGCAGGGTCTTGGCTGTGTCTAGAATGGTCTGGGGGCCTTTAGAAGAGTCCTGTGGGCTCGAGAAGGTTCTGGGGACACTAACCCTAGCCCGAATACCTAACCCTAACCCTAACCCTAACCCTAACCCTAACCCTAATCTTAAGCCTAACCCTAACACTAACTCTAACACCCAGCCCTAAACATAACCATAACCCTTAGCCTTCTAAACCCTAACACAAGCCCAACCCTAACCCTAACCCTAATGCTAGAACCTAAACCAACCCGAGCCCTAATCTTAACCACAAAGCTAAACCTAACGTAAATGCCAGGGTCCTGGGGGTCTCTAGAAAGGTCAGGGGGTCTTTAGAATGGTCCTGAGGCTTTCTAGAATTCTCTGGGTGCAATTTGATAAGTCCTAGGCTTGTCTAGAATGCTCTGGGGGCCTTTAGATGGCCCTGGGGTTCACTGGAATGGCCCGGTGTCCTTTAGGATTGACCTGGGTGTCTCTAGAATGGTCTGGGGGCCTTTAGAAGGGCTCTGGGGCGCTCTAGAAGGGTCTTGGCATCTTTCGAAGGGTCCTGAGGGTCTCTAGAATGCTCTGGGGAGAGTATGAAGAGTCCTGGGGTGCTCTAGAAGGGTCGTGGGGCCTTTGGATGGTCCTGGAGTTCTCTGGAATGGCCTGTGGGCCTTTCAAAGAATCCTGGTTGTCTCTAGAAGGGTGTGGGGTCTTTAGACTGGTTCTGGAGGGCTCTAGAAGGGTCTTGGCATCTTTAGCAGGGTCCTGGCTGTGTCTAGAATGGTGTGGGGGTCTTTAGAAGAGTCCTGTGGGTTCGAGAAGGGTCTGGGGACCCTAACCCTAACCTGAATACCTAACCCTAACCCGAAATCTAAACTTAACCCTAATCTGAAGCCTAACCTTAACACTAACTCTAACACCCAGCCCTAAACATAACCATAACCCTTAGCCTTCCCAAAACCCTAACACAAGCCCAACCCTAACCCTAACCCTAAATCTAGCTCCTATACCAAACTTACTCCTAATCCTAAGCACAAAGCTAACCCTAAAGTAAATGCCAGGGTCCTGGGGGTCTCTAGAAATGTCAGGGGTTTTAGAATGGTCCAGAGGCTGTCTAAAATACTCTGGAGTCAATTTGAAGAATCCTGGGGTTCTCTAGAAGTCTCTGGGGGCCTTTAGATGGTCATGGGGGTCTCCGGAATGGCCCGGGGCCCTTTAGAATGGACCTGGGTGTCTCTAGAAGGGTCTGGGGGCCTTTAGAAGGGCTCCTGGGCGCTCTAGAAGGGTCTTGGCATCTTTAGAAGGGTCCTGAGGGTCTCTAGAATGCTCTGGGGGTAGTTTGAATAGTCCCAGGGTGCTCTAGAAGGGTCGTGGGGCCTTTGGATGGTCCTGGGGTTCTCTGGAATGGCCTGTGGGCCTTTCAAAGGGTCCTGGGTGTCTCTAGAAGGGTGTGGGGGGCTTTAGAATGGTTCTGGAGGGCTCTAGAAGGGTCTTGGCATCTTTAGAAGGGTGCTGGCTGTGTCTAGAATGGTCTGGGGGCCTTTAGAAGAGTCCTGTTGGCTCGAGAAGGGTCTGGGGACCCTAACCCTAGACCGAATACCTAACCCTAACCCGAAATCTATACTTAACTCTAATGGGAAGCCTAACCCTAACACTAACTCTAACACCCAGCCCTAAGCATAACCATAACCCTTAGCCTTCCCAAAACCCTAACACAAGCCCAACCCTAACCCTAACCCTAACCCTAGCACCTAAACCAACCCTAGCCCTAATCTTATCCACAAAGCTAATCCTAACGTAAATTCCAGGGTCCTGGGGGTCTCTAGAAAGGTCAGGGGGTCTTTAGAATTGTCCTGAGGCTGTCTAGAATTCTCTGGGGGCAATTTGAAGAGTCCTGGAGTTCTCTAGAAGGCTCTGGGGGCCTTTAGATGGTCATGGGGGTCTCTGGAATGGCCCGGGGCCCTTTAGAATGGACCTGGGTGTCTCTAGAAGGGTCTGGGGGCCTTTAGAATGGTTCTGGGGTGTTCTAGCAGGGTCTTGGCATGTTCAGAAGGGTCCCGAGTGTCTCTAGAATGCTCTGGGGGCAGTTTGAAGAGTCCCGGGGTGCTCTAGAAGGGTCGTGGGGCCTTTGGATGGTCGTGGGGTTCTCTGGAATGGCCTGTGGTCCTTTCAAAGGGTCCTGGGTGTCTCTAGAAGGGTATGGGGGGCTTTAGACTGGTTCTGGACGGCTCAAGAAGGGTCTTGGCATCTTTAGCAGAGTCCTGGCTGTGTCTAGAATGGTCTGGGGGCCTTTACAAGAGTCCTGTGGGCTCGAGAAGGGTCTGGGGACCCTAACCCTAGCCCGAATCCCTAACCCTAACCCGAAACCTAAACTTAACCCTAATCTTAAGCCTAACCCTAACACTAAGTCTAACACCCAGCCCTAAACATAACCAAAACCCTTAGCCTTCCCAAAACCCTAACACAAGCCCAACCCTAACCCTAACCCTAACCCTAGCACCTAAACCAACCCTAGCCATAATCTTAACCACAAAGCTAACCCTAACGTAAATGCCAGGGTCCTGGGGGGTCTCCTGAAAGGTCAGGGGGTCTTTAGAATGGTCCTGAGGCTGTCTAGAATTCCCTGGGGGCAATTTGAAGAGTCCTGGGTTTCTCTAGAAGGCTCTGGGGGCCTTTAGATGGTCATGGGGGTCTCTGGAATGGCCCGGGGCCCTTTAGAATGGACCTGGGTGTCTCTAGAAGGGTCTGGGGGCCTTTAGAAGGGCTCCTGGGCGCTCTAGAAGGGTCTTGGCATCTTTAGAAGGGTCCTGAGGGTCTCTAGAATGCTCTGCGGGCAGTTTGAAGAGTCCCGTGTTGCTCTAGAAGGGTCGTGGGGCCTTTGGATGGTCCTGGGGTTCTCTGGAATGGCCTGTGGGCCTTTCAAAGGGTCCTGGGTGTCTCTAGAAGGGTGTGGGGGGCTTTAGAATGGTTCTGGAGGGCTCAAGAAGGGTCTTGGCATCTTTAGCAGAGTCCTGGCTGTGTCTAGAATGGTCTGGGGGCCTTTACAAGAGTCCTGTGGGCTCGAGAAGGGTCTGGGGACCCTAACCCTAGCCCGAATCCCTAACCCTAACCCGAAACCTAAACTTAACCCTAATCTTAAGCCTAACCCTAACCCTAACCCCTAACCCTAACCCTAACCCGAAACTTAAACTTAACCCTAATCTTAACCCTAACCCTAACCCTAACCCCTAACCCTAACCCTAACCCTAACCCCTAATCCTAAACCCTAACCCTAACCCTAACCCTAAACCCTAACCCTAACCCTAACCCTAACCCTAAACTTAACCCTAACCCTATCCCCTAACCCTAACCCTAACTCTATCCCTAACCCCCTAACCCTAACCCCCTAACCCTAACTCTAACCCTAACCCTTAACCCTAATGGTGAGACCGATTCCTGAATCCTGTGTTCACTTCTGGGCCCCTCACCACAAGAAGGATTTTGAGGCTCCGGAGAAAGTTCAGAGAAGAGCAACAAAGCTAGTAAAGGATCTGGAGAAAAGGCCTTATAAGGAACAGCTGAGAGAGCTGGGGGTGTTTATCCTGGAGAAGAGGAAGCTGAGGGGAGACCTCATTGCTCTCTATAATTAACTAAAAGTAAGTTGTGGAGAGGAGGGAGCTGGCCCCTTCTCCCAGGTCACTGGGGACAGGACGAGAGGGAGTGGCCTCAAGCTCCACCAGGGGAGATTTAGGCTAGACATTAGGAAAACTTTTTCATGGAAAGGGTCATTGGGCAGTGTCAGAGGCTGCCCAGGGAGGGGGTTGATTCATCTTCCCTGGAGGTGTTTAAGGCACAGATGGACAAGGTGCCGAGGGGCAATGTTTACTGTTTGACAGGAACAGTTGGACTCGATGATCCAGTGGGTCTCTTGCAACCTGGTTGTTCTATGATTCCATGACGCTGCCCAGTGGTGCAGCCTCTTCAGATCCCTTTGGAGCACCTCAACCCTGCAGAGGATCCATGCTTTTCCAAGGCTTAGTGTCATCCTCAAACTTGCTAAGGGAGCACTCGATGCCTTCATCCAGGTCATTGATAAAGACATTGAACAGGGCTGGACCCAACACTGATCCTTGGGGAACACCACTTGTCACTGGCCTCCAGCTGGATTTAACACCATTTCCTACCACTCTCTGGGCCCTCCATCCAACCAGTTTTCCACCCAGGAGAGTGTGAGACTGTCTAGGTCAGAGGTGACAGTTTCTGAAGCAGAATGCTATGAGAAACTGTGTTGGAATTTGAAGGACAGAGAATGAAAAATAGATGGAGAGAAGCGCAGCCTGAATCGATCAGCTGGTCTCTCTGCTACCTCCAGGTGGCACAATCGCGGTACTGCAGCCCGTATCGATGAATGTGGCTCTCTGCTGCCACCGGGTGTCCGAAATGCGGTACTGCAGCCTGTATCGATGAATGCTGCTCTCTGCTGCCACCGGGTGACCGTAAAGCGGTACTGCAGCCCGGGTGCCGCATGCGCAGTGGAGAGAGCAACGTTCTCTGCTGTGAGTGGGAGACTAAGTGTAACTGGGTTGGTGGTTTAATGAAAGTTTTTTTTACGTAAGTAGAACGGCTAGGCTTGATTTAAATTACATAAGTTAACTACATATACCTTATTTATCCATTAAGTATCAATAATCCTTGTAAAAACTTCTCAAGATTACAGTGACTATTTTACTCTTTCAGATATGATGTCAACAAGAGTATCAATAAGTTCCATACAATACGGGTTCACTAAAGTGAGGACTTACCTAGAAAACCTGACCACCACCGGAGATAAACGTGACTCGAAGTAAGTCTCTGGAAGGGTCAGGGGGGTTTAGAAGGGTCCTGAGGATCTCTAGAATACTCTGGAAGCACTTGGAAGAGTCCTGGGATTCTCTAGAAGGATTTAGATGGTCCTGGGGGTCTCTGGAAAGGCTCTGGGGGCCATTAGATGGTCCTGGGGGTCTCTAGAAGGGTCTGGGGGCCTTTAGAAGGGCTCTGGGGCGCTCTAGAAGGGTCATGGCATCTTTAGAAGGGTCCAGAGGGCCTCTAGAATGCTCTGGGGGCAGTTTGAAGAGTCGCGGGGTGCTCTAGAAGGGTCGTGGGGCCTTTGGATTGTCCTGAGGTTCTCTGGAATGGCCTGTGGGCCTTTCAAAGGGTCCTGGGTGTTTCTAGGAGGGTGTGGGGTCTTTAGACTTGTTCTGGAGGGCTCTAGAAGGGTCTTGGCATCTTTAGAAGGGTGCTGGCTGTGTCTAGAATGGTCTGGGGGCCTTTAGAAGAGTCCTGTTGGCTCGAGAAGGGTCTGGGGACCCTAACCCTAGACCGAATACCTAACCCTAACCCGAAATCTATACTTAACCCTAATGGGAAGCCTAACCCTAACACTAACTCTAACACCCAGCCCTAAGCATAACCATAACCCTTAGCCTTCCCAAAACCCTAACACAAGCCCAACCCTAACCCTAACCCTAACCCTAGCACCTAAACCAACCCTAGCCCTAATCTTATCCACAAAGCTAATCCTAACGTAAATGCCATGGTCCTGGGGGTCTCTAGAAAGGTCAGGGGGTCTTTAGATTTGTCCTGAGGCTGTCTAGAATTCTCTGGGGGCAATTTGAAGAGTCCTGGAGTTCTCTAGAAGGCTCTGGGGGCCTTTAGATGGTCATGGGGGTCTCTGGAATGGCCCGGGGCCCTTTAGAATGGACCTGGGTGTCTCTAGAAGGGTCTGGGGGCCTTTAGAATGGTTCTGGGGTGTTCTAGCAGGGTCTTGGCATGTTCAGAAGGGTCCCGAGTGTCTCTAGAATGCTCTGGGGGCAGTTTGAAGAGTCCTGGGGTGCTCTAGAAGGGTCGTGGGGCCTTTGGATGGTCCTGGGGTTCTCTGGAATGGCCTGTGGGCCTTTCAAAGGGTCCTGGGTGTCTCTAGAAGGGTGTGGGGGTCTTTAGAATGGTTCTAGAGGTCTCTAGAAGGGTCTTGGCATCAGTAGCAGGGTCTTGGCTGTGTCTAGAATGGTCTGGGGGCCTTTAGAAGAGTCCTGTGGGCTCGAGAAGGTTCTGGGGACACTAACCCTAGCCCGAATACCTAACCCTAACCCTAACCCTAACCCTAACCCTAACCCTAATCTTAAGCCTAACCCTAACACTAACTCTAACACCCAGCCCTAAACATAACCATAACCCTTAGCCTTCTAAACCCTAACACAAGCCCAACCCTAACCCTAACCCTAATGCTAGAACCTAAACCAACCCGAGCCCTAATCTTAACCACAAAGCTAAACCTAACGTAAATGCCAGGGTCCTGGGGGTCTCTAGAAAGGTCAGGGGGTCTTTAGAATGGTCCTGAGGCTTTCTAGAATTCTCTGGGTGCAATTTGATAAGTCCTAGGGTTGTCTAGAATGCTCTGGGGGCCTTTAGATGGCCCTGGGGGTCACTGGAATGGCCCGGTGTCCTTTAGGATTGACCTGGGTGTCTCTAGAATGGTCTGGGGGCCTTTAGAAGGGCTCTGGGGCGCTCTAGAAGGGTCTTGGCATCTTTCGAAGGGTCCTGAGGGTCTCTAGAATGCTCTGGGGAGAGTATGAAGAGTCCTGGGGTGCTCTAGAAGGGTCGTGGGGCCTTTGGATGGTCCTGGAGTTCTCTGGAATGGCCTGTGGGCCTTTCAAAGAATCCTGGTTGTCTCTAGAAGGGTGTGGGGTCTTTAGACTGGTTCTGGAGGGCTCTAGAAGGGTCTTGGCATCTTTAGCAGGGTCCTGGCTGTGTCTAGAATGGTGTGGGGGTCTTTAGAAGAGTCCTGTGGGTTCGAGAAGGGTCTGGGGACCCTAACCCTAACCTGAATACCTAACCCTAACCCGAAATCTAAACTTAACCCTAATCTGAAGCCTAACCTTAACACTAACTCTAACACCCAGCCCTAAACATAACCATAACCCTTAGCCTTCCCAAAACCCTAACACAAGCCCAACCCTAACCCTAACCCTAAATCTAGCTCCTATACCAAACTTAGTCCTAATCCTAAGCACAAAGCTAACCCTAAAGTAAATGCCAGGGTCCTGGGGGTCTCTAGAAATGTCAGGGGTTTTAGAATGGTCCAGAGGCTGTCTAAAATACTCTGGGGTCAATTTGAAGAATCCTGGGGTTCTCTAGAAGTCTCTGGGGGCCTTTAGATGGTCATGGGGGTCTCTGGAATGGCCCGGGGCCCTTTAGAATGGACCTGGGTGTCTCTAGAAGGGTCTGGGGGCCTTTAGAAGGGCTCCTGGGCGCTCTAGAAGGGTCTTGGCATCTTTAGAAGGGTCCTGAGGGTCTCTAGAATGCTCTGGGGGTAGTTTGAATAGTCCCAGGGTGCTCTAGAAGGGTCGTGGGGCCTTTGGATGGTCCTGGGGTTCTCTGGAATGGCCTGTGGGCCTTTCAAAGGGTCCTGGGTGTCTCTAGAAGGGTGTGGGGGGCTTTAGAATGGTTCTGGAGGGCTCTAGAAGGGTCTTGGCATCTTTAGAAGGGTGCTGGCTGTGTCTAGAATGGTCTGGGGGCCTTTAGAAGAGTCCTGTTGGCTCGAGAAGGGTCTGGGGACCCTAACCCTAGACCGAATACCTAACCCTAACCCGAAATCTATACTTAACTCTAATGGGAAGCCTAACCCTAACACTAACTCTAACACCCAGCCCTAAGCATAACCATAACCCTTAGCCTTCCCAAAACCCTAACACAAGCCCAACCCTAACCCTAACCCTAACCCTAGCACCTAAACCAACCCTAGCCCTAATCTTATCCACAAAGCTAATCCTAACGTAAATGCCAGGGTCCTGGGGGTCTCTAGAAAGGTCAGGGGGTCTTTAGAATTGTCCTGAGGCTGTCTAGAATTCTCTGGGGGCAATTTGAAGAGTCCTGGAGTTCTCTAGAAGGCTCTGGGGGCCTTTAGATGGTCATGGGGGTCTCTGGAATGGCCCGGGGCCCTTTAGAATGGACCTGGGTGTCTCTAGAAGGGTCTGGGGGCCTTTAGAATGGTTCTGGGGTGTTCTAGCAGGGTCTTGGCATGTTCAGAAGGGTCCCGAGTGTCTCTAGAATGCTCTGGGGGCAGTTTGAAGAGTCCCGGGGTGCTCTAGAAGGGTCGTGGGGCCTTTGGATGGTCCTGGGGTTCTCTGGAATGGCCTGTGGGCCTTTCAAAGGGTCCTGGGTGTCTCTAGAAGGGTAGGGGGGGCTTTAGACTGGTTCTGGACGGCTCAAGAAGGGTCTTGGCATCTTTAGCAGAGTCCTGGCTGTGTCTAGAATGGTCTGGGGGCCTTTACAAGAGTCCTGTGGGCTCGAGAAGGGTCTGGGGACCCTAACCCTAGCCCGAATCCCTAACCCTAACCCGAAACCTAAACTTAACCCTAATCTTAAGCCTAACCCTAACACTAAGTCTAACACCCAGCCCTAAACATAACCAAAACCCTTAGCCTTCCCAAAACCCTAACACAAGCCCAACCCTAACCCTAACCCTAACCCTAGCACCTAAACCAACCCTAGCCATAATCTTAACCACAAAGCTAACCCTAACGTAAATGCCAGGGTCCTGGGGGGTCTCCTGAAAGGTCAGGGGGTCTTTAGAATGGTCCTGAGGCTGTCTAGAATTCCCTGGGGGCAATTTGAAGAGTCCTGGGTTTCTCTAGAAGGCTCTGGGGGCCTTTAGATGGTCATGGGGGTCTCTGGAATGGCCCGGGGCCCTTTAGAATGGACCTGGGTGTCTCTAGAAGGGTCTGGGGGCCTTTAGAAGGGCTCCTGGGCGCTCTAGAAGGGTCTTGGCATCTTTCGAAGGGTCCTGAGGGTCTCTAGAATGCTCTGGGGAGAGTATGAAGAGTCCTGGGGTGCTCTAGAAGGGTCGTGGGGCCTTTGGATGGTCCTGGAGTTCTCTGGAATGGCCTGTGGGCCTTTCAAAGAATCCTGGTTGTCTCTAGAAGGGTGTGGGGTCTTTAGACTGGTTCTGGAGGGCTCTAGAAGGGTCTTGGCATCTTTAGCAGGGTCCTGGCTGTGTCTAGAATGGTGTGGGGGTCTTTAGAAGAGTCCTGTGGGTTCGAGAAGGGTCTGGGGACCCTAACCCTAGACCGAAGACCTAACCCTAACCCGAAATCTAAACTTAACCCTAATCTGAAGCCTAACCTTAACACTAACTCTAACACCCAGCCCTAAACATAACCATAACCCTTAGCCTTCCCAAAACCCTAACACAAGCCCAACCCTAACCCTAACCCTAAATCTAGCTCCTATACCAAACTTAGTCCTAATCCTAAGCACAAAGCTAACCCTAAAGTAAATGCCAGGGTCCTGGGGGTCTCTAGAAATGTCAGGGGTTTTAGAATGGTCCAGAGGCTGTCTAAAATACTCTGGAGTCAATTTGAAGAATCCTGGGGTTCTCTAGAAGTCTCTGGGGGCCTTTAGATGGTCATGGGGGTCTCCGGAATGGCCCGGGGCCCTTTAGAATGGACCTGGGTGTCTCTAGAAGGGTCTGGGGGCCTTTAGAAGGGCTCCTGGGCGCTCTAGAAGGGTCTTGGCATCTTTAGAAGGGTCCTGAGGGTCTCTAGAATGCTCTGGGGGTAGTTTGAATAGTCCCAGGGTGCTCTAGAAGGGTCGTGGGGCCTTTGGATGGTCCTGGGGTTCTCTGGAATGGCCTGTGGGCCTTTCAAAGGGTCCTGGGTGTCTCTAGAAGGGTGTGGGGGGCTTTAGAATGGTTCTGGAGGGCTCTAGAAGGGTCTTGGCATCTTTAGAAGGGTGCTGGCTGTGTCTATAATGGTCTGGGGGCCTTTAGAAGAGTCCTGTTGGCTCGAGAAGGGTCTGGGGACCCTAACCCTAGACCGAATACCTAACCCTAACCCGAAATCTATACTTAACTCTAATGGGAAGCCTAACCCTAACACTAACTCTAACACCCAGCCCTAAGCATAACCATAACCCTTAGCCTTCCCAAAACCCTAACACAAGCCCAACCCTAACCCTAACCCTAACCCTAGCACCTAAACCAACCCTAGCCCTAATCTTATCCACAAAGCTAATCCTAACGTAATGCCAGGGTCCTGGGGGTCTCTAGAAAGGTCAGGGGGTCTTTAGAATTGTCCTGAGGCTGTCTAGAATTCTCTGGGGGCAATTTGAAGAGTCCTGGAGTTCTCTAGAAGGCTCTGGGGGCCTTTAGATGGTCATGGGGGTCTCTGGAATGGCCCGGGGCCCTTTAGAATGGACCTGGGTGTCTCTAGAAGGGTCTGGGGGCCTTTAGAATGGTTCTGGGGTGTTCTAGCAGGGTCTTGGCATGTTCAGAAGGGTCCCGAGTGTCTCTAGAATGCTCTGGGGGCAGTTTGAAGAGTCCCGGGGTGCTCTAGAAGGGTCGTGGGGCCTTTGGATGGTCCTGGGGTTCTCTGGAATGGCCTGTGGTCCTTTCAAAGGGTCCTGGGTGTCTCTAGAAGGGTATGGGGGGCTTTAGAATGGTTCTGGAGGGCTCTAGAAGGGTCTTGGCATCTTTAGAAGGGTCCTGGCTGAGTCTACAATGGTCTGGGGGCCTTTAGAAGAGTCCTGTGGGCTCGAGAAGGGTCTGTGGACCCTAACCCTAGACCGAAGACCTAACCCTAACCCGAAACTTAAACTTAACCATAATCTTAACCCTAACCCTAACCCTAACCCCTAACCCTAACCCTAACCCGAAACTTAAACTTAACCCTAATCTTAACCCTAACCCTAACCCTAACCCCTAACCCTAACCCTAACCCTAACCCCTAATCCTAAACCCTAACCCTAACCCTAACCCTAAACCCTAACCCTAACCCTAACCCTAACCCTAAACTTAACCCTAACCCTATCCCCTAACCCTAACCCTAACTCTATCCCTTACCCCGCAACCCTAACCCTAACTCTATCCCTAACCCCCTAACCCTAACCCCCTAACCCTAACTCTAACCCTAACCCTTAACCCTAATGGTGAGACCGATTCCTGAATCCTGTGTTCACTTCTGGGCCCCTCACCACAAGAAGGATTTTGAGGCTCCGGAGAAAGTTCAGAGAAGAGCAACAAAGCTAGTAAAGGATCTGGAGAAAAGGCCTTATAAGGAACAGCTGAGAGAGCTGGGGGTGTTTATCCTGGAGAAGAGGAAGCTGAGGGGAGACCTCATTGCTCTCTATAATTAACTAAAAGTAAGTTGTGGAGAGGAGGGAGCTGGCCCCTTCTCCCAGGTCACTGGGGACAGGACGAGAGGGAGTGGCCTCAAGCTCCACCAGGGGAGATTTAGGCTAGACATTAGGAAAACTTTTTCATGGAAAGGGTCATTGGGCAGTGTCAGAGGCTGCCCAGGGAGGGGGTTGATTCATCTTCCCTGGAGGTGTTTAAGGCACAGATGGACAAGGTGCCGAGGGGCAATGTTTACTGTTTGACAGGAACAGTTGGACTCGATGATCCAGTGGGTCTCTTGCAACCTGGTTGTTCTATGATTCCATGACGCTGCCCAGTGGTGCAGCCTCTTCAGATCCCTTTGGAGCACCTCAACCCTGCAGAGGATCCATGCTTTTCCCCAGCTTAGTGTCATCCTCAAACTTGCTAAGGGAGCACTCGATGCCTTCATCCAGGTCATTGATAAAGACATTGAACAGGGCTGGACCCAACACTGATCCTTGGGGAACACCACTTGTCACTGGCCTCCAGCTGGATTTAACACCATTTCCTACCACTCTCTGGGCCCTCCATCCAACCAGTTTTCCACCCAGGAGAGTGTGAGACTGTCTAGGCCAGAGGTGACAGTTTCTGAAGCAGAATGCTATGAGAAACTGTGTTGGAATTTGAAGGACAGAGAATGAAAAATAGATGGAGAGAAGCGCAGCCTGAATCGATCAGCTGGTCTCTCTGCTACCTCCAGGTGGCACAATCGCGGTACTGCAGCCCGTATCGATGAATGTGGCTCTCTGCTGCCACCGGGTGTCCGAAATGCGGTACTGCAGCCTGTATCGATGAATGCTGCTCTCTGCTGCCACCGGGTGACCGTAAAGCGGTACTGCAGCCCGGGTACCGCATGCGCAGTGGAGAGAGCAACGTTCTCTGCTGTGAGTGGGAGACTAAGTGTAACTGGGTTGGTGGTTTAATGAAAGTTTTTTTTACGTAAGTAGAACGGCTAGGCTTGATTTAAATTACATAAGTTAACTACATATACCTTATTTATCCATTAAGTATCAATAATCCTTGTAAAAACTTCTCAAGATTACAGTGACTATTTTACTCTTTCAGATATGATGTCAACAAGAGTATCAATAAGTTCCATACAATACGGGTTCACTAAAGTGAGGACTTACCTAGAAAACCTGACCACCACCGGAGATAAACGTGACTCGAAGTAAGTCTCTGGAAGGGTCAGGGGGGTTTAGAAGGGTCCTGAGGATCTCTAGAATACTCTGGAAGCACTTGGAAGAGTCCTGGGATTCTCTAGAAGGATTTAGATGGTCCTGGGGGTCTCTGGAAAGGCTCTGGGGGCCATTAGATGGTCCTGGGGGTCTCTAGAAGGGTCTGGGGGCCTTTAGAAGGGCTCTGGGGCGCTCTAGAAGGGTCATGGCATCTTTAGAAGGGTCCAGAGGGCCTCTAGAATGCTCTGGGGGCAGTTTGAAGAGTCGCGGGGTGCTCTAGAAGGGTCGTGGGGCCTTTGGATTGTCCTGAGGTTCTCTGGAATGGCCTGTGGGCCTTTCAAAGGGTCCTGGGTGTTTCTAGGAGGGTGTGGGGTCTTTAGACTTGTTCTGGAGGGCTCTAGAAGGGTCTTGGCATCTTTAGAAGGGTGCTGGCTGTGTCTAGAATGGTCTGGGGGCCTTTAGAAGAGTCCTGTTGGCTCGAGAAGGGTCTGGGGACCCTAACCCTAGACCGAATACCTAACCCTAACCCGAAATCTATACTTAACCCTAATGGGAAGCCTAACCCTAACACTAACTCTAACACCCAGCCCTAAGCATAACCTTAACCCTTAGCCTTCCCAAAACCCTAACACAAGCCCAACCCTAACCCTAACCCTAACCCTAGCACCTAAACCAACCCTAGCCCTAATCTTATCCACAAAGCTAATCCTAACGTAAATGCCATGGTCCTGGGGGTCTCTAGAAAGGTCAGGGGGTCTTTAGATTTGTCCTGAGGCTGTCTAGAATTCTCTGGGGGCAATTTGAAGAGTCCTGGAGTTCTCTAGAAGGCTCTGGGGGCCTTTAGATGGTCATGGGGGTCTCTGGAATGGCCCGGGGCCCTTTAGAATGGACCTGGGTGTCTCTAGAAGGGTCTGGGGGCCTTTAGAATGGTTCTGGGGTGTTCTAGCAGGGTCTTGGCATGTTCAGAAGGGTCCCGAGTGTCTCTAGAATGCTCTGGGGGCAGTTTGAAGAGTCCTGGGGTGCTCTAGAAGGGTCGTGGGGCCTTTGGATGGTCCTGGGGTTCTCTGGAATGGCCTGTGGGCCTTTCAAAGGGTCCTGGGTGTCTCTAGAAGGGTGTGGGGGTCTTTAGAATGGTTCTAGAGGTCTCTAGAAGGGTCTTGGCATCAGTAGCAGGGTCTTGGCTGTGTCTAGAATGGTCTGGGGGCCTTTAGAAGAGTCCTGTGGGCTCGAGAAGGTTCTGGGGACACTAACCCTAGCCCGAATACCTAACCCTAACCCTAACCCTAACCCTAACCCTAACCCTAATCTTAAGCCTAACCCTAACACTAACTCTAACACCCAGCCCTAAACATAACCATAACCCTTAGCCTTCTAAACCCTAACACAAGCCCAACCCTAACCCTAACCCTAATGCTAGAACCTAAACCAACCCGAGCCCTAATCTTAACCACAAAGCTAAACCTAACGTAAATGCCAGGGTCCTGGGGGTCTCTAGAAAGGTCAGGGGGTCTTTAGAATGGTCCTGAGGCTTTCTAGAATTCTCTGGGTGCAATTTGATAAGTCCTAGGGTTGTCTAGAATGCTCTGGGGGCCTTTAGATGGCCCTGGGGGTCACTGGAATGGCCCGGTGTCCTTTAGGATTGACCTGGGTGTCTCTAGAATGGTCTGGGGGCCTTTAGAAGGGCTCTGGGGCGCTCTAGAAGGGTCTTGGCATCTTTCGAAGGGTCCTGAGGGTCTCTAGAATGCTCTGGGGAGAGTATGAAGAGTCCTGGGGTGCTCTAGAAGGGTCGTGGGGCCTTTGGATGGTCCTGGAGTTCTCTGGAATGGCCTGTGGGCCTTTCAAAGAATCCTGGTTGTCTCTAGAAGGGTGTGGGGTCTTTAGACTGGTTCTGGAGGGCTCTAGAAGGGTCTTGGCATCTTTAGCAGGGTCCTGGCTGTGTCTAGAATGGTGTGGGGGTCTTTAGAAGAGTCCTGTGGGTTCGAGAAGGGTCTGGGGACCCTAACCCTAACCTCAATACCTAACCCTAACCCGAAATCTAAACTTAACCCTAATCTGAAGCCTAACCTTAACACTAACTCTAACACCCAGCCCTAAACATAACCATAACCCTTAGCCTTCCCAAAACCCTAACACAAGCCCAACCCTAACCCTAACCCTAAATCTAGCTCCTATACCAAACTTAGTCCTAATCCTAAGCACAAAGCTAACCCTAAAGTAAATGCCAGGGTCCTGGGGGTCTCTAGAAATGTCAGGGGTTTTAGAATGGTCCAGAGGCTGTCTAAAATACTCTGGGGTCAATTTGAAGAATCCTGGGGTTCTCTAGAAGTCTCTGGGGGCCTTTAGATGGTCATGGGGGTCTCTGGAATGGCCCGGGGCCCTTTAGAATGGACCTGGGTGTCTCTAGAAGGGTCTGGGGGCCTTTAGAAGGGCTCCTGGGCGCTCTAGAAGGGTCTTGGCATCTTTAGAAGGGTCCTGAGGGTCTCTAGAATGCTCTGGGGGTAGTTTGAATAGTCCCAGGGTGCTCTAGAAGGGTCGTGGGGCCTTTGGATGGTCCTGGGGTTCTCTGGAATGGCCTGTGGGCCTTTCAAAGGGTCCTGGGTGTCTCTAGAAGGGTGTGGGGGGCTTTAGAATGGTTCTGGAGGGCTCTAGAAGGGTCTTGGCATCTTTAGAAGGGTGCTGGCTGTGTCTAGAATGGTCTGGGGGCCTTTAGAAGAGTCCTGTTGGCTCGAGAAGGGTCTGGGGACCCTAACCCTAGACCGAATACCTAACCCTAACCCGAAATCTATACTTAACTCTAATGGGAAGCCTAACCCTAACACTAACTCTAACACCCAGCCCTAAGCATAACCATAACCCTTAGCCTTCCCAAAACCCTAACACAAGCCCAACCCTAACCCTAACCCTAACCCTAGCACCTAAACCAACCCTAGCCCTAATCTTATCCACAAAGCTAATCCTAACGTAAATGCCAGGGTCCTGGGGGTCTCTAGAAAGGTCAGGGGGTCTTTAGAATTGTCCTGAGGCTGTCTAGAATTCTCTGGGGGCAATTTGAAGAGTCCTGGAGTTCTCTAGAAGGCTCTGGGGGCCTTTAGATGGTCATGGGGGTCTCTGGAATGGCCCGGGGCCCTTTAGAATGGACCTGGGTGTCTCTAGAAGGGTCTGGGGGCCTTTAGAATGGTTCTGGGGTGTTCTAGCAGGGTCTTGGCATGTTCAGAAGGGTCCCGAGTGTCTCTAGAATGCTCTGGGGGCAGTTTGAAGAGTCCCGGGGTGCTCTAGAAGGGTCGTGGGGCCTTTGGATGGTCGTGGGGTTCTCTGGAATGGCCTGTGGGCCTTTCAAAGGGTCCTGGGTGTCTCTAGAAGGGTAGGGGGGGCTTTAGACTGGTTCTGGACGGCTCAAGAAGGGTCTTGGCATCTTTAGCAGAGTCCTGGCTGTGTCTAGAATGGTCTGGGGGCCTTTACAAGAGTCCTGTGGGCTCGAGAAGGGTCTGGGGACCCTAACCCTAGCCCGAATCCCTAACCCTAACCCGAAACCTAAACTTAACCCTAATCTTAAGCCTAACCCTAACACTAAGTCTAACACCCAGCCCTAAACATAACCAAAACCCTTAGCCTTCCCAAAACCCTAACACAAGCCCAACCCTAACCCTAACCCTAACCCTAGCACCTAAACCAACCCTAGCCATAATCTTAACCACAAAGCTAACCCTAACGTAAATGCCAGGGTCCTGGGGGGTCTCCTGAAAGGTCAGGGGGTCTTTAGAATGGTCCTGAGGCTGTCTAGAATTCCCTGGGGGCAATTTGAAGAGTCCTGGGTTTCTCTAGAAGGCTCTGGGGGCCTTTAGATGGTCATGGGGGTCTCTGGAATGGCCCGGGGCCCTTTAGAATGGAGCTGGGTGTCTCTAGAAGGGTCTGGGGGCCTTTAGAAGGGCTCCTGGGCGCTCTAGAAGGGTCTTGGCATCTTTCGAAGGGTCCTGAGGGTCTCTAGAATGCTCTGGGGAGAGTATGAAGAGTCCTGGGGTGCTCTAGAAGGGTCGTGGGGCCTTTGGATGGTCCTGGAGTTCTCTGGAATGGCCTGTGGGCCTTTCAAAGAATCCTGGTTGTCTCTAGAAGGGTGTGGGGTCTTTAGACTGGTTCTGGAGGGCTCTAGAAGGGTCTTGGCATCTTTAGCAGGGTCCTGGCTGTGTCTAGAATGGTGTGGGGGTCTTTAGAAGAGTCCTGTGGGTTCGAGAAGGGTCTGGGGACCCTAACCCTAACCTGAATACCTAACCCTAACCCGAAATCTAAACTTAACCCTAATCTGAAGCCTAACCTTAACACTAAGTCTAACACCCAGCCCTAAACATAACCATAACCCTTAGCCTTCCCAAAACCCTAACACAAGCCCAACCCTAACCCTAACCCTAAATCTAGCTCCTATACCAAACTTAGTCCTAATCCTAAGCACAAAGCTAACCCTAAAGTAAATGCCAGGGTCCTGGGTGTCTCTAGAAATGTCAGGGGTTTTAGAATGGTCCAGAGGCTGTCTAAAATACTCTGGAGTCAATTTGAAGAATCCTGGGGTTCTCTAGAAGTCTCTGGGGGCCTTTAGATGGTCATGGGGGTCTCCGGAATGGCCCGGGGCCCTTTAGAATGGACCTGGGTGTCTCTAGAAGGGTCTGGGGGCCTTTAGAAGGGCTCCTGGGCGCTCTAGAAGGGTCTTGGCATCTTTAGAAGGGTCCTGAGGGTCTCTAGAATGCTCTGGGGGTAGTTTGAATAGTCCCAGGGTGCTCTAGAAGGGTCGTGGGGCCTTTGGATGGTCCTGGGGTTCTCTGGAATGGCCTGTGGGCCTTTCAAAGGGTCCTGGGTGTCTCTAGAAGGGTGTGGGGGGCTTTAGAATGGTTCTGGAGGGCTCTAGAAGGGTCTTGGCATCTTTAGAAGGGTGCTGGCTGTGTCTATAATGGTCTGGGGGCCTTTAGAAGAGTCCTGTTGGCTCGAGAAGGGTCTGGGGACCCTAACCCTAGACCGAATACCTAACCCTAACCCGAAATCTATACTTAACTCTAATGGGAAGCCTAACCCTAACACTAACTCTAACACCCAGCCCTAAGCATAACCATAACCCTTAGCCTTCCCAAAACCCTAACACAAGCCCAACCCTAACCCTAACCCTAACCCTAGCACCTAAACCAACCCTAGCCCTAATCTTATCCACAAAGCTAATCCTAACGTAAATGCCAGGGTCCTGGGGGTCTCTAGAAAGGTCAGGGGGTCTTTAGAATTGTCCTGAGGCTGTCTAGAATTCTCTGGGGGCAATTTGAAGAGTCCTGGAGTTCTCTAGAAGGCTCTGGGGGCCTTTAGATGGTCATGGGGGTCTCTGGAATGGCCCGGGGCCCTTTAGAATGGACCTGGGTGTCTCTAGAAGGGTCTGGGGGCCTTTAGAATGGTTCTGGGGTGTTCTAGCAGGGTCTTGGCATGTTCAGAAGGGTCCCGAGTGTCTCTAGAATGCTCTGGGGGCAGTTTGAAGAGTCCCGGGGTGCTCTAGAAGGGTCGTGGGGCCTTTGGATGGTCCTGGGGTTCTCTGGAATGGCCTGTGGTCCTTTCAAAGGGTCCTGGGTGTCTCTAGAAGGGTATGGGGGGCTTTAGACTGGTTCTGGACGGCTCAAGAAGGGTCTTGGCATCTTTAGCAGAGTCCTGGCTGTGTCTAGAATGGTCTGGGGGCCTTTACAAGAGTCCTGTGGGCTCGAGAAGGGTCTGGGGACCCTAACCCTAGCCCGAATCCCTAACCCTAACCCGAAACCTAAACTTAACCCTAATCTTAAGCCTAACCCTAACACTAAGTCTAACACCCAGCCCTAAACATAACCAAAACCCTTAGCCTTCCCAAAACCCTAACACAAGCCCAACCCTAACCCTAACCCTAACCCTAGCACCTAAACCAACCCTAGCCATAATCTTAACCACAAAGCTAACCCTAACGTAAATGCCAGGGTCCTGGGGGGTCTCCTGAAAGGTCAGGGGGTCTTTAGAATGGTCCTGAGGCTGTCTAGAATTCCCTGGGGGCAATTTGAAGAGTCCTGGGTTTCTCTAGAAGGCTCTGGGGGCCTTTAGATGGTCATGGGGGTCTCTGGAATGGCCCGGGGCCCTTTAGAATGGACCTGGGTGTCTCTAGAAGGGTCTGGGGGCCTTTAGAAGGGCTCCTGGGCGCTCTAGAAGGGTCTTGGCATCTTTAGAAGGGTCCTGAGGGTCTCTAGAATGCTCTGCGGGCAGTTTGAAGAGTCCCGTGTTGCTCTAGAAGGGTCGTGGGGCCTTTGGATGGTCCTGGGGTTCTCTGGAATGGCCTGTGGGCCTTTCAAAGGGTCCTGGGTGTCTCTAGAAGGGTATGGGGGGCTTTAGAATGGTTCTGGAGGGCTCTAGAAGGGTCTTGGCATCTTTAGAAGGGTCCTGGCTGAGTCTACAATGGTCTGGGGGCCTTTAGAAGAGTCCTGTGGGCTCGAGAAGGGTCTGTGGACCCTAACCCTAGACCGAAGACCTAACCCTAACCCGAAACTTAAACTTAACCATAATCTTAACCCTAACCCTAACCCTAACCCCTAACCCTAACCCTAACCCGAAACTTAAACTTAACCCTAATCTTAACCCTAACCCTAACCCTAACCCCTAACCCTAACCCTAACCCTAACCCCTAATCCTAAACCCTAACCCTAACCCTAACCCTAAACCCTAACCCTAACCCTAACCCTAACCCTAAACTTAACCCTAACCCTATCCCCTAACCCTAACCCTAACTCTATCCCTTACCCCGCAACCCTAACCCTAACTCTATCCCTAACCCCCTAACCCTAACCCCCTAACCCTAACTCTAACCCTAACCCTTAACCCTAATGGTGAGACCGATTCCTGAATCCTGTGTTCACTTCTGGGCCCCTCACCACAAGAAGGATTTTGAGGCTCCGGAGAAAGTTCAGAGAAGAGCAACAAAGCTAGTAAAGGATCTGGAGAAAAGGCCTTATAAGGAACAGCTGAGAGAGCTGGGGGTGTTTATCCTGGAGAAGAGGAAGCTGAGGGGAGACCTCATTGCTCTCTATAATTAACTAAAAGTAAGTTGTGGAGAGGAGGGAGCTGGCCCCTTCTCCCAGGTCACTGGGGACAGGACGAGAGGGAGTGGCCTCAAGCTCCACCAGGGGAGATTTAGGCTAGACATTAGGAAAACTTTTTCATGGAAAGGGTCATTGGGCAGTGTCAGAGGCTGCCCAGGGAGGGGGTTGATTCATCTTCCCTGGAGGTGTTTAAGGCACAGATGGACAAGGTGCCGAGGGGCAATGTTTACTGTTTGACAGGAACAGTTGGACTCGATGATCCAGTGGGTCTCTTGCAACCTGGTTGTTCTATGATTCCATGACGCTGCCCAGTGGTGCAGCCTCTTCAGATCCCTTTGGAGCACCTCAACCCTGCAGAGGATCCATGCTTTTCCCCAGCTTAGTGTCATCCTCAAACTTGCTAAGGGAGCACTCGATGCCTTCATCCAGGTCATTGATAAAGACATTGAACAGGGCTGGACCCAACACTGATCCTTGGGGAACACCACTTGTCACTGGCCTCCAGCTGGATTTAACACCATTTCCTACCACTCTCTGGGCCCTCCATCCAACCAGTTTTCCACCCAGGAGAGTGTGAGACTGTCTAGGCCAGAGGTGACAGTTTCTGAAGCAGAATGCTATGAGAAACTGTGTTGGAATTTGAAGGACAGAGAATGAAAAATAGATGGAGAGAAGCGCAGCCTGAATCGATCAGCTGGTCTCTCTGCTACGTCCAGGTGGCACAATCGCGGTACTGCAGCCCGTATCGATGAATGTGGCTCTCTGCTGCCACCGGGTGTCCGAAATGCGGTACTGCAGCCTGTATCGATGAATGCTGCTCTCTGCTGCCACCGGGTGACCGTAAAGCGGTACTGCAGCCCGGGTGCCGCATGCGCAGTGGAGAGAGCAACGTTCTCTGCTGTGAGTGGGAGACTAAGTGTAACTGGGTTGGTGGTTTAATGAAAGTTTTTTTTACGTAAGTAGAACGGCTAGGCTTGATTTAAATTACATAAGTTAACTACATATACCTTATTTATCCATTAAGTATCAATAATCCTTGTAAAAACTTCTCAAGATTACAGTGACTATTTTACTCTTTCAGATATGATGTCAACAAGAGTATCAATAAGTTCCATACAATACGGGTTCACTAAAGTGAGGACTTACCTAGAAAACCTGACCACCACCGGAGATAAACGTGACTCGAAGTAAGTCTCTGGAAGGGTCAGGGGGGTTTAGAAGGGTCCTGAGGATCTCTAGAATACTCTGGAAGCACTTGGAAGAGTCCTGGGATTCTCTAGAAGGATTTAGATGGTCCTGGGGGTCTCTGGAAAGGCTCTGGGGGCCATTAGATGGTCCTGGGGGTCTCTAGAAGGGTCTGGGGGCCTTTAGAAGGGCTCTGGGGCGCTCTAGAAGGGTCATGGCATCTTTAGAAGGGTCCAGAGGGTCTCTAGAATGCTCTGGGGGCAGTTTGAAGAGTCGCGGGGTGCTCTAGAAGGGTCGTGGGGCCTTTGGATTGTCCTGAGGTTCTCTGGAATGGCCTGTGGGCCTTTCAAAGGGTCCTGGGTGTTTCTAGGAGGGTGTGGGGTCTTTAGACTTGTTCTGGAGGGCTCTAGAAGGGTCTTGGCATCTTTAGAAGGGTGCTGGCTGTGTCTAGAATGGTCTGGGGGCCTTTAGAAGAGTCCTGTTGGCTCGAGAAGGGTCTGGGGACCCTAACCCTAGACCGAATACCTAACCCTAACCCGAAATCTATACTTAACCCTAATGGGAAGCCTAACCCTAACACTAACTCTAACACCCAGCCCTAAGCATAACCATAACCCTTAGCCTTCCCAAAACCCTAACACAAGCCCAACCCTAACCCTAACCCTAACCCTAGCACCTAAACCAACCCTAGCCCTAATCTTATCCACAAAGCTAATCCTAACGTAAATGCCATGGTCCTGGGGGTCTCTAGAAAGGTCAGGGGGTCTTTAGATTTGTCCTGAGGCTGTCTAGAATTCTCTGGGGGCAATTTGAAGAGTCCTGGAGTTCTCTAGAAGGCTCTGGGGGCCTTTAGATGGTCATGGGGGTCTCTGGAATGGCCCGGGGCCCTTTAGAATGGACCTGGGTGTCTCTAGAAGGGTCTGGGGGCCTTTAGAATGGTTCTGGGGTGTTCTAGCAGGGTCTTGGCATGTTCAGAAGGGTCCCGAGTGTCTCTAGAATGCTCTGGGGGCAGTTTGAAGAGTCCTGGGGTGCTCTAGAAGGGTCGTGGGGCCTTTGGATGGTCCTGGGGTTCTCTGGAATGGCCTGTGGGCCTTTCAAAGGGTCCTGGGTGTCTCTAGAAGGGTGTGGGGGTCTTTAGAATGGTTCTAGAGGTCTCTAGAAGGGTCTTGGCATCAGTAGCAGGGTCTTGGCTGTGTCTAGAATGGTCTGGGGGCCTTTAGAAGAGTCCTGTGGGCTCGAGAAGGTTCTGGGGACACTAACCCTAGCCCGAATACCTAACCCTAACCCTAACCCTAACCCTAACCCTAACCCTAATCTTAAGCCTAACCCTAACACTAACTCTAACACCCAGCCCTAAACATAACCATAACCCTTAGCCTTCTAAACCCTAACACAAGCCCAACCCTAACCCTAACCCTAATGCTAGAACCTAAACCAACCCGAGCCCTAATCT
This sequence comes from Coccyzus lansbergi, assembly GCA_033558105.1. NCBI lineage: Eukaryota > Metazoa > Chordata > Aves > Cuculiformes > Coccyzidae > Coccyzus > Coccyzus lansbergi. The sequence continues at coordinate 129,581 of JAUMJK010001146.1, forward strand.
TAACCACAAAGCTAAACCTAACGTAAATGCCAGGGTCCTGGGGGTCTCTAGAAAGGTCAGGGGGTCTTTAGAATGGTCCTGAGGCTTTCTAGAATTCTCTGGGTGCAATTTGATAAGTCCTAGGGTTGTCTAGAATGCTCTGGGGGCCTTTAGATGGCCCTGGGGGTCACTGGAATGGCCCGGTGTCCTTTAGGATTGACCTGGGTGTCTCTAGAATGGTCTGGGGGCCTTTAGAAGGGCTCTGGGGCGCTCTAGAAGGGTCTTGGCATCTTTCGAAGGGTCCTGAGGGTCTCTAGAATGCTCTGGGGAGAGTATGAAGAGTCCTGGGGTGCTCTAGAAGGGTCGTGGGGCCTTTGGATGGTCCTGGAGTTCTCTGGAATGGCCTGTGGGCCTTTCAAAGAATCCTGGTTGTCTCTAGAAGGGTGTGGGGTCTTTAGACTGGTTCTGGAGGGCTCTAGAAGGGTCTTGGCATCTTTAGCAGGGTCCTGGCTGTGTCTAGAATGGTGTGGGGGTCTTTAGAAGAGTCCTGTGGGTTCGAGAAGGGTCTGGGGACCCTAACCCTAACCTCAATACCTAACCCTAACCCGAAATCTAAACTTAACCCTAATCTGAAGCCTAACCTTAACACTAACTCTAACACCCAGCCCTAAACATAACCATAACCCTTAGCCTTCCCAAAACCCTAACACAAGCCCAACCCTAACCCTAACCCTAAATCTAGCTCCTATACCAAACTTAGTCCTAATCCTAAGCACAAAGCTAACCCTAAAGTAAATGCCAGGGTCCTGGGGGTCTCTAGAAATGTCAGGGGTTTTAGAATGGTCCAGAGGCTGTCTAAAATACTCTGGGGTCAATTTGAAGAATCCTGGGGTTCTCTAGAAGTCTCTGGGGGCCTTTAGATGGTCATGGGGGTCTCTGGAATGGCCCGGGGCCCTTTAGAATGGACCTGGGTGTCTCTAGAAGGGTCTGGGGGCCTTTAGAAGGGCTCCTGGGTGCTCTAGAAGGGTCTTGGCATCTTTAGAAGGGTCCTGAGGGTCTCTAGAATGCTCTGGGGGTAGTTTGAATAGTCCCAGGGTGCTCTAGAAGGGTCGTGGGGCCTTTGGATGGTCCTGGGGTTCTCTGGAATGGCCTGTGGGCCTTTCAAAGGGTCCTGGGTGTCTCTAGAAGGGTGTGGGGGGCTTTAGAATGGTTCTGGAGGGCTCTAGAAGGGTCTTGGCATCTTTAGAAGGGTGCTGGCTGTGTCTATAATGGTCTGGGGGCCTTTAGAAGAGTCCTGTTGGCTCGAGAAGGGTCTGGGGACCCTAACCCTAGACCGAATACCTAACCCTAACCCGAAATCTATACTTAACTCTAATGGGAAGCCTAACCCTAACACTAACTCTAACACCCAGCCCTAAGCATAACCATAACCCTTAGCCTTCCCAAAACCCTAACACAAGCCCAACCCTAACCCTAACCCTAACCCTAGCACCTAAACCAACCCTAGCCCTAATCTTATCCACAAAGCTAATCCTAACGTAAATGCCAGGGTCCTGGGGGTCTCTAGAAAGGTCAGGGGGTCTTTAGAATTGTCCTGAGGCTGTCTAGAATTCTCTGGGGGCAATTTGAAGAGTCCTGGAGTTCTCTAGAAGGCTCTGGGGGCCTTTAGATGGTCATGGGGGTCTCCGGAATGGCCCGGGGCCCTTTAGAATGGACCTGGGTGTCTCTAGAAGGGTCTGGGGGCCTTTAGAATGGTTCTGGGGTGTTCTAGCAGGGTCTTGGCATGTTCAGAAGGGTCCCGAGTGTCTCTAGAATGCTCTGGGGGCAGTTTGAAGAGTCCCGGGGTGCTCTAGAAGGGTCGTGGGGCCTTTGGATGGTCGTGGGGTTCTCTGGAATGGCCTGTGGGCCTTTCAAAGGGTCCTGGGTGTCTCTAGAAGGGTATGGGGGGCTTTAGACTGGTTCTGGACGGCTCAAGAAGGGTCTTGGCATCTTTAGCAGAGTCCTGGCTGTGTCTAGAATGGTCTGGGGGCCTTTACAAGAGTCCTGTGGGCTCGAGAAGGGTCTGGGGACCCTAACCCTAGCCCGAATCCCTAACCCTAACCCGAAACCTAAACTTAACCCTAATCTTAAGCCTAACCCTAACACTAAGTCTAACACCCAGCCCTAAACATAACCAAAACCCTTAGCCTTCCCAAAACCCTAACACAAGCCCAACCCTAACCCTAACCCTAACCCTAGCACCTAAACCAACCCTAGCCATAATCTTAACCACAAAGCTAACCCTAACGTAAATGCCAGGGTCCTGGGGGGTCTCCTGAAAGGTCAGGGGGTCTTTAGAATGGTCCTGAGGCTGTCTAGAATTCCCTGGGGGCAATTTGAAGAGTCCTGGGTTTCTCTAGAAGGCTCTGGGGGCCTTTAGATGGTCATGGGGGTCTCTGGAATGGCCCGGGGCCCTTTAGAATGGACCTGGGTGTCTCTAGAAGGGTCTGGGGGCCTTTAGAAGGGCTCCTGGGCGCTCTAGAAGGGTCTTGGCATCTTTAGAAGGGTCCTGAGGGTCTCTAGAATGCTCTGCGGGCAGTTTGAAGAGTCCCGTGTTGCTCTAGAAGGGTCGTGGGGCCTTTGGATGGTCCTGGGGTTCTCTGGAATGGCCTGTGGGCCTTTCAAAGGGTCCTGGGTGTCTCTAGAAGGGTGTGGGGGGCTTTAGAATGGTTCTGGAGGGCTCTAGAAGGGTCTTGGCATCTTTAGAAGGGTCCTGGCTGAGTCTACAATGGTCTGGGGGCCTTTAGAAGAGTCCTGTGGGCTCGAGAAGGGTCTGTGGACCCTAACCCTAGACCGAAGACCTAACCCTAACCCGAAACTTAAACTTAACCATAATCTTAACCCTAACCCTAACCCTAACCCCTAACCCTAACCCTAACCCGAAACTTAAACTTAACCCTAATCTTAACCCTAACCCTAACCCTAACCCCTAACCCTAACCCTAACCCTAACCCCTAATCCTAAACCCTAACCCTAACCCTAACCCTAAACCCTAACCCTAACCCTAACCCTAACCCTAAACTTAACCCTAACCCTATCCCCTAACCCTAACCCTAACTCTATCCCTAACCCCGCAACCCTAACCCTAACTCTATCCCTAACCCCCTAACCCTAACCCCCTAACCCTAACTCTAACCCTAACCCTGAACCCTAATGGTGAGACCGATTCCTGAATCCTGTGTTCACTTCTGGGCCCCTCACCACAAGAAGGATTTTGAGGCTCCGGAGAAAGTTCAGAGAAGAGCAACAAAGCTAGTAAAGGATCTGGAGAAAAGGCCTTATAAGGAACAGCTGAGAGAGCTGGGGGTGTTTATCCTGGAGAAGAGGAAGCTGAGGGGAGACCTCATTGCTCTCTATAATTAACTAAAAGTAAGTTGTGGAGAGGAGGGAGCTGGCCCCTTCTCCCAGGTCACTGGGGACAGGACGAGAGGGAGTGGCCTCAAGCTCCACCAGGGGAGATTTAGGCTAGACATTAGGAAAACTTTTTCATGGAAAGGGTCATTGGGCAGTGTCAGAGGCTGCCCAGGGAGGGGGTTGATTCATCTTCCCTGGAGGTGTTTAAGGCACAGATGGACAAGGTGCCGAGGGGCAATGTTTACTGTTTGACAGGAACAGTTGGACTCGATGATCCAGTGGGTCTCTTGCAACCTGGTTGTTCTATGATTCCATGACGCTGCCCAGTGGTGCAGCCTCTTCAGATCCCTTTGGAGCACCTCAACCCTGCAGAGGATCCATGCTTTTCCCCAGCTTAGTGTCATCCTCAAACTTGCTAAGGGAGCACTCGATGCCTTCATCCAGGTCATTGATAAAGACATTGAACAGGGCTGGACCCAACACTGATCCTTGGGGAACACCACTTGTCACTGGCCTCCAGCTGGATTTAACACCATTTCCTACCACTCTCTGGGCCCTCCATCCAACCAGTTTTCCACCCAGGAGAGTGTGAGACTGTCTAGGCCAGAGGTGACAGTTTCTGAAGCAGAATGCTATGAGAAACTGTGTTGGAATTTGAAGGACAGAGAATGAAAAATAGATGGAGAGAAGCGCAGCCTGAATCGATCAGCTGGTCTCTCTGCTACCTCCAGGTGGCACAATCGCGGTACTGCAGCCCGTATCGATGAATGTGGCTCTCTGCTGCCACCGGGTGTCCGAAATGCGGTACTGCAGCCTGTATCGATGAATGCTGCTCTCTGCTGCCACCGGGTGACCGTAAAGCGGTACTGCAGCCCGGGTGCCGCATGCGCAGTGGAGAGAGCAACGTTCTCTGCTGTGAGTGGGAGACTAAGTGTAACTGGGTTGGTGGTTTAATGAAAGTTTTTTTTACGTAAGTAGAACGGCTAGGCTTGATTTAAATTACATAAGTTAACTACATATACCTTATTTATCCATTAAGTATCAATAATCCTTGTAAAAACTTCTCAAGATTACAGTGACTATTTTACTCTTTCAGATATGATGTCAACAAGAGTATCAATAAGTTCCATACAATACGGGTTCACTAAAGTGAGGACTTACCTAGAAAACCTGACCACCACCGGAGATAAACGTGACTCGAAGTAAGTCTCTGGAAGGGTCAGGGGGGTTTAGAAGGGTCCTGAGGATCTCTAGAATACTCTGGAAGCACTTGGAAGAGTCCTGGGATTCTCTAGAAGGATTTAGATGGTCCTGGGGGTCTCTGGAAAGGCTCTGGGGGCCATTAGATGGTCCTGGGGGTCTCTAGAAGGGTCTGGGGGCCTTTAGAAGGGCTCTGGGGCGCTCTAGAAGGGTCATGGCATCTTTAGAAGGGTCCAGAGGGCCTCTAGAATGCTCTGGGGGCAGTTTGAAGAGTCGCGGGGTGCTCTAGAAGGGTCGTGGGGCCTTTGGATTGTCCTGAGGTTCTCTGGAATGGCCTGTGGGCCTTTCAAAGGGTCCTGGGTGTTTCTAGGAGGGTGTGGGGTCTTTAGACTTGTTCTGGAGGGCTCTAGAAGGGTCTTGGCATCTTTAGAAGGGTGCTGGCTGTGTCTAGAATGGTCTGGGGGCCTTTAGAAGAGTCCTGTTGGCTCGAGAAGGGTCTGGGGACCCTAACCCTAGACCGAATACCTAACCCTAACCCGAAATCTATACTTAACCCTAATGGGAAGCCTAACCCTAACACTAACTCTAACACCCAGCCCTAAGCATAACCATAACCCTTAGCCTTCCCAAAACCCTAACACAAGCCCAACCCTAACCCTAACCCTAACCCTAGCACCTAAACCAACCCTAGCCCTAATCTTATCCACAAAGCTAATCCTAACGTAAATGCCATGGTCCTGGGGGTCTCTAGAAAGGTCAGGGGGTCTTTAGATTTGTCCTGAGGCTGTCTAGAATTCTCTGGGGGCAATTTGAAGAGTCCTGGAGTTCTCTAGAAGGCTCTGGGGGCCTTTAGATGGTCATGGGGGTCTCTGGAATGGCCCGGGGCCCTTTAGAATGGACCTGGGTGTCTCTAGAAGGGTCTGGGGGCCTTTAGAATGGTTCTGGGGTGTTCTAGCAGGGTCTTGGCATGTTCAGAAGGGTCCCGAGTGTCTCTAGAATGCTCTGGGGGCAGTTTGAAGAGTCCTGGGGTGCTCTAGAAGGGTCGTGGGGCCTTTGGATGGTCCTGGGGTTCTCTGGAATGGCCTGTGGGCCTTTCAAAGGGTCCTGGGTGTCTCTAGAAGGGTGTGGGGGTCTTTAGAATGGTTCTAGAGGTCTCTAGAAGGGTCTTGGCATCAGTAGCAGGGTCTTGGCTGTGTCTAGAATGGTCTGGGGGCATTTAGAAGAGTCCTGTGGGCTCGAGAAGGTTCTGGGGACACTAACCCTAGCCCGAATACCTAACCCTAACCCGAAACCTAAACTTAACCCTAATCTTAAGCCTAACCCTAACACTAAGTCTAACACCCAGCCCTAAACATAACCAAAACCCTTAGCCTTCCCAAAACCCTAACACAAGCCCAACCCTAACCCTAACCCTAGCACCTAAACCAACCCTAGCCATAATCTTAACCACAAAGCTAACCCTAACGTAAATGCCAGGGTCCTGGGGGGTCTCCTGAAAGGTCAGGGGGTCTTTAGAATGGTCCTGAGGCTGTCTAGAATTCCTTGGGGGCAATTTGAAGAGTCCTGGGTTTCTCTAGAAGGCTCTGGGGGCCTTTAGATGGTCATGGGGGTCTCTGGAATGGCCCGGGGCCCTTTAGAATGGACCTGGGTGTCTCTAGAAGGGTCTGGGGGCCTTTAGAAGGGCTCCTGGGCGCTCTAGAAGGGTCTTGGCATCTTTAGAAGGGTCCTGAGGGTCTCTAGAATGCTCTGCGGGCAGTTTGAAGAGTCCCGTGTTGCTCTAGAAGGGTCGTGGGGCCTTTGGATGGTCCTGGGGTTCTCTGGAATGGCCTGTGGGCCTTTCAAAGGGTCCTGGGTGTCTCTAGAAGGGTGTGGGGGGCTTTAGAATGGTTCTGGAGGGCTCTAGAAGGGTCTTGGCATCTTTAGAAGGGTCCTGGCTGAGTCTACAATGGTCTGGGGGCCTTTAGAAGAGTCCTGTGGGCTCGAGAAGGGTCTGTGGACCCTAACCCTAGACCGAAGACCTAACCCTAACCCGAAACTTAAACTTAACCATAATCTTAACCCTAACCCTAACCCTAACCCCTAACCCTAACCCTAACCCTAACCCGAAACTTAAACTTAACCCTAATCTTAACCCTAACCCTAACCCTAACCCCTAACCCTAACCCTAACCCTAACCCCTAATCCTAAACCCTAACCCTAACCCTAACCCTAAACCCTAACCCTAACCCTAACCCTAACCCTAAACTTAACCCTAACCCTATCCCCTAACCCTAACCCTAACTCTATCCCTAACCCCGCAACCCTAACCCTAACTCTATCCCTAACCCCCTAACCCTAACCCCCTAACCCTAACTCTAACCCTAACCCTTAACCCTAATGGTGAGACCGATTCCTGAATCCTGTGTTCACTTCTGGGCCCCTCACCACAAGAAGGATTTTGAGGCTCCGGAGAAAGTTCAGAGAAGAGCAACAAAGCTAGTAAAGGATCTGGAGAAAAGGCCTTATAAGGAACAGCTGAGAGAGCTGGGGGTGTTTATCCTGGAGAAGAGGAAGCTGAGGGGAGACCTCATTGCTCTCTATAATTAACTAAAAGTAAGTTGTGGAGAGGAGGGAGCTGGCCCCTTCTCCCAGGTCACTGGGGACAGGACGAGAGGGAGTGGCCTCAAGCTCCACCAGGGGAGATTTAGGCTAGACATTAGGAAAACTTTTTCATGGAAAGGGTCATTGGGCAGTGTCAGAGGCTGCCCAGGGAGGGGGTTGATTCATCTTCCCTGGAGGTGTTTAAGGCACAGATGGACAAGGTGCCGAGGGGCAATGTTTACTGTTTGACAGGAACAGTTGGACTCGATGATCCAGTGGGTCTCTTGCAACCTGGTTGTTCTATGATTCCATGACGCTGCCCAGTGGTGCAGCCTCTTCAGATCCCTTTGGAGCACCTCAACCCTGCAGAGGATCCATGCTTTTCCAAGGCTTAGTGTCATCCTCAAACTTGCTAAGGGAGCACTCGATGCCTTCATCCAGGTCATTGATAAAGACATTGAACAGGGCTGGACCCAACACTGATCCTTGGGGAACACCACTTGTCACTGGCCTCCAGCTGGATTTAACACCATTTCCTACCACTCTCTGGGCCCTCCATCCAACCAGTTTTCCACCCAGGAGAGTGTGAGACTGTCTAGGCCAGAGGTGACAGTTTCTGAAGCAGAATGCTATGAGAAACTGTGTTGGAATTTGAAGGACAGAGAATGAAAAATAGATGGAGAGAAGCGCAGCCTGAATCGATCAGCTGGTCTCTCTGCTACCTCCAGGTGGCACAATCGCGGTACTGCAGCCCGTATCGATGAATGTGGCTCTCTGCTGCCACCGGGTGTCCGAAATGCGGTACTGCAGCCTGTATCGATGAATGCTGCTCTCTGCTGCCACCGGGTGACCGTAAAGCGGTACTGCAGCCCGGGTGCCGCATGCGCAGTGGAGAGAGCAACGTTCTCTGCTGTGAGTGGGAGACTAAGTGTAACTGGGTTGGTGGTTTAATGAAAGTTTTTTTTACGTAAGTAGAACGGCTAGGCTTGATTTAAATTACATAAGTTAACTACATATACCTTATTTATCCATTAAGTATCAATAATCCTTGTAAAAACTTCTCAAGATTACAGTGACTATTTTACTCTTTCAGATATGATGTCAACAAGAGTATCAATAAGTTCCATACAATACGGGTTCACTAAAGTGAGGACTTACCTAGAAAACCTGACCACCACCGGAGATAAACGTGACTCGAAGTAAGTCTCTGGAAGGGTCAGGGGGGTTTAGAAGGGTCCTGAGGATCTCTAGAATACTCTGGAAGCACTTGGAAGAGTCCTGGGATTCTCTAGAAGGATTTAGATGGTCCTGGGGGTCTCTGGAAAGGCTCTGGGGGCCATTAGATGGTCCTGGGGGTCTCTAGAAGGGTCTGGGGGCCTTTAGAAGGGCTCTGGGGCGCCCTAGAAGGGTCATGGCATCTTTAGAAGGGTCCAGAGGGCCTCTAGAATGCTCTGGGGGCAGTTTGAAGAGTCGCGGGGTGCTCTAGAATGGTCGTGGGGCCTTTGGATTGTCCTGAGGTTCTCTGGAATGGCCTGTGGGCCTTTCAAAGGGTCCTGGGTGTTTCTAGGAGGGTGTGGGGTCTTTAGACTTGTTCTGGAGGGCTCTAGAAGGGTCTTGGCATCTTTAGAAGGGTGCTGGCTGTGTCTAGAATGGTCTGGGGTCCTTTAGAAGAGTCCTGTTGGCTCGAGAAGGGTCTGGGGACCCTAACCCTAGACCGAATACCTAACCCTAACCCGAAATCTATACTTAACCCTAATGGGAAGCCTAACCCTAACACTAACTCTAACACCCAGCCCTAAGCATAACCATAACCCTTAGCCTTCCCAAAACCCTAACACAAGCCCAACCCTAACCCTAACCCTAACCCTAGCACCTAAACCAACCCTAGCCCTAATCTTATCCACAAAGCTAATCCTAACGTAAATGCCATGGTCCTGGGGGTCTCTAGAAAGGTCAGGGGGTCTTTAGATTTGTCCTGAGGCTGTCTAGAATTCTCTGGGGGCAATTTGAAGAGTCCTGGAGTTCTCTAGAAGGCTCTGGGGGCCTTTAGATGGTCATGGGGGTCTCTGGAATGGCCCGGGGCCCTTTAGAATGGACCTGGGTGTCTCTAGAAGGGTCTGGGGGCCTTTAGAATGGTTCTGGGGTGTTCTAGCAGGGTCTTGGCATGTTCAGAAGGGTCCCGAGTGTCTCTAGAATGCTCTGGGGGCAGTTTGAAGAGTCCCGGGGTGCTCTAGAAGGGTCGTGGGGCCTTTGGATGGTCCTGGGGTTCTCTGGAATGGCCTGTGGGCCTTTCAAAGGGTCCTGGGTGTCTCTAGAAGGGTGTGGGGGTCTTTAGAATGGTTCTAGAGGTCTCTAGAAGGGTCTTGGCATCAGTAGCAGGGTCTTGGCTGTGTCTAGAATGGTCTGGGGGCCTTTAGAAGAGTCCTGTGGGCTCGAGAAGGTTCTGGGGACACTAACCCTAGCCCGAATACCTAACCCTAACCCGAAACCTAAACTTAACCCTAATCTTAAGCCTAACCCTAACACTAAGTCTAACACCCAGCCCTAAACATAACCAAAACCCTTAGCCTTCCCAAAACCCTAACACAAGCCCAACCCTAACCCTAACCCTAACCCTAGCACCTAAACCAACCCTAGCCATAATCTTAACCACAAAGCTAACCCTAACGTAAATGCCAGGGTCCTGGGGGGTCTCCTGAAAGGTCAGGGGGTCTTTAGAATGGTCCTGAGGCTGTCTAGAATTCCCTGGGGGCAATTTGAAGAGTCCTGGGTTTCTCTAGAAGGCTCTGGGGGCCTTTAGATGGTCATGGGGGTCTCTGGAATGGCCCGGGGCCCTTTAGAATGGACCTGGGTGTCTCTAGAAGGGTCTGGGGGCCTTTAGAAGGGCTCCTGGGCGCTCTAGAAGGGTCTTGGCATCTTTAGAAGGGTCCTGAGGGTCTCTAGAATGCTCTGCGGGCAGTTTGAAGAGTCCCGTGTTGCTCTAGAAGGGTCGTGGGGCCTTTGGATGGTCCTGGGGTTCTCTGGAATGGCCTGTGGGCCTTTCAAAGGGTCCTGGGTGTCTCTAGAAGGGTGTGGGGGGCTTTAGAATGGTTCTGGAGGGCTCTAGAAGGGTCTTGGCATCTTTAGAAGGGTCCTGGCTGAGTCTACAATGGTCTGGGGGCCTTTAGAAGAGTCCTGTGGGCTCGAGAAGGGTCTGTGGACCCTAACCCTAGACCGAAGACCTAACCCTAACCCGAAACTTAAACTTAACCATAATCTTAACCCTAACCCTAACCCTAACCCCTAACCCTAACCCTAACCCGAAACTTAAACTTAACCCTAATCTTAACCCTAACCCTAACCCTAACCCCTAACCCTAACCCTAACCCTAACCCCTAATCCTAAACCCTAACCCTAACCCTAACCCTAAACCCTAACCCTAACCCTAACCCTAACCCTAAACTTAACCCTAACCCTATCCCCTAACCCTAACCCTAACTCTATCCCTAACCCCGCAACCCTAACCCTAACTCTATCCCTAACCCCCTAACCCTAACCCCCTAACCCTAACTCTAACCCTAACCCTTAACCCTAATGGTGAGACCGATTCCTGAATCCTGTGTTCACTTCTGGGCCCCTCACCACAAGAAGGATTTTGAGGCTCCGGAGAAAGTTCAGAGAAGAGCAACAAAGCTAGTAAAGGATCTGGAGAAAAGGCCTTATAAGGAACAGCTGAGAGAGCTGGGGGTGTTTATCCTGGAGAAGAGGAAGCTGAGGGGAGACCTCATTGCTCTCTATAATTAACTAAAAGTAAGTTGTGGAGAGGAGGGAGCTGGCCCCTTCTCCCAGGTCACTGGGGACAGGACGAGAGGGAGTGGCCTCAAGCTCCACCAGGGGAGATTTAGGCTAGACATTAGGAAAACTTTTTCATGGAAAGGGTCATTGGGCAGTGTCAGAGGCTGCCCAGGGAGGGGGTTGATTCATCTTCCCTGGAGGTGTTTAAGGCACAGATGGACAAGGTGCCGAGGGGCAATGTTTACTGTTTGACAGGAACAGTTGGACTCGATGATCCAGTGGGTCTCTTGCAACCTGGTTGTTCTATGATTCCATGACGCTGCCCAGTGGTGCAGCCTCTTCAGATCCCTTTGGAGCACCTCAACCCTGCAGAGGATCCATGCTTTTCCCCAGCTTAGTGTCATCCTCAAACTTGCTAAGGGAGCACTCGATGCCTTCATCCAGGTCATTGATAAAGACATTGAACAGGGCTGGACCCAACACTGATCCTTGGGGAACACCACTTGTCACTGGCCTCCAGCTGGATTTAACACCATTTCCTACCACTCTCTGGGCCCTCCATCCAACCAGTTTCCCACCCAGGAGAGTGTGAGACTGTCTAGGCCAGAGGTGAGAGTTTCTGAAGCAGAATGCTATGAGAAACTGTGTTGGAATTTGAAGGACAGAGAATGAAAAATAGATGGAGAGAAGCGCAGCCTGAATCGATCAGCTGGTCTCTCTGCTACGTCCAGGTGGCACAATCGCGGTACTGCAGCCCGTATCGATGAATGTGGCTCTCTGCTGCCACCGGGTGTCCGAAATGCGGTACTGCAGCCTGTATCGATGAATGCTGCTCTCTGCTGCCACCGGGTGACCGTAAAGCGGTACTGCAGCCCGGGTGCCGCATGCGCAGTGGAGAGAGCAACGTTCTCTGCTGTGAGTGGGAGACTAAGTGTAACTGGGTTGGTGGTTTAATGAAAGTTTTTTTTACGTAAGTAGAACGGCTAGGCTTGATTTAAATTACATAAGTTAACTACATATACCTTATTTATCCATTAAGTATCAATAATCCTTGTAAAAACTTCTCAAGATTACAGTGACTATTTTACTCTTTCAGATATGATGTCAACAAGAGTATCAATAAGTTCCATACAATACGGGTTCACTAAAGTGAGGACTTACCTAGAAAACCTGACCACCACCGGAGATAAACGTGACTCGAAGTAAGTCTCTGGAAGGGTCAGGGGGGTTTAGAAGGGTCCTGAGGATCTCTAGAATACTCTGGAAGCACTTGGAAGAGTCCTGGGATTCTCTAGAAGGATTTAGATGGTCCTGGGGGTCTCTGGAAAGGCTCTGGGGGCCATTAGATGGTCCTGGGGGTCTCTAGAAGGGTCTGGGGGCCTTTAGAAGGGCTCTGGGGCGCTCTAGAAGGGTCATGGCATCTTTAGAAGGGTCCAGAGGGCCTCTAGAATGCTCTGGGGGCAGTTTGAAGAGTCGCGGGGTGCTCTAGAATGGTCGTGGGGCCTTTGGATTGTCCTGAGGTTCTCTGGAATGGCCTGTGGGCCTTTCAAAGGGTCCTGGGTGTTTCTAGGAGGGTGTGGGGTCTTTAGACTTGTTCTGGAGGGCTCTAGAAGGGTCTTGGCATCTTTAGAAGGGTGCTGGCTGTGTCTAGAATGGTCTGGGGGCCTTTAGAAGAGTCCTGTTGGCTCGAGAAGGGTCTGGGGACCCTAACCCTAGACCGAATACCTAACCCTAACCCGAAATCTATACTTAACCCTAATGGGAAGCCTAACCCTAACACTAACTCTAACACCCAGCCCTAAGCATAACCATAACCCTTAGCCTTCCCAAAACCCTAACACAAGCCCAACCCTAACCCTAACCCTAACCCTAGCACCTAAACCAACCCTAGCCCTAATCTTATCCACAAAGCTAATCCTAACGTAAATGCCATGGTCCTGGGGGTCTCTAGAAAGGTCAGGGGGTCTTTAGATTTGTCCTGAGGCCGTCTAGAATTCTCTGGGGGCAATTTGAAGAGTCCTGGAGTTCTCTAGAAGGCTCTGGGGGCCTTTAGATGGTCATGGGGGTCTCTGGAATGGCCCGGGGCCCTTTAGAATGGACCTGGGTGTCTCTAGAAGGGTCTGGGGGCCTTTAGAATGGTTCTGGGGTGTTCTAGCAGGGTCTTGGCATGTTCAGAAGGGTCCCGAGTGTCTCTAGAATGCTCTGGGGGCAGTTTGAAGAGTCCTGGGGTGCTCTAGAAGGGTCGTGGGGCCTTTGGATGGTCCTGGGGTTCTCTGGAATGGCCTGTGGGCCTTTCAAAGGGTCCTGGGTGTCTCTAGAAGGGTGTGGGGGTCTTTAGAATGGTTCTAGAGGTCTCTAGAAGGGTCTTGGCATCAGTAGCAGGGTCTTGGCTGTGTCTAGAATGGTCTGGGGGCCTTTAGAAGAGTCCTGTGGGCTCGAGAAGGTTCTGGGGACACTAACCCTAGCCCGAATACCTAACCCTAACCCTAACCCTAACCCTAACCCTAACCCTAATCTTAAGCCTAACCCTAACACTAACTCTAACACCCAGCCCTAAACCTAACCATAACCCTTAGCCTTCTAAACCCTAACACAAGCCCAACCCTAACCCTAACCCTAATGCTAGAACCTAAACCAACCCGAGCCCTAATCTTAACCACAAAGCTAAACCTAACGTAAATGCCAGGGTCCTGGGGGTCTCTAGAAAGGTCAGGGGGTCTTTAGAATGGTCCTGAGGCTTTCTAGAATTCTCTGGGTGCAATTTGATAAGTCCTAGGCTTGTCTAGAATGCTCTGGGGGCCTTTAGATGGCCCTGGGGGTCACTGGAATGGCCCGGTGTCCTTTAGGATTGACCTGGGTGTCTCTAGAATGGTCTGGGGGCCTTTAGAAGGGCTCTGGGGCGCTCTAGAAGGGTCTTGGCATCTTTCGAAGGGTCCTGAGGGTCTCTAGAATGCTCTGGGGAGAGTATGAAGAGTCCTGGGGTGCTCTAGAAGGGTCGTGGGGCCTTTGGATGGTCCTGGAGTTCTCTGGAATGGCCTGTGGGCCTTTCAAAGAATCCTGGTTGTCTCTAGAAGGGTGTGGGGTCTTTAGACTGGTTCTGGAGGGCTCTAGAAGGGTCTTGGCATCTTTAGCAGGGTCCTGGCTGTGTCTAGAATGGTGTGGGGGTCTTTAGAAGAGTCCTGTGGGTTCGAGAAGGGTCTGGGGACCCTAACCCTAACCTGAATACCTAACCCTAACCCGAAATCTAAACTTAACCCTAATCTGAAGCCTAACCTTAACACTAAGTCTAACACCCAGCCCTAAACATAACCATAACCCTTAGCCTTCCCAAAACCCTAACACAAGCCCAACCCTAACCCTAACCCTAAATCTAGCTCCTATACCAAACTTAGTCCTAATCCTAAGCACAAAGCTAACCCTAAAGTAAATGCCAGGGTCCTGGGTGTCTCTAGAAATGTCAGGGGTTTTAGAATGGTCCAGAGGCTGTCTAAAATACTCTGGAGTCAATTTGAAGAATCCAGGGGTTCTCTAGAAGTCTCTGGGGGCCTTTAGATGGTCATGGGGGTCTCCGGAATGGCCCGGGGCCCTTTAGAATGGACCTGGGTGTCTCTAGAAGGGTCTGGGGGCCTTTAGAAGGGCTCCTGGGCGCTCTAGAAGGGTCTTGGCATCTTTAGAAGGGTCCTGAGGGTCTCTAGAATGCTCTGGGGGTAGTTTGAATAGTCCCAGGGTGCTCTAGAAGGGTCGTGGGGCCTTTGGATGGTCCTGGGGTTCTCTGGAATGGCCTGTGGGCCTTTCAAAGGGTCCTGGGTGTCTCTAGAAGGGTGTGGGGGGCTTTAGAATGGTTCTGGAGGGCTCTAGAAGGGTCTTGGCATCTTTAGAAGGGTGCTGGCTGTGTCTAGAATGGTCTGGGGGCCTTTAGAAGAGTCCTGTTGGCTCGAGAAGGGTCTGGGGACCCTAACCCTAGACCGAATACCTAACCCTAACCCGAAATCTATACTTAACTCTAATGGGAAGCCTAACCCTAACACTAACTCTAACACCCAGCCCTAAGCATAACCATAACCCTTAGCCTTCCCAAAACCCTAACACAAGCCCAACCCTAACCCTAACCCTAACCCTAGCACCTAAACCAACCCTAGCCCTAATCTTATCCACAAAGCTAATCCTAACGTAAATGCCAGGGTCCTGGGGGTCTCTAGAAAGGTCAGGGGGTCTTTAGAATTGTCCTGAGTCTGTCTAGAATTCTCTGGGGGCAATTTGAAGAGTCCTGGAGTTCTCTAGAAGGCTCTGGGGGCCTTTAGATGGTCATGGGGGTCTCTGGAATGGCCCGGGGCCCTTTAGAATGGACCTGGGTGTCTCTAGAAGGGTCTGGGGGCCTTTAGAATGGTTCTGGGGTGTTCTAGCAGGGTCTTGGCATGTTCAGAAGGGTCCCGAGTGTCTCTAGAATGCTCTGGGGGCAGTTTGAAGAGTCCCGGGGTGCTCTAGAAGGGTCGTGGGGCCTTTGGATGGTCCTGGGGTTCTCTGGAATGGCCTGTGGGCCTTTCAAAGGGTCCTGGGTGTCTCTAGAAGGGTATGGGGGGCTTTAGACTGGTTCTGGACGGCTCAAGAAGGGTCTTGGCATCTTTAGCAGAGTCCTGGCTGTGTCTAGAATGGTCTGGGGGCCTTTACAAGAGTCCTGTGGGCTCGAGAAGGGTCTGGGGACCCTAACCCTAGCCCGAATCCCTAACCCTAACCCGAAACCTAAACTTAACCCTAATCTTAAGCCTAACCCTAACACTAAGTCTAACACCCAGCCCTAAACATAACCAAAACCCTTAGCCTTCCCAAAACCCTAACACAAGCCCAACCCTAACCCTAACCCTAACCCTAGCACCTAAACCAACCCTAGCCATAATCTTAACCACAAAGCTAACCCTAACGTAAATGCCAGGGTCCTGGGGGGTCTCCTGAAAGGTCAGGGGGTCTTTAGAATGGTCCTGAGGCTGTCTAGAATTCCCTGGGGGCAATTTGAAGAGTCCTGGGTTTCTCTAGAAGGCTCTGGGGGCCTTTAGATGGTCATGGGGGTCTCTGGAATGGCCCGGGGCCCTTTAGAATGGACCTGGGTGTCTCTAGAAGGGTCTGGGGGCCTTTAGAAGGGCTCCTGGGCGCTCTAGAAGGGTCTTGGCATCTTTAGAAGGGTCCTGAGGGTCTCTAGAATGCTCTGCGGGCAGTTTGAAGAGTCCCGTGTTGCTCTAGAAGGGTCGTGGGGCCTTTGGATGGTCCTGGGGTTCTCTGGAATGGCCTGTGGGCCTTTCAAAGGGTCCTGGGTGTCTCTAGAAGGGTGTGGGGGGCTTTAGAATGGTTCTGGAGGGCTCTAGAAGGGTCTTGGCATCTTTAGAAGGGTCCTGGCTGAGTCTACAATGGTCTGGGGGCCTTTAGAAGAGTCCTGTGGGCTCGAGAAGGGTCTGTGGACCCTAACCCTAGACCGAAGACCTAACCCTAACCCGAAACTTAAACTTAACCATAATCTTAACCCTAACCCTAACCCTAACCCCTAACCCTAACCCTAACCCTAACCCGAAACTTAAACTTAACCCTAATCTTAACCCTAACCCTAACCCTAACCCCTAACCCTAACCCTAACCCTAACCCCTAATCCTAAACCCTAACCCTAACCCTAACCCTAAACCCTAACCCTAACCCTAACCCTAACCCTAAACTTAACCCTAACCCTATCCCCTAACCCTAACCCTAACTCTATCCCTAACCCCGCAACCCTAACCCTAACTCTATCCCTAACCCCCTAACCCTAACCCCCTAACCCTAACTCTAACCCTAACCCTTAACCCTAATGGTGAGACCGATTCCTGAATCCTGTGTTCACTTCTGGGCCCCTCACCACAAGAAGGATTTTGAGGCTCCGGAGAAAGTTCAGAGAAGAGCAACAAAGCTAGTAAAGGATCTGGAGAAAAGGCCTTATAAGGAACAGCTGAGAGAGCTGGGGGTGTTTATCCTGGAGAAGAGGAAGCTGAGGGGAGACCTCATTGCTCTCTATAATTAACTAAAAGTAAGTTGTGGAGAGGAGGGAGCTGGCCCCTTCTCCCAGGTCACTGGGGACAGGACGAGAGGGAGTGGCCTCAAGCTCCACCAGGGGAGATTTAGGCTAGACATTAGGAAAACTTTTTCATGGAAAGGGTCATTGGGCAGTGTCAGAGGCTGCCCAGGGAGGGGGTTGATTCATCTTCCCTGGAGGTGTTTAAGGCACAGATGGACAAGGTGCCGAGGGGCAATGTTTACTGTTTGACAGGAACAGTTGGACTCGATGATCCAGTGGGTCTCTTGCAACCTGGTTGTTCTATGATTCCATGACGCTGCCCAGTGGTGCAGCCTCTTCAGATCCCTTTGGAGCACCTCAACCCTGCAGAGGATCCATGCTTTTCCAAGGCTTAGTGTCATCCTCAAACTTGCTAAGGGAGCACTCGATGCCTTCATCCAGGTCATTGATAAAGACATTGAACAGGGTTGGACCCAACACTGATCCTTGGGGAACACCACTTGTCACTGGCCTCCAGCTGGATTTAACACCATTTCCTACCACTCTCTGGGCCCTCCATCCAACCAGTTTTCCACCCAGGAGAGTGTGAGACTGTCTAGGCCAGAGGTGACAGTTTCTGAAGCAGAATGCTATGAGAAACTGTGTTGGAATTTGAAGGACAGAGAATGAAAAATAGATGGAGAGAAGCGCAGCCTGAATCGATCAGCTGGTCTCTCTGCTACCTCCAGGTGGCACAATCGCGGTACTGCAGCCCGTATCGATGAATGTGGCTCTCTGCTGCCACCGGGTGTCCGAAATGCGGTACTGCAGCCTGT
This sequence comes from Coccyzus lansbergi, assembly GCA_033558105.1. Lineage (NCBI taxonomy): Eukaryota > Metazoa > Chordata > Aves > Cuculiformes > Coccyzidae > Coccyzus > Coccyzus lansbergi. The sequence continues at coordinate 147,356 of JAUMJK010001146.1, forward strand.
ATCGATGAATGCTGCTCTCTGCTGCCACCGGGTGACCGTAAAGCGGTACTGCAGCCCGGGTGCCGCATGCGCAGTGGAGAGAGCAACGTTCTCTGCTGTGAGTGGGAGACTAAGTGTAACTGGGTTGGTGGTTTAATGAAAGTTTTTTTTACGTAAGTAGAACGGCTAGGCTTGATTTAAATTACATAAGTTAACTACATATACCTTATTTATCCATTAAGTATCAATAATCCTTGTAAAAACTTCTCAAGATTACAGTGACTATTTTACTCTTTCAGATACGATGTCAACAAGAGTATCAATAAGTTCCATACAATACGGGTTCACTAAAGTGAGGACTTACCTAGAAAACCTGACCACCACCGGAGATAAACGTGACTCGAAGTAAGTCTCTGGAAGGGTCAGGGGGGTTTAGAAGGGTCCTGAGGATCTCTAGAATACTCTGGAAGCACTTGGAAGAGTCCTGGGATTCTCTAGAAGGATTTAGATGGTCCTGGGGGTCTCTGGAAAGGCTCTGGGGGCCATTAGATGGTCCTGGGGGTCTCTAGAAGGGTCTGGGGGCCTTTAGAAGGGCTCTGGGGCGCTCTAGAAGGGTCATGGCATCTTTAGAAGGGTCCAGAGGGCCTCTAGAATGCTCTGGGGGCAGTTTGAAGAGTCGCGGGGTGCTCTAGAAGGGTCGTGGGGCCTTTGGATTGTCCTGAGGTTCTCTGGAATGGCCTGTGGGCCTTTCAAAGGGTCCTGGGTGTTTCTAGGAGGGTGTGGGGTCTTTAGACTTGTTCTGGAGGGCTCTAGAAGGGTCTTGGCATCTTTAGAAGGGTGCTGGCTGTGTCTAGAATGGTCTGGGGGCCTTTAGAAGAGTCCTGTTGGCTCGAGAAGGGTCTGGGGACCCTAACCCTAGACCGAATACCTAACCCTAACCCGAAATCTATACTTAACCCTAATGGGAAGCCTAACCCTAACACTAACTCTAACACCCAGCCCTAAGCATAACCATAACCCTTAGCCTTCCCAAAACCCTAACACAAGCCCAACCCTAACCCTAATCCTAACCCTAGCACCTAAACCAACCCTAGCCCTAATCTTATCCACAAAGCTAATCCTAACGTAAATGCCATGGTCCTGGGGGTCTCTAGAAAGGTCAGGGGGTCTTTAGATTTGTCCTGAGGCTGTCTAGAATTCTCTGGGGGCAATTTGAAGAGTCCTGGAGTTCTCTAGAAGGCTCTGGGGGCCTTTAGATGGTCATGGGGGTCTCTGGAATGGCCCGGGGCCCTTTAGAATGGACCTGGGTGTCTCTAGAAGGGTCTGGGGGCCTTTAGAATGGTTCTGGGGTGTTCTAGCAGGGTCTTGGCATGTTCAGAAGGGTCCCGAGTGTCTCTAGAATGCTCTGGGGGCAGTTTGAAGAGTCCTGGGGTGCTCTAGAAGGGTCGTGGGGCCTTTGGATGGTCCTGGGGTTCTCTGGAATGGCCTGTGGGCCTTTCAAAGGGTCCTGGGTGTCTCTAGAAGGGTGTGGGGGTCTTTAGAATGGTTCTAGAGGTCTCTAGAAGGGTCTTGGCATCAGTAGCAGGGTCTTGGCTGTGTCTAGAATGGTCTGGGGGCCTTTAGAAGAGTCCTGTTGGCTCGAGAAGGTTCTGGGGACACTAACCCTAGCCCGAATACCTAACCCTAACCCTAACCCTAACCCTAACCCTAATCTTAAGCCTAACCCTAATACTAACTCTAACACCCAGCCCTAAACATAACCATAACCCTTAGCCTTCTAAACCCTAACACAAGCCCAACCCTAACCCTAACCCTAATGCTAGAACCTAAACCAACCCGAGCCCTAATCTTAACCACAAAGCTAAACCTAACGTAAATGCCAGGGTCCTGGGGGTCTCTAGAAAGGTCAGGGGGTCTTTAGAATGGTCCTGAGGCTTTCTAGAATTCTCTGGGTGCAATTTGATAAGTCCTAGGGTTGTCTAGAATGCTCTGGGGGCCTTTAGATGGCCCTGGGGGTCACTGGAATGGCCCGGTGTCCTTTAGGATTGACCTGGGTGTCTCTAGAATGGTCTGGGGGCCTTTAGAAGGGCTCTGGGGCGCTCTAGAAGGGTCTTGGCATCTTTCGAAGGGTCCTGAGGGTCTCTAGAATGCTCAGGGGAGAGTATGAAGAGTCCTGGGGTTCTCTAGAAGGGTCGTGGGGCCTTTGGATGGTCCTGGAGTTCTCTGGAATGGCCTGTGGGCCTTTCAAAGAATCCTGGTTGTCTCTAGAAGGGTGTGGGGTCTTTAGACTGGTTCTGGAGGGCTCTAGAAGGGTCTTGGCATCTTTAGCAGGGTCCTGGCTGTGTCTAGAATGGTGTGGGGGTCTTTAGAAGAGTCCTGTGGGTTCGAGAAGGGTCTGGGGACCCTAACCCTAACCTGAATACCTAACCCTAACCCGAAATCTAAACTTAACCCTAATCTTAAGCCTAACCTTAACACTAAGTCTAACACCCAGCCCTAAACATAACCATAACCCTTAGCCTTCCCAAAACCCTAACACAAGCCCAACCCTAACCCTAACCCTAAATCTAGCTCCTATACCAAACTTAGTCCTAATCCTAAGCACAAAGCTAACCCTAAAGTAAATGCCAGGGTCCTGGGGGTCTCTAGAAATGTCAGGGGTTTTAGAATGGTCCAGAGGCTCTCTAAAATACTCTAGGGTCAATTTGAAGAATCCTGGGGTTCTCTAGAAGTCTCTGGGGGCCTTTAGATGGTCATGGGGGTCTCCGGAATGGCCCGGAGCCCTTTAGAATGGACCTGGGTGTCTCTAGAAGGGTCTGGGGGCCTTTAGAAGGGCTCCTGGGCGCTCTAGAAGGGTCTTGGCATCTTTAGAAGGGTCCTGAGGGTCTCTAGAATGCTCTGGGGGTAGTTTGAAGAGTCCCAGGGTGCTCTAGAAGGTTCGTGGGGCCTTTGGATGGTCGTGGGGTTCTCTGGAATGGCCTGTGGGCCTTTCAAAGGGTCCTGGGTGTCTCTAGAAGGGTGTGGGGGTCTTTAGAACGGTTCTGGAGGGCTCTAGAAGGGTCTTGGCATCTTTAGAAGGGTGCTGGCTGTGTCTAGAATGGTCTGGGGGCCTTTAGAAGAGTCCTGTTGGCTCGAGAAGGGTCTGGGGACCCTAACCCTAGACCGAATACCTAACCCTAACCCGAAATCTATAATTAACTCTAATGGGAAGCCTAACCCTAACACTAACTCTAACACCCAACCCTAAGCATAACCATAACCCTTAGCCTTCCCAAAACCCTAACACAAGCCCAACCCTAACCCTAATCCTAACCCTAGCACCTAAACCAACCCTAGCCCTAATCTTATCCACAAAGCTAATCCTAACGTAAATGCCATGGTCCTGGGGGTCTCTAGAATGGTCAGGAGGTCTTTAGAATTGTCCTGAGGCTGTCTAGAATTCTCTGGGGGCAATTTGAAGAGTCCTGGAGTTCTCTAGAAGACTCTTGGGGCCTTTAGATGGTCATGGGGGTCTCTGGAATGGCCTGGGGCCCTTTAGAATGGACCTGGCAGTCTCTAGAAGGGTCTGGGGGCCTTTAGAATGGTTCTGGGGTGTTCTAGCAGGGTCTTGGCATGTTCAGAAGGGTCCCGAGTGTCTCTAGAATGCTCTGGGGGCAGTTTGAAGAGTCCCGGGGTGCTCTAGAAGGGTCGTGGGGCCTTTGGATGGTCCTGGAGTTCTCTGGAATGGCCTGTGGGCCTTTCAAAGGGTGCTGGGTGTCTCTAGAAGGGTATGGGGGGCTTTAGACTGGTTCTGGACGGCTCAAGAAGGGTCTTGGCATCTTTAGCAGAGTCCTGGCTGTGTCTAGAATGGTCTGGGTGCCTTTACAAGAGTCCTGTGGGCTCGAGAAGGGTCTGGGGACCCTAACCCTAGCCCGAATCCCTAACCTTAACCCGAAACCTAAACTTAACCCTAATCTTAAGCCTAACCCTAACACTAAGTCTAACACCCAGCCCTAAACATAACCAAAACCCTTAGCCTTCCCAAAACCCTAACACAAGCCCAACCCTAACCCTAACCCTAACCCTAGCACCTAAACCAACCCTAGCCATAATCTTAACCACAAAGCTAACCCTAACGTAAATGCCAGGGTCCTGGGGGGTCTCCTGAAAGGTCAGGGGGTCTTTAGAATGGTCCTGAGGCTGTCTAGAATTCCCTGGGAGCAATTTGAAGAGTCCTGGGTTTCTCTAGAAGGCTCTGGGGGCCTTTAGATTGTCCTGAGGGTCTCTGGAATGGCCGGGGGCCCTTTAGAATGGACCTGGGTGTCTCTAGAAGGGTCTGGGGGCCTTTAGAAGGGCTCCTGGGCGCTCTAGAAGGGTCTTGGCATCTTTAGAAGGGTCCTGAGGGCCTCTAGAATGCTCTGCGGGCAGTTTGAAGAGTCCCGTGTTGCTCTAGAAGGGTCGTGGGGCCTTTGGATGGTCCTGGGGTTCTCTGGAATGGCCTGTGGGCCTTTCAAAGGGTCCTGGGTGTCTCTAGAAGGGTGTGGGGGGCTTTAGAATGGTTCTGGAGGGCTCTAGAAGGGTCTTGGCATCTTTAGAAGGGTCCTGGCTGAGTCTACAATGGTGTGGGGGCCTTTAGAAGAGTCCTGTGGTCTCGAGAAGGGTCTGTGGACCTTAACCCTAGACCAAAGACCTAACCCTAACCCGAAACTTAAACTTAACCCTAATCTTAACCCTAACCCTAACCCCTAACCCTAACCCTAACCCGAAACTTAAACTTAACCCTAATCTTAACCCTAACCCTAACCCTAACCCCTAACCCTAACCCTAACCCTAACCCCTAATCCTAAACCCTTACCCTAACCCTAACCCCTAACCCTAACCCTAACCCTAACCCTAACCCTAAACTTAACCCTAACCCTATCCCCTAACCCTAACCCTTACTCTATCCCTAACCCCGCAACCCTAACCCTAACTCTATCCCTAACCCCCTAACCCTAACCCCCTAACCCTAACTCTAACCCTAACCCTTAACCCTAATGGTGAGACCGATTCCTGAATCCTGTGTTCACTACTGGGCCCCTCACCACAAGAAGGATTTTGAGGCTCCGGAGAAAGTTCAGAGAAGAGCAACAAAGCTAGTAAAGGATCTGGAGAAAAGGCCTTATAAGGAACAGCTGAGAGAGCTGGGGGTGTTTATCCTGGAGAAGAGGAAGCTGAGGGGAGACCTCATTGCTCTCTATAATTAACTAAAAGTAAGTTGTGGAGAGGAGGGAGCTGGCCCCTTCTCCCAGGTCACTGGGGACAGGACGAGAGGGAGTGGCCTCAAGCTCCACCAGGGGAGATTTAGGCTAGACATTAGGAAAACTTTTTCATGGAAAGGGTCATTGGGCAGTGTCAGAGGCTGCCCAGGGAGGGGGTTGATTCATCTTCCCTTGAGGTGTTTAAGGCACAGATGGACAAGGTGCCGAGGGGCAATGTTTACTGTTTGACAGGAACAGTTGGACTCGATGATCCAGTGGGTCTCTTGCAACCTGGTTGTTCTATGATTCCATGACGCTGCCCAGTGGTGCAGCCTCTTCAGATCCCTTTGGAGCACCTCAACCCTGCAGAGGATCCATGCTTTTCCAAGGCTTAGTGTCATCCTCAAACTTGCTAAGGGAGCACTCGATGCCTTCATCCAGGTCATTGATAAAGACATTGAACAGGGTTGGACCCAACACTGATCCTTGGGGAACACCACTTGTCACTGGCCTCCAGCTGGATTTAACACCATTTCCTACCACTCTCTGGGCCCTCCATCCAACCAGTTTTCCACCCAGGAGAGTGTGAGACTGTCTAGGCCAGAGGTGACAGTTTCTGAAGCAGAATGCTATGAGAAACTGTGTTGGAATTTGAAGGACAGAGAATGAAAAATAGATGGAGAGAAGCGCAGCCTGAATCGATCAGCTGGTCTCTCTGCTACCTCCAGGTGGCACAATCGCGGTACTGCAGCCCGTATCGATGAATGTGGCTCTCTGCTGCCACCGGGTGTCCGAAATGCGGTACTGCAGCCTGTATCGATGAATGCTGCCCTCTGCTGCCACCGGGTGACCGTAAAGCGGTACTGCAGCCCGGGTGCCGCATGCGCAGTGGAGAGAGCAACGTTCTCTGCTGTGAGTGGGAGACTAAGTGTAACTGGGTTGGTGGTTTAATGAAAGTTTTTTTTACGTAAGTAGAACGGCTAGGCTTGATTTAAATTACATAAGTTAACTACATATACCTTATTTATCCATTAAGTATCAATAATCCTTGTAAAAACTTCTCAAGATTACAGTGAATATTTTACTCTTTCAGATATGATGTCAACAAGAGTATCAATAAGTTCCATACAATACGGGTTCACTAAAGTGAGGACTTACCTAGAAAACCTGACCACCACCGGAGATAAACGTGACTCGAAGTAAGTCTCTGGAAGGGTCAGAGGGGTTTAGAAGGGTCCTGAGGATCTCTAGAATACTCTGGAAGCACTTGGAAGAGTCCTGGGATTCTCTAGAAGGATTTAGATGGTCCTGGGGGTCTCTGGAAAGGCTCTGGGGGCCATTAGATGGTCCTGGGGGTCTCTAGAAGGGTCTGGGGGCCTTTAGAAGGGCTCTGGGGCGCTCTAGAAGGGCCATGGCATCTTTAGAAGGGTCCAGAGAGCCTCTAGAATGCTCTGGGGGTAGTTTGAAGAGTCCCGGGGTGCTCTAGAAGGGTCGTGGGGCCTTTGGATTGTCCTGGGGTTCTCTGGAATGGCCTGTGGGCCTTTCAAAGGGTCCTGGGTGTTTCTAGGAGGGTGTGGGGTCTTTAGACTTGTTCTGGAGGGCTCTAGAAGGGTCTTGGCATCTTTAGAAGGGTGCTGGCTGTGTCTAGAATGGTCTGGGGGCCTTTAGAAGAGTCCTGTTGGCTCGAGAAGGGTCTGGGGACCCTAACCCTAGACCGAATACCTAACCCTAACCCGAAATCTATACTTAACCCTAATGGGAAGCCTAACCCTAACACTAACTCTAACACCCAGCCCTAAACATAACCATAACCCTTAGCCTTCCCAAAACCCTAACACAAGCCCAACCCTAACCCTAACCCTAACCCTAGCACCTAAACCAACCCTAGCCCTAATCTTAACCACAAAGCTAATCCTAACGTAAATGCCATGGTCCTGGGGGTCTCTAGAAAGTTCAGGGGGTCTTTAGAATTGTCCTGAGGCTGTCTAGAATTCTCTGGGGGCAATTTGAAGAGTCCTGGAGTTCTCTAGAAGGCTCTGGGGGCCTTTAGATGGTCATGGGGGTCTCTGGAATGGCCCGGGGCCCTTTAGAATGGACCTGGGTGTCTCTAGAAGGGTCTGGGGGCCTTTAGAATGGTTCTGGGGTGTTCTAGCAGGGTCTTGGCATGTTCAGAAGGGTCCCGAGTGTCTCTAGAATGCTCTGGGGGCAGTTTGAAGAGTCCCGGGGTGCTCTAGAAGGGTCGTGGGGCCTTTGGATGGTCCTGGGGTTCTCTGGAATGGCCTGTGGGCCTTTCAAAGGGTCCTGGGTGTCTCTAGAAGAGTGTGGGGGTGTTTAGAATGGTTCTAGAGGTCTCTAGAAGGGTCTTGGCATCAGTAGCAGGGTCCTGGCTGTGTCTAGAATGGTCTGGGGGCCTTTAGAAGAGTCCTGTTGGCTCGAGAAGGGTCTGGGGACCCTAACCCTAGCCCGAATCCCTAACCCTAACCCGAAACCTAAACTTAACCCTAATCTTAAGCCTAACCCTAACACTAACTCTAACACCCAACCCTAAACATAACCATAACCCTTAGCCTTCTAAACCCTAACACAAGCCCAACCCTAACCCTAACCCTAACCCTAATGCTAGAACCTAAACCAACCCGAGCCCTAATCTTAACCACAAAGCTAAACCTAACGTAAATGCCAGGGTCCTGGGGGTCTCTAGAAAGGTCAGGGGGTCTTTAAAATGGTCCTGAGGCTTTCTAGAATTCTCTGGGTGCAATTTGATAAGTCCTAGGGTTGTCTAGAATGCTCTGGGGGCCTTTAGATGGCCCTGGGGGTCACTGGAATGGCCCGGTGTCCTTTAGGATTGACCTGGGTGTCTCTAGAATGGTCTGGGGGCCTTTAGAAGGGCTCTGGGGCGCTCTAGAAGGGTCTTGGCATCTTTCGAAGGGTCCTGAGGGTCTCTAGAATGCTCTGGGGAGAGTATGAAGAGTCCTGGGGTGCTCTAGAAGGGTCGTGGGGCCTTTGGATGGTCCTGGAGTTCTCTGGAATGGCCTGTGAGCCTTTCAAAGAATCCTGGTTGTCTCTAGAAGGGTGTGGGGTCTTTAGACTGGTTCTGGAGGGCTCTAGAAGGGTCTTGGCATCTTTAGCAGGGTCCTGGCTGTGTCTAGAATGGTGTGGGGGTCTTTAGAAGAGTCCTGTGGGTTCGAGAAGGGTCTGGGGACCCTAACCCTAACCTGAATACCTAACCCGAAATCTAAACTTAACCCTAATCTGAAGCCTAACCTTAACACTAACTCTAACACCCAGCCCTAAACATAACCATAACCCTTAGCCTTCCCAAAACCCTAACACAAGCCCAACCCTAACCCTAACCCTAAATCTAGCTCCTATACCAAACTTAGTCCTAATCCTAAGCACAAAGCTAACCCTAAAGTAAATGCCAGGGTCCTGGGGGTCTCTAGAAATGTCAGGGGTTTTAGAATGATCCAGAGGCTGTCTGAAATACTCTGGGGTCAATTTGAAGAATCCTGGGGTTCTCTAGAAGTCTCTGGGGGCCTTTAGATGGTCATGGGGGTCTCTGGAATGGCCCGGGGCCCTTTAGAATGGACCTGGGTGTCTCTAGAAAGGTCTGGGGGCCTTTAGAAGGGCTCCTGGGCGCTCTAGAAGGGTCTTGGCATCTTTAGAAGGGTCCTGAGGGTGTCTAGAATGCTCTGGGGGTAGTTTGAAGAGTCCCAGGGTGCTCTAGAAGGTTCGTGGGGCCTTTGGATGGTCGTGGGGTTCTCTGGAATGGCCTGTGGGCCTTTCAAAGGGTCCTGGGTGTCTCTAGAAGGGTGTGGGGGGCTTTAGAATGGTTCTGGAGGGCTCTAGAAGGGTCTTGGCATCAGTACCAGTGTCCTGGCTGTGTCTAGAATGGTCTGGGGGCCTTTAGAAGAGTCCTGTTGGCTCGAGAATGGTCTGGGGACCCTAACCCTAGACCGAATACCTAACCCTAACCCGAAATCTATACTTAACCCTAATGGGAAGCCTAACCCTAACACTAAGTCTAACAGCCAGCCCTAAGCATAACCATAACCCTTAGCCTTCCCAAAACCCTAACACAAGCCCAACCCTAACCCTAACCCTAACCCTAGCACCTAAACTAACCCTAGCCCTAGTCTTATCCACAAAGCTAATCCTAACGTAAATGCCATGGTCCTGGGGGTCTCTAGAAAGGTCAGGGGGTCTTTAGAATTGTCCTGAGGCTGTCTAGAATTCTCTGGGGGCAATTTGAAGAGTCCTGGAGTTCTCTAGAAGGCTCTGGGGGCCTTTAGATGGTCATGGGGGTCTCTGGAATGGCCCGGGGCCCTTTAGAATGGACCTGGGTGTCTCTAGAAGGGTCTGGGGGCCTTTAGAATGGTTCTGGGGTGTTCTAGCAGGGTCTTGGCATGTTCAGAAGGGTCCCGAGTGTCTCTAGAATGCTCTGGGGGCAGTTTGAAGAGTCCCGGGGTGCTCTAGAAGGGTCGTGGGGCCTTTGGATGGTCCTGGGGTTCTCTGGAATGGCCTGTGGGCCTTTCAAAGGGTCCTGGGTGTCTCTAGAAGGGTGTGGGGGTCTTTAGAATGGTTCTAGAGGTCTCTAGAAGGGTCTTGGCATCAGTAGCAGGGTCTTGGCTGTGTCTAGAATGGTCTGGGGGCCTTTAGAAGAGTCCTGTTGGCTCGAGAAGGTTCTGGGGACACTAACCCTAGCCCGAATACCTAACCCTAACCCTAACCCTAACCCTAACCCTAATCTTAAGCCTAACCCTAACACTAACTCTAATACCCAGCCCTAAACATAACCATAACCCTTAGCCTTCCCAAAACCCTAACACAAGCCCAACCCTAACCCTAACCCTAACCCTAACCCTAATGCTAGAACCTAAACCAACCCGAGCCCTAATCTTAACCACAAAGCTAAACCTAACGTAAATGCCAGGGTCCTGGGGGTCTCTAGAAAGGTCAGGGGGTCTTTAAAATGGTCCTGAGGCTTTCTAGAATTCTCTGGGTGCAATTTGATAAGGCCTAGGCTTGTCTAGAATGCTCTGGGGGCCTTTAGATGGCCCTGGGGGTCACTGGAATGGCCCGGTGTCCTTTAGGATTGACCTGGGTGTCTCTAGAATGGTCTGGGGGCCTTTAGAAGGGCTCTGGGGCGCTCTAGAAGGGTCTTGGCATCTTTCGAAGGGTCCTGAGGGTCTCTAGAATGCTCTGGGGAGAGTATGAAGAGTCCTGGGGTGCTCTAGAAGGGTCGTGGGGCCTTTGGATGGTCCTGGAGTTCTCTGGAATGGCCTGTGAGCCTTTCAAAGAATCCTGGTTGTCCCTAGAAGGGTGTGGGGTCTTTAGACTGGTTCTGGAGGGCTCTAGAAGGGTCTTGACATCTTTAGCAGGGTCCTGGCTGTGTCTAGAATGGTGTGGGGGTCTTTAGAAGAGTCCTGTGGGTTCGAGAAGGGTCTGGGGACCCTAACCCTAACCTGAATACCTAACCCTAACCCGAAATCTAAAGTTAACCCTAATCTGAAGCCTAACCTTAACACTAAGTCTAACACCCAGCCCTAAACATAACCATAACCCTTAGCCTTCCCAAAACCCTAACACAAGCCCAACCCTAACCCTAACCCTAAATCTAGCTCCTATACCAAACTTAGTCCTAATCCTAAGCACAAAACTAACCCTAAAGTAAATGCCAGGGTCCTGGGGGTCTCTAGAAATGTCAGGGGTTTTAGAATGGTCCAGAGGCTGTCTGAAATACTCTGGGGTCAATTTGAAGAATCCTGGGGTTCTCTAGAAGTCTCTGGGGGCCTTTAGATGGTCATGGGGGTCTCTGGAATGGCCCGGGGCCCTTTAGAATGGACCTGGGTGTCTCTAGAAAGGTCTGGGGGCCTTTAGAAGGGCTCCTGGGCGCTCTAGAAGGGTCTTGGCATCTTTAGAAGGGTCCTGAGGGTGTCTAGAATGCTCTGGGGGTAGTTTGAAGAGTCCCAGGGTGCTCTAGAAGGTTCGTGGGGCCTTTGGATGGTCGTGGGGTTCTCTGGAATGGCCTGTGGGCCTTTCAAAGGGTCCTGGGTGTCTCTAGAAGGGTGTGGGGGGCTTTAGAATGGTTCTGGAGGGCTCTAGAAGGGTCTTGGCATCAGTAGCAATGTCCTGGCTGTGTCTAGAATGGTCTGGGGGCCTTTAGAAGAGTCCTGTTGGCTCGAGAAGGGTCTGGGGACCCTAACCCTAGACCGAATACCTAACCCTAACCCGAAATCTATACTTAACCCTAATGGGAAGCCTAACCCTAACACTAAGTCTAACAGCCAGCCCTAAGCATAACCATAACCCTTAGCCTTCCCAAAACCCTAACACAAGCCCAACCCTAACCCTAACCCTAACCCTAGCACCTAAACTAACCCTAGCCCTAGTCTTATCCACAAAGCTAATCCTAACGTAAATGCCATGGTCCTGGGGGTCTCTAGAAAGGTCAGGGGGTCTTTAGAATTGTCCTGAGGCTGTCTAGAATTCTCTGGGGGCAATTTGAAGAGTCCTGGAGTTCTCTAGAAGGCTCTGGGGGCCTTTAGATGGTCATGGGGGTCTCTGGAATGGCCCGGGGCCCTTTAGAATGGACCTGGGTGTCTCTAGAAGGGTCTGGGGGCCTTTAGAATGGTTCTGGGGTGTTCTAGCAGGGTCTTGGCATGTTCAGAAGGGTCCCGAGTGTCTCTAGAATGCTCTGGGGGCAGTTTGAAGAGTCCCGGGGTGCTCTAGAAGGGTCGTGGGGCCTTTGGATGGTCCTGGGGTTCTCTGGAATGGCCTGTGGGCCTTTCAAAGGGTCCTGGGTGTCTCTAGAAGGGTGTGGGCGTCTTTAGAATGGTTCTAGAGGTCTCTAGAAGGGTCTTGGCATCAGTAGCAGGGTCCTGGCTGTGTCTAGAATGGTCTGGGGGCCTTTAGAAGAGTCCTGTTGGCTCGAGAAGGTTCTGGGGACACTAACCCTAGCCCGAATACCTAAACCTAACCCTAACCCTAACCCTAACCCTAACCCTAATCTTAAGCCTAACCCTAACACTAACTCTAACACCCAGCCCTAAACATAACCATAACCCTTAGCCTTCCCAAAACCCTAACACAAGCCCAACCCTAACCCTAACCCTAACCCTAACCCTAATGCTAGAACCTAAACCAACCCGAGCCCTAATCTTAACCACAAAGCTAAACCTAACGTAAATGCCAGGGTCCTGGGGGTCTCTAGAAAGGTCAGGGGGTCTTTAGAATGGTCCTGAGGCTTTCTAGAATTCTCTGGGTGCAATTTGATAAGTCCTAGGGTTGTCTAGAATGCTCTGGGGGCCTTTAGATGGCCCTGGGGGTCACTGGAATGGCCCGGTGTCCTTTAGGATTGACCTGGGTGTCTCTAGAATGGTCTGGGGGCCTTTAGAAGGGCTCTGGGGCGCTCTAGAAGGGTCTTGGCATCTTTAGAAGGGTCCTGAGGGTCTCTAGAATGCTCTGGGGAGAGTATGAAGAGTCCTGGGGTGCTCTAGAAGGGTCGTGGGGCCTTTGGATGGTCCTGGAGTTCTCTGGAATGGCCTGTGGGCCTTTCAAAGAATCCTGGTTGTCTCTAGAAGGGTGTGGGGTCTTTAGACTGGTTCTGGAGGGCTCTAGAAGGGTCTTGGCATCTTTAGCAGGGTCCTGGCTGTGTCTAGAATGGTGTGGGGGTCTTTAGAAGAGTCCTGTGGGTTCGAGAAGGGTCTGGGGACCCTAACCCTAACCTGAATACCTAACCCTAACCCGAAATCTAAACTTAACCCTAATCTGAAGCCTAACCTTAACACTAAGTCTAACACCCAGCCCTAAACATAACCATAACCCTTAGCCTTCCCAAAACCCTAACACAAGCCCAACCCTAACCCTAACCCTAAATCTAGCTCCTATACCAAACTTAGTCCTAATCCTAAGCACAAAGCTAACCCTAAAGTAAATGCCAGGGTCCTGGGGGTCTCTAGAAATGTCAGGGGTTTTAGAATGGTCCAGAGGCTGTCTAAAATACTCTGGAGTCAATTTGAAGAATCCTGGGGTTCTCTAGAAGTCTCTGGGGGCCTTTAGATGGTCATGGGGGTCTCCGGAATGGCCCGGGGCCCTTTAGAATGGACCTGGGTGTCTCTAGAAAGGTCTGGGGGCCTTTAGAAGGGCTCCTGGGCGCTCTAGAAGGGTCTTGGCATCTTTAGAAGGGTCCTGAGGGTCTCTAGAATGCTCTGGGGGTAGTTTGAAGAGTCCCAGGGTGCTCTAGAAGGTTCGTGGGGCCTTTGGATGGTCGTGGGGTTCTCTGGAATGGCCTGTGGGCCTTTCAAAGGGTCCTGGGTGTCTCTAGAAGGGTGTGGGGGGCTTTAGAATGGTTCTGGAGGGCTCTAGAAGGGTCTTGGCATCAGTAGCAGGGTCCTGGCTGTGTCTAGAATGGTCTGGGGGCCTTTAGAAGAGTCCTGTTGGCTCGAGAAGGGTCTGTGGACCCTAACCCTAGCCCGAATCCCTAACCCTAACCCGAAACCTAAACTTAACCCTAATCTTAAGCCTAACCCTAACACTAAGTCTAACACCCAGCCCTAAACATAACCATAACCCTTAGCCTTCTAAACCCTAACACAAGCCCAACCCTAACCCTAACCCTAATGCTAGAACCTAAACCAACCCGAGCCCTAATCTTAACCACAAAGCTAAACCTAACGTAAATGCCAGGGTCCTGGGGGTCTCTAGAAAGGTCAGGGGGTCTTTAGAATGGTCCTGAGGCTTTCTAGAATTCTCTGGGTGCAATTTGATAAGTCCTAGGCTTGTCTAGAATGCTCTGTGGGCCTTTAGATCGCCCTGGGGGTCTCTGGAATGGCCCGGTGTCCTTTAGGATTGACCTGGGTGTCTCTAGAATGGTCTGGGGGCCTTTAGAAGGGCTCTGGGGCGCTCTAGAAGGGTCTTGGCATCTTTAGAAGGGTCCTGAGGGTCTCTAGAATGCTCTGGGGAGAGTATGAAGAGTCCTGGGGTGCTCTAGAAGGGTCGTGGGGCCTTTGGATGGTCCTGGAGTTCTCTGGAATGGCCTGTGGGCCTTTCAAAGAATCCTGGTTGTCTCTAGAAGGGTGTGGGGTCTTTAGACTGGTTCTGGAGGGCTCTAGAAGGGTCTTGGCATCTTTAGCAGGGTCCTGGCTGTGTCTAGAATGGTGTGGGGGTCTTTAGAAGAGTCCTGTGGGTTCGAGAAGGGTCTGGGGACCCTAACCCTAACCTGAATACCTAACCCTAACCCGAAACCTAAACTTAACCCTAATCTGAAGCCTAACCTTAACACTAAGTCTAACACCCAGCCCTAAACATAACCATAACCCTTAGCCTTCCCAAAACCCTAACACAAGCCCAACCCTAACCCTAACCCTAAATCTAGCTCCTATACCAAACTTAGTCCTAATCCTAAGCACAAAGCTAACCCTAAAGTAAATGCCAGGGTCCTGGGTGTCTCTAGAAATGTCAGGGGTTTTAGAATGGTCCAGAGGCTGTCTAAAATACTCTGGGGTCAATTTGAAGAATCCTGGGGTTCTCTAGAAGTCTCTGGGGGCCTTTAGATGGTCATGGGGTTCTCCGGAATGGCCCGGGGCCCTTTAGAATGGACCTGGGTGTCTCTGGAAGGGTCTGGGGGCCTTTAGAAGGGCTCCTGGGCGCTCTAGAAGGGTCTTGGCATCTTTAGAAGGGTCCTGAGGGTCTCTAGAATGTTCTGGGGGCCGTTTGAAGAGTCCCGGGGTGCTCAAGAAGGGTCGTGGGGCCTTTGGATGGTCGTGGGGTTCTCTGGAATGGCCTGTGGGCCTTTCAAAGGGTCCTGGGTGTCTCTAGAATGGTATGGGGGGCTTTAGACTGGTTCTGGATGGCTCAAGAAGGGTCTTGGCATCTTTAGCAGAGTCCCGGCTGTGTCTAGAATGGTCTGGGGGCCTTTAGAAGAGTCCTGTGGGCTCGAGAAGGGTCTGGGGACCCTAACCCTAGCCCGAATCCCTAACCCTAACCCGAAACCTAAACTTAACCCTAATCTTAACCCTAACCCTAACCCTAACCCCTAACCCTAACCCTAACCCCTAATCCTAAACCCTAACCCTAACCCTAAACCCTAACCCTAACCCTAACCCTAACCCTAAACTTAACCCTAACCCTATCCCCTAACCCTAACCCTAACTCTATCCCTAACCCCGCAACCCTAACCCTAACTCTATCCCTAACCCCCTAACCCTAACCCCCTAACCCTAACTCTAACCCTAACCCTTAACCCTAATGGTGAGACCGATTCCTGAATCCTGTGTTCACTTCTGGGCCCCTCACCACAAGAAGGATTTTGAGGCTCCGGAGAAAGTTCAGAGAAGAGCAACAAAGCTAGTAAAGGATCTGGAGAAAAGGCCTTATAAGGAACAGCTGAGAGAGCTGGGGGTGTTTATCCTGGAGAAGAGGAAGCTGAGGGGAGACCTCATTGCTCTCTATAATTAACTAAAAGTAAGTTGTGGAGAGGAGGGAGCTGGCCCCTTCTCCCAGGTCACTGGGGACAGGACGAGAGGGAGTGGCCTCAAGCTCCACCAGGGGAGATTTAGGCTAGACATTAGGAAAACTTTTTCATGGAAAGGGTCATTGGGCAGTGTCAGAGGCTGCCCAGGGAGGGGGTTGATTCATCTTCCCTGGAGGTGTTTAAGGCACAGATGGACAAGGTGCCGAGGGGCAATGTTTACTGTTTGACAGGAACAGTTGGACTCGATGATCCAGTGGGTCTCTTGCAACCTGGTTGTTCTATGATTCCATGACGCTGCCCAGTGGTGCAGCCTCTTCAGATCCCTTTGGAGCACCTCAACCCTGCAGAGGATCCATGCTTTTCCAAGGCTTAGTGTCATCCTCAAACTTGCTAAGGGAGCACTCGATGCCTTCATCCAGGTCATTGATAAAGACATTGAACAGGGCTGGACCCAACACTGATCCTTGGGGAACACCACTTGTCACTGGCCTCCAGCTGGATTTAACACCATTTCCTACCACTCTCTGGGCCCTCCATCCAACCAGTTTTCCACCCAGGAGAGTGTGAGACTGTCTAGGCCAGAGGTGACAGTTTCTGAAGCAGAATGCTATGAGAAACTGTGTTGGAATTTGAAGGACAGAGAATGAAAAATAGATGGAGAGAAGCGCAGCCTGAATCGATCAGCTGGTCTCTCTGCTACCTCCAGGTGGCACAATCGCGGTACTGCAGCCCGTATCGATGAATGTGGCTCTCTGCTGCCACCGGGTGTCCGAAATGCGGTACTGCAGCCTGTATCGATGAATGCTGCTCTCTGCTGCCACCGGGTGACCGTAAAGCGGTACTGCAGCCCGGGTGCCGCATGCGCAGTGGAGAGAGCAACGTTCTCTGCTGTGAGTGGGAGACTAAGTGTAACTGGGTTGGTGGTTTAATGAAAGTTTTTTTTACGTAAGTAGAACGGCTAGGCTTGATTTAAATTACATAAGTTAACTACATATACCTTATTTATCCATTAAGTATCAATAATCCTTGTAAAAACTTCTCAAGATTACAGTGACTATTTTACTCTTTCAGATATGATGTCAACAAGAGTATCAATAAGTTCCATACAATACGGGTTCACTAAAGTGAGGACTTACCTAGAAAACCTGACCACCACCGGAGATAAACGTGACTCGAAGTAAGTCTCTGGAAGGGTCAGGGGGGTTTAGAAGGGTCCTGAGGATCTCTAGAATACTCTGGAAGCACTTGGAAGAGTCCTGGGATTCTCTAGAAGGATTTAGATGGTCCTGGGGGTCTCTGGAAAGGCTCTGGGGGCCATTAGATGGTCCTGGGGGTCTCTAGAAGGGTCTGGGGGCCTTTAGAAGGGCTCTGGGGCGCTCTAGAAGGGTCATGGCATCTTTAGAAGGGTCCAGAGGGCCTCTAGAATGCTCTGGGGGTAGTTTGAAGAGTCGCGGGGTGCTCTAGAAGGGTCGTGGGGCCTTTGGATTGTCCTGAGGTTCTCTGGAATGGCTCGTGGGCCTTTCAAAGGGTCCTGGGTGTTTCTAGGAGGGTGTGGGGTCTTTAGACTTGTTCTGGAGGGCTCTAGAAGGGTCTTGGCATCTTTAGAAGGGTGCTGGCTGTGTCTAGAATGGTCTGGGGGCCTTTAGAAGAGTCCTGTTGGCTCGAGAAGGGTCTGGGGACCCTAACCCTAGACCGAATACCTAACCCTAACCCGAAATCTATACTTAACCCTAATGGGAAGCCTAACCCTAACACTAACTCTAACACCCAGCCCTAAGCATAACCATAACCCTTAGCCTTCCCAAAACCCTAACACAAGCCCAACCCTAACCCTAACCCTAACCCTAGCACCTAAACCAACCCTAGCCCTAATCTTATCCACAAAGCTAATCCTAACGTAAATGCCATGGTCCTGGGGGTCTCTAGAAAGGTCAGGGGGTCTTTAGATTTGTCCTGAGGCTGTCTAGAATTCTCTGGGGGCAATTTGAAGAGTCCTGGAGTTCTCTAGAAGGCTCTGGGGGCCTTTAGATGGTCATGGGGGTCTCTGGAATGGCCCGGGGCCCTTTAGAATGGACCTGGGTGTCTCTAGAAGGGTCTGGGGGCCTTTAGAATGGTTCTGGGGTGTTCTAGCAGGGTCTTGGCATGTTCAGAAGGGTCCCGAGTGTCTCTAGAATGCTCTGGGGGCAGTTTGAAGAGTCCTGGGGTGCTCTAGAAGGGTCGTGGGGCCTTTGGATGGTCCTGGGGTTCTCTGGAATGGCCTGTGGGCCTTTCAAAGGGTCCTGGGTGTCTCTAGAAGGGTGTGGGGGTCTTTAGAATGGTTCTAGAGGTCTCTAGAAGGGTCTTGGCATCAGTAGCAGGGTCTTGGCTGTGTCTAGAATGGTCTGGGGGCCTTTAGAAGAGTCCTGTGGGCTCGAGAAGGTTCTGGGGACACTAACCCTAGCCCGAATACCTAACCCTAACCCTAACCCTAACCCTAACCCTAACCCTAACCCTAATCTTAAGCCTAACCCTAACACTAACTCTAACACCCAGCCCTAAACATAACCATAACCCTTAGCCTTCTAAACCCTAACACAAGCCCAACCCTAACCCTAACCCTAATGCTAGAACCTAAACCAACCCGAGCCCTAATCTTAACCACAAAGCTAAACCTAACGTAAATGCCAGGGTCCTGGGGGTCTCTAGAAAGGTCAGGGGGTCTTTAGAATGGTCCTGAGGCTTTCTAGAATTCTCTGGGTGCAATTTGATAAGTCCTAGGGTTGTCTAGAATGCTCTGGGGGCCTTTAGATGGCCCTGGGGGTCACTGGAATGGCCCGGTGTCCTTTAGGATTGACCTGGGTGTCTCTAGAATGGTCTGGGGGCCTTTAGAAGGGCTCTGGGGCGCTCTAGAAGGGTCTTGGCATCTTTCGAAGGGTCCTGAGGGTCTCTAGAATGCTCTGGGGAGAGTATGAAGAGTCCTGGGGTGCTCTAGAAGGGTCGTGGGGCCTTTGGATGGTCCTGGAGTTCTCTGGAATGGCCTGTGGGCCTTTCAAAGAATCCTGGTTGTCTCTAGAAGGGTGTGGGGTCTTTAGACTGGTTCTGGAGGGCTCTAGAAGGGTCTTGGCATCTTTAGCAGGGTCCTGGCTGTGTCTAGAATGGTGTGGGGGTCTTTAGAAGAGTCCTGTGGGTTCGAGAAGGGTCTGTGGACCCTAACCCTAACCTGAATACCTAACCCTAACCCGAAATCTAAACTTAACCCTAATCTGAAGCCTAACCTTAACACTAACTCTAACACCCAGCCCTAAACATAACCATAACCCTTAGCCTTCCCAAAACCCTAACACAAGCCCAACCCTAACCCTAACCCTAAATCTAGCTCCTATACCAAACTTAGTCCTAATCCTAAGCACAAAGCTAACCCTAAAGTAAATGCCAGGGTCCTGGGGGTCTCTAGAAATGTCAGGGGTTTTAGAATGGTCCAGAGGCTGTCTAAAATACTCTGGAGTCAATTTGAAGAATCCTGGGGTTCTCTAGAAGTCTCTGGGGGCCTTTAGATGGTCATGGGGTTCTCCGGAATGGCCCGGGGCCCTTTAGAATGGACCTGGGTGTCTCTAGAAGGGTCTGGGGGCCTTTAGAAGGGCTCCTGGGCGCTCTAGAAGGGTCTTGGCATCTTTAGAAGGGTCCTGAGGGTCTCTAGAATGCTCTGGGGGTAGTTTGAATAGTCCCAGGGTGCTCTAGAAGGGTCGTGGGGCCTTTGGATGGTCCTGGGGTTCTCTGGAATGGCCTGTGGGCCTTTCAAAGGGTCCTGGGTGTCTCTAGAAGGGTGTGGGGGGCTTTAGAATGGTTCTGGAGGGCTCTAGAAGGGTCTTGGCATCTTTAGAAGGGTGCTGGCTGTGTCTAGAATGGTCTGGGGGCCTTTAGAAGAGTCCTGTTGGCTCGAGAAGGGTCTGGGGACCCTAACCCTAGACCGAATACCTAACCCTAACCCGAAATCTATACTTAACTCTAATGGGAAGCCTAACCCTAACACTAACTCTAACACCCAGCCCTAAGCATAACCATAACCCTTAGCCTTCCCAAAACCCTAACACAAGCCCAACCCTAACCCTAACCCTAACCCTAGCACCTAAACCAACCCTAGCCCTAATCTTATCCACAAAGCTAATCCTAACGTAAATGCCAGGGTCCTGGGGGTCTCTAGAAAGGTCAGGGGGTCTTTAGAATTGTCCTGAGGCTGTCTAGAATTCTCTGGGGGCAATTTGAAGAGTCCTGGAGTTCTCTAGAAGGCTCTGGGGGCCTTTAGATGGTCATGGGGGTCTCTGGAATGGCCCGGGGCCCTTTAGAATGGACCTGGGTGTCTCTAGAAGGGTCTGGGGGCCTTTAGAATGGTTCTGGGGTGTTCTAGCAGGGTCTTGGCATGTTCAGAAGGGTCCCGAGTGTCTCTAGAATGCTCTGGGGGCAGTTTGAAGAGTCCCGGGGTGCTCTAGAAGGGTCGTGGGGCCTTTGGATGGTCCTGGGGTTCTCTGGAATGGCCTGTGGTCCTTTCAAAGGGTCCTGGGTGTCTCTAGAAGGGTATGGGGGGCTTTAGACTGGTTCTGGACGGCTCAAGAAGGGTCTTGGCATCTTTAGCAGAGTCCTGGCTGTGTCTAGAATGGTCTGGGGGCCTTTACAAGAGTCCTGTGGGCTCGAGAAGGGTCTTGGGACCCTAACCCTAGCCCGAATACCTAACCCTAACCCGAAACCTAAACTTAACCCTAATCTTAAGCCTAACCCTAACACTAAGTCTAACACCCAGCCCTAAACATAACCAAAACCCTTAGCCTTCCCAAAACCCTAACACAAGCCCAACCCTAACCCTAACCCTAGCACCTAAACCAACCCTAGCCATAATCTTAACCACAAAGCTAACCCTAACGTAAATGCCAGGGTCCTGGGGGGTCTCCTGAAAGGTCAGGGGGTCTTTAGAATGGTCCTGAGGCTGTCTAGAATTCCCTGGGGGCAATTTGAAGAGTCCTGGGTTTCTCTAGAAGGCTCTGGGGGCCTTTAGATGGTCATGGGGGTCTCTGGAATGGCCCGGGGCCCTTTAGAATGGACCTGGGTGTCTCTAGAAGGGTCTGGGGGCCTTTAGAAGGGCTCCTGGGCGCTCTAGAAGGGTCTTGGCATCTTTAGAAGGGTCCTGAGGGTCTCTAGAATGCTCTGCGGGCAGTTTGAAGAGTCCCGTGTTGCTCTAGAAGGGTCGTGGGGCCTTTGGATGGTCCTGGGGTTCTCTGGAATGGCCTGTGGGCCTTTCAAAGGGTCCTGGGTGTCTCTAGAAGGGTGTGGGGGGCTTTAGAATGGTTCTGGAGGGCTCTAGAAGGGTCTTGGCATCTTTAGAAGGGTCCTGGCTGAGTCTACAATGGTCTGGGGGCCTTTAGAAGAGTCCTGTGGGCTCGAGAAGGGTCTGTGGACCCTAACCCTAGACCGAAGACCTAACCCTAACCCGAAACTTAAACTTAACCATAATCTTAACCCTAACCCTAACCCTAACCCCTAACCCTAACCCTAACCCGAAACTTAAACTTAACCCTAATCTTAACCCTAACCCTAACCCTAACCCCTAACCCTAACCCTAACCCTAACCCCTAATCCTAAACCCTAACCCTAACCCTAACCCTAAACCCTAACCCTAACCCTAACCCTAACCCTAAACTTAACCCTAACCCTATCCCCTAACCCTAACCCTAACTCTATCCCTAACCCCGCAACCCTAACCCTAACTCTATCCCTAACCCCCTAACCCTAACCCCCTAACCCTAACTCTAACCCTAACCCTTAACCCTAATGGTGAGACCGATTCCTGAATCCTGTGTTCACTTCTGGGCCCCTCACCACAAGAAGGATTTTGAGGCTCCGGAGAAAGTTCAGAGAAGAGCAACAAAGCTAGTAAAGGATCTGGAGAAAAGGCCTTATAAGGAACAGCTGAGAGAGCTGGGGGTGTTTATCCTGGAGAAGAGGAAGCTGAGGGGAGACCTCATTGCTCTCTATAATTAACTAAAAGTAAGTTGTGGAGAGGAGGGAGCTGGCCCCTTCTCCCAGGTCACTGGGGACAGGCCGAGAGGGAGTGGCCTCAAGATCCACCAGGGGAGATTTAGGCTAGACATTAGGAAAACTTTTTCATGGAAAGGGTCATTGGGCAGTGTCAGAGGCTGCCCAGGGAGGGGGTTGATTCATCTTCCCTGGAGGTGTTTAAGGCACAGATGGACAAGGTGCCGAGGGGCAATGTTTACTGTTTGACAGGAACAGTTGGACTCGATGATCCAGTGGGTCTCTTGCAACCTGGTTGTTCTATGATTCCATGACGCTGCCCAGTGGTGCAGCCTCTTCAGATCCCTTTGGAGCACCTCAACCCTGCAGAGGATCCATGCTTTTCCCCAGCTTAGTGTCATCCTCAAACTTGCTAAGGGAGCACTCGATGCCTTCATCCAGGTCATTGATAAAGACATTGAACAGGGCTGGACCCAACACTGATCCTTGGGGAACACCACTTGTCACTGGCCTCCAGCTGGATTTAACACCATTTCCTACCACTCTCTGGGCCCTCCATCCAACCAGTTTTCCACCCAGGAGAGTGTGAGACTGTCTAGGCCAGAGGTGACAGTTTCTGAAGCAGAATGCTATGAGAAACTGTGTTGGAATTTGAAGGACAGAGAATGAAAAATAGATGGAGAGAAGCGCAGCCTGAATCGATCAGCTGGTCTCTCTGCTACCTCCAGGTGGCACAATCGCGGTACTGCAGCCCGTATCGATGAATGTGGCTCTCTGCTGCCACCGGGTGTCCGAAATGCGGTACTGCAGCCTGTATCGATGAATGCTGCCCTCTGCTGCCACCGGGTGACCGTAAAGCGGTGCTGCAGCCCGGGTGCCGCATGCGCAGTGGAGAGAGCAACGTTCTCTGCTGTGAGTGGGAGACTAAGTGTAACTGGGTTGGTGGTTTAATGAAAGTTTTTTTTACGTAAGTAGAACGGCTAGGCTTGATTTAAATTACATAAGTTAACTACATATACCTTATTTATCCATTAAGTATCAATAATCCTTGTAAAAACTTCTCAAGATTACAGTGAATATTTTACTCTTTCAGATATGATGTCAACAAGAGTATCAATAAGTTCCATACAATACGGGTTCACTAAAGTGAGGACTTACCTAGAAAACCTGACCACCACCGGAGATAAACGTGACTCGAAGTAAGTCTCTGGAAGGGTCAGGGGGGTTTAGAAGGGTCCCGAGGATCTCTAGAATACTCTGGAAGCACTTGGAAGAGTCCTGGGATTCTCTAGAAGGATTTAGATGGTCCTGGGGGTCTCTGGAAAGGCTCTGGGAGCCATTAGATGGTCCTGGGGGTCTCTAGAAGGGTCTGGGGGCCTTTAGAAGGGCTCTGCGGCGCTCTAGAAGGGCCATGGCATCTTTAGAAGGGTCCAGAGGGCCTCTAGAATGCTCTGGGGGTAGTTTGAAGAGTCCCGGGGTGCTCTAGAAGGGTCGTGGGGCCTTTGGATTGTCCTGGGGTTCTCTGGAATGGCCTGTGGGCCTTTCAAAGGGTCCTGGGTGTTTCTAGGAGGGTGTGGGGTCTTTAGACTTGTTCTGGAGGGCTCTAGAAGGGTCTTGGCATCTTTAGAAGGGTGCTGGCTGTGTCTAGAATGGTCTGGGGGCCTTTAGAAGAGTCCTGTTGGCTCGAGAAGGGTCTGGGGACCCTAACCCTAGCCCGAATCCCTAACCCTAACCCGAAACCTAAACTTAACCCTAATCTTAAGCCTAACCCTAACACTAAGTCTAACACCCAGCCCTAAACATAACCATAACCCTTAGCCTTCTAAACCCTAACACAAGCCCAACCCTAACCCTAACCCTAATGCTAGAACCTAAACCAACCCGAGCCCTAATCTTAACCACAAAGCTAAACCTAACGTAAATGCCATGGTCCTGGGGGTCTCTAGAAAGGTCAGGGGGTCTTTAGAATGGTCCTGAGGCTTTCTAGAATTCTCTGGGTGCAATTTGATAAGTCCTAGGCTTGTCTAGAATGCTCTGGGGGCCTTTAGATGGCCCTGGGGTTCTCTGGAATGGCCCGGTGTCCTTTAGGATTGACCTGGGTGTCTCTAGAATGGTCTGGGGGCCTTTAGAAGGGCTCTGGGGCGCTCTAGAAGGGTCTTGGCATCTTTCGAAGGGTCCTGAGGGTCTCTAGAATGCTCTGGGGAGAGTATGAAGAGTCCTGGGGTGCTCTAGAAGGGTCGTGGGGCCTTTGGATGGTCCTGGAGTTCTCTGGAATGGCCTGTGGGCCTTTCAAAGAATCCTGGTTGTCTCTAGAAGGGTGTGGGGTCTTTAGACTGGTTCTGGAGGGCTCTAGAAGGGTCTTGGCATCTTTAGCAGGGTCCTGGCTGTGTCTAGAATGGTGTGGGGGTCTTTAGAAGAGTCCTGTGGGTTCGAGAAGGGTCTGGGGACCCTAACCCTAACCTGAATACCTAACCCTAACCCGAAATCTAAACTTAACCCTAATCTGAAGCCTAACCTTAACACTAACTCTAACACCCAGCCCTAAACATAACCATAACCCTTAGCCTTCCCAAAACCCTAACACAAGCCCAACCCTAACCCTAACCCTAAATCTAGCTCCTATACCAAACTTAGTCCTAATCCTAAGCACAAAGCTAACCCTAAAGTAAATGCCAGGGTCCTGGGGGTCTCCTGAAAGGTCAGGGGGTCTTTAGAATGGTCCTGAGGCTGTCTAGAATTCCCTGGGGGCAATTTGAAGAGTCCTGGGTTTCTCTAGAAGGCTCTGGGGGCCTTTAGATTGTCCTGAGGGTCTCTGGAATGGCCCGGGGCCCTTTAGAATGGACCTGGGTGTCTCTAGAAGGGTCTGGGGGCCTTTAGAAGGGCTCCTGGGCGCTCTAGAAGGGTCTTGGCATCTTTAGAAGGGTCCTGAGGGTCTCTAGAATGCTCTGCGGGCAGTTTGAAGAGTCCCGGGGTGCTCTAGAAGGGTCGTGGGGCCTTTGGATGGTCCTGGGGTTCTCTGGAATGGCCTGTGGGCCTTTCAAAGGGTCCTGGGTGTCTCTAGAAGGGTATGGGGGGCTTTAAACTGGTTCTGGATGGCTCAAGAAGGGTCTTGGCATCTTTAGCAGAGTCCTGGCTGTGTCTAGAATGGTCTGGGGGCCTTTAGAAGAGTCCTGTGGGCTCGAGAAGGGTCTGGGGACCCTAACCCTAGACCGAATCCCTAACCCTAACCCGAAACTTAAACTTAACCCTAATCTTAACACTAACCCTAACCCTAACCCCTAACCCTAACCCTAACCCTAACCCTAACCCCTAATCCTAAACCCTAACCCTAACCCTAACCCTAAACCGTAACCCTAACCCTAACCCTAACCCTAAACTTAACCCTAACCCTATCCCCTAACCCTAACCCTAACTCTATCCCTAACCCCGCAACCCTAACCCTAACTCTATCCCTAACCCCCTAACCCTAACCCCCTAACCCTAACTCTAACCCTAACCCTTAACCCTAATGGTGAGACCGATTCCTGAATCCTGTGTTCACTTCTGGGCCCCTCACCACAAGAAGGATTTTGAGGCTCCGGAGAAAGTTCAGAGAAGAGCAACAAAGCTAGTAAAGGATCTGGAGAAAAGGCCTTATAAGGAACAGCTGAGAGAGCTGGGGGTGTTTATCCTGGAGAAGAGGAAGCTGAGGGGAGACCTCATTGCTCTCTATAATTAACTAAAAGTAAGTTGTGGAGAGGAGGGAGCTGGCCCCTTCTCCCAGGTCACTGGGGACAGGACGAGAGGGAGTGGCCTCAAGCTCCACCAGGGGAGATTTAGGCTAGACATTAGGAAAACTTTTTCATGGAAAGGGTCATTGGGCAGTGTCAGAGGCTGCCCAGGGAGGGGGTTGATTCATCTTCCCTGGAGGTGTTTAAGGCACAGATGGACAAGGTGCCGAGGGGCAATGTTTACTGTTTGACAGGAACAGTTGGACTCGATGATCCAGTGGGTCTCTTGCAACCTGGTTGTTCTATGATTCCATGACGCTGCCCAGTGGTGCAGCCTCTTCAGATCCCTTTGGAGCACCTCAACCCTGCAGAGGATCCATGCTTTTCCCCAGCTTAGTGTCATCCTCAAACTTGCTAAGGGAGCACTCGATGCCTTCATCCAGGTCATTGATAAAGACATTGAACAGGGCTGGACCCAACACTGATCCTTGGGGAACACCACTTGTCACTGGCCTCCAGCTGGATTTAACACCATTTCCTACCACTCTCTGGGCCCTCCATCCAACCAGTTTTCCACCCAGGAGAGTGTGAGACTGTCTAGGCCAGAGGTGACAGTTTCTGAAGCAGAATGCTATGAGAAACTGTGTTGGAATTTGAAGGACAGAGAATGAAAAATAGATGGAGAGAAGCGCAGCCTGAATCGATCAGCTGGTCTCTCTGCTACCTCCAGGTGGCACAATCGCGGTACTGCAGCCCGTATCGATGAATGTGGCTCTCTGCTGCCACCGGGTGTCCGAAATGCGGTACTGCAGCCTGTATCGATGAATGCTGCCCTCTGCTGCCACCGGGTGACCGTAAAGCGGTGCTGCAGCCCGGGTGCCGCATGCGCAGTGGAGAGAGCAACGTTCTCTGCTGTGAGTGGGAGACTAAGTGTAACTGGGTTGGTGGTTTAATGAAAGTTTTTTTTACGTAAGTAGAACGGCTAGGCTTGATTTAAATTACATAAGTTAACTACATATACCTTATTTATCCATTAAGTATCAATAATCCTTGTAAAAACTTCTCAAGATTACAGTGAATATTTTACTCTTTCAGATATGATGTCAACAAGAGTATCAATAAGTTCCATACAATACGGGTTCACTAAAGTGAGGACTTACCTAGAAAACCTGACCACCACCGGAGATAAACGTGACTCGAAGTAAGTCTCTGGAAGGGTCAGGGGGGTTTAGAAGGGTCCCGAGGATCTCTAGAATACTCTGGAAGCACTTGGAAGAGTCCTGGGATTCTCTAGAAGGATTTAGATGGTCCTGGGGGTCTCTGGAAAGGCTCTGGGAGCCATTAGATGGTCCTGGGGGTCTCTAGAAGGGTCTGGGGGCCTTTAGAAGGGCTCTGCGGCGCTCTAGAAGGGCCATGGCATCTTTAGAAGGGTCCAGAGGGCCTCTAGAATGCTCTGGGGGTAGTTTGAAGAGTCCCGGGGTGCTCTAGAAGGGTCGTGGGGCCTTTGGATTGTCCTGGGGTTCTCTGGAATGGCCTGTGGGCCTTTCAAAGGGTCCTGGGTGTTTCTAGGAGGGTGTGGGGTCTTTAGACTTGTTCTGGAGGGCTCTAGAAGGGTCTTGGCATCTTTAGAAGGGTGCTGGCTGTGTCTAGAATGGTCTGGGGGCCTTTAGAAGAGTCCTGTTGGCTCGAGAAGGGTCTGGGGACCCTAACCCTAGCCCGAATCCCTAACCCTAACCCGAAACCTAAACTTAACCCTAATCTTAAGCCTAACACTAACACTAACTCTAACACCCAGCCCTAAACATAACCATAACCCTTAGCCTTCTAAACCCTAACACAAGCCCAACCCTAACCCTAACCCTAATGCTAGAACCTAAACCAACCCGAGCCCTAATCTTAACCACAAAGCTAAACCTAACGTAAATGCCATGGTCCTGGGGGTCTCTAGAAAGGTCAGGGGGTCTTTAGAATGGTCCTGAGGCTTTCTAGAATTCTCTGGGTGCAATTTGATAAGTCCTAGGCTTGTCTAGAATGCTCTGGGGGCCTTTAGATGGCCCTGGGGGTCTCTGGAATGGCCCGGTGTCCTTTAGGATTGACCTGGGTGTCTCTAGAATGGTCTGGGGGCCTTTAGAAGGGCTCTGGGGCGCTCTAGAAGGGTCTTGGCATCTTTCGAAGGGTCCTGAGGGTCTCTAGAATGCTCTGGGGAGAGTATGAAGAGTCCTGGGGTGCTCTAGAAGGGTCGTGGGGGCTTTGGATTGTCCTGGAGTTCTCTGGAATGGCCTGTGGGCCTTTCAAAGAATCCTGGTTGTCTCTAGAAGGGTGTGGGGTCTTTAGACTGGTTCTGGAGGGCTCTAGAAGGGTCTTGGCATCTTTAGCAGGGTCCTGGCTGTGTCTAGAATGGTGTGGGGGTCTTTAGAAGAGTCCTGTGGGTTCGAGAAGGGTCTGGGGACCCTAACCCTAGCCCGAATCCCTAACCTTAACCCGAAACCTAAACTTAACCCTAATCTTAAGCCTAACCCTAACACTAAGTCTAACACCCAGCCCTAAACATAACCAAAACCCTTAGCCTTCCCAAAACCCTAACACAAACCCAACCCTAACCCTATCCCTAACCCTAGCACCTAAACCAACCCTAGCCCTAATCTTAAGCACAAAGCTAACCCTAAGGTAAATGCCAGGGTCCTGGGGGGTCTCCTGAAAGGTCAGGGGGTCTTTAGAATGGTCCTGAGGCTGTCTAGAATTCCCTGGGGGCAATTTGAAGAGTCCTGGGTTTCTCTAGAAGGCTCTGGGGGCCTTTAGATTGTCCTGAGGGTCTCTGGAATGGCCCGGGGACCTTTAGAATGGACCTGGGTGTCTCTAGAAGGGTCTGGGTGCCTTTAGAAGGGCTCCTGGGCGCTCTAGAAGGGTCTTGGCATCTTTAGAAGGGTCCTGAGGGTCTCTAGAATGCTCTGCGGGCAGTTTGAAGAGTCCCGTGTTGCTCTAGAAGGGTCATGGGGCCTTTGGATGGTCGTGGGGTTCTCTGGAATGGCCTGTGGGCCTTTCAAAGGGTTCTGGGTGTCTCTAGAAGGGTGTGGGGGGCTTTAGAATGGTTCTGGAGGGCTCTAGAAGGGTCTTGGCATCTTTAGAAGGGTCCTGGCTGTGTCTACAATGGTCTGGGGGCCTTTACAAGAGTCCTGTGGGCTCGAGAAGGGTCTGTGGACCCTAACCCTAGACCGAAGACCTAACCCTAACCAGAAACTTAAACTTAACCCTAATCTTAACCCTAACCCTAACCCTAACCCCTAACCCTAACCCTAACCCTAACCCTAACCCTAGCACCTAAACCAACCCTAGCCCTAATCTTATCCACAAAGCTAATCCTAACGTAAATGCCATGGTCCTGGGGGTCTCTAGAAAGGTCAGGGGGTCTTTAGAATTGTCCTGAGGCTGTCTAGAATTCTCTGGGGGCAATTTGAAGAGTCCTGGAGTTCTCTAGATGGCTCTGGGGGCCTTTAGATGGTCATGGGGGTCTCTGGAATGGCCCGGGGCCCTTTAGAATGGACCTGGGTGTCTCTAGAAGGGTCTGGGGGCCTTTAGAATGGTTCTGGGGTGTTCTAGCAGGGTCTTGGCATGTTCAGAAGGGTCCCGAGTGTCTCTAGAATGCTCTGGGGGCAGTTTGAAGAGTCCCGGGGTGCTCTAGAAGGGTCGTGGGGCCTTTGGATGGTCCTGGGGTTCTCTGGAATGGCCTGTGGGCCTTTCAAAGGGTCCTGGGTGTCTCTAGAAGGGTGTGGGGGTCTTTAGAATGGTTCTAGAGGTCTCTAGAAG
Source organism: Coccyzus lansbergi (assembly GCA_033558105.1). NCBI lineage: Eukaryota > Metazoa > Chordata > Aves > Cuculiformes > Coccyzidae > Coccyzus > Coccyzus lansbergi. The sequence goes on from JAUMJK010001146.1 coordinate 176,545, forward strand.
GGTCTTGGCATCAGTAGCAGGGTCCTGGCTGTGTCTAGAATGGTCTGGGGGCCTTTAGAAGAGTCCTGTTGGCTCGAGAAGGGTCTGGGGACACTAACCCTAGCCCGAATCCCTAACCCTAACCCGAAACCTAAACTTAACCCTAATCTTAAGCCTAACCCTAACACTAAGTCTAACACCCAGCCCTAAACATAACCATAACCCTTAGCCTTCTAAACCCTAACACAAGCCCAACCCTAACCCTAACCCTAATGCTAGAACCTAAACCAACCCGAGCCCTAATCTTAACCACAAAGCTAAACCTAACGTAAATGCCATGGTCCTGGGGGTCTCTAGAAAGGTCAGGGGGTCTTTAGAATGGTCCTGAGGCTTTCTAGAATTCTCTGGGTGCAATTTGATAAGTCCTAGGCTTGTCTAGAATGCTCTGGGGGCCTTTAGATGGCCCTGGGGTTCTCTGGAATGGCCCGGTGTCCTTTAGGATTGACCTGGGTGTCTCTAGAATGGTCTGGGGGCCTTTAGAAGGGCTCTGGGGCGCTCTAGAAGGGTCTTGGCATCTTTCGAAGGGTCCTGAGGGTCTCTAGAATGCTCTGGGGAGAGTATGAAGAGTCCTGGGGTGCTCTAGAAGGGTCGTGGGGCCTTTGGATGGTCCTGGAGTTCTCTGGAATGGCCTGTGGGCCTTTCAAAGAATCCTGGTTGTCTCTAGAAGGGTGTGGGGTCTTTAGACTGGTTCTGGAGGGCTCTAGAAGGGTCTTGGCATCTTTAGCAGGGTCCTGGCTGTGTCTAGAATGGTGTGGGGGTCTTTAGAAGAGTCCTGTGGGTTCGAGAAGGGTCTGGGGACCCTAACCCTAACCTGAATACCTAACCCTAACCCGAAATCTAAACTTAACCCTAATCTGAAGCCTAACCTTAACACTAACTCTAACACCCAGCCCTAAACATAACCATAACCCTTAGCCTTCCCAAAACCCTAACACAAGCCCAACCCTAACCCTAACCCTAAATCTAGCTCCTATACCAAACTTAGTCCTAATCCTAAGCACAAAGCTAACCCTAAAGTAAATGCCAGGGTCCTGGGGGTCTCCTGAAAGGTCAGGGGGTCTTTAGAATGGTCCTGAGGCTGTCTAGAATTCCCTGGGGGCAATTTGAAGAGTCCTGGGTTTCTCTAGAAGGCTCTGGGGGCCTTTAGATTGTCCTGAGGGTCTCTGGAATGGCCCGGGGCCCTTTAGAATGGACCTGGGTGTCTCTAGAAGGGTCTGGGGGCCTTTAGAAGGGCTCCTGGGCGCTCTAGAAGGGTCTTGGCATCTTTAGAAGGGTCCTGAGGGTCTCTAGAATGCTCTGCGGGCAGTTTGAAGAGTCCCGGGGTGCTCTAGAAGGGTCGTGGGGCCTTTGGATGGTCCTGGGGTTCTCTGGAATGGCCTGTGGGCCTTTCAAAGGGTCCTGGGTGTCTCTAGAAGGGTATGGGGGGCTTTAAACTGGTTCTGGATGGCTCAAGAAGGGTCTTGGCATCTTTAGCAGAGTCCTGGCTGTGTCTAGAATGGTCTGGGGGCCTTTAGAAGAGTCCTGTGGGCTCGAGAAGGGTCTGGGGACCCTAACCCTAGACCGAATCCCTAACCCTAACCCGAAACTTAAACTTAACCCTAATCTTAACACTAACCCTAACCCTAACCCCTAACCCTAACCCTAACCCTAACCCTAACCCCTAATCCTAAACCCTAACCCTAACCCTAACCCTAAACCGTAACCCTAACCCTAACCCTAACCCTAAACTTAACCCTAACCCTATCCCCTAACCCTAACCCTAACTCTATCCCTAACCCCGCAACCCTAACCCTAACTCTATCCCTAACCCCCTAACCCTAACCCCCTAACCCTAACTCTAACCCTAACCCTTAACCCTAATGGTGAGACCGATTCCTGAATCCTGTGTTCACTTCTGGGCCCCTCACCACAAGAAGGATTTTGAGGCTCCGGAGAAAGTTCAGAGAAGAGCAACAAAGCTAGTAAAGGATCTGGAGAAAAGGCCTTATAAGGAACAGCTGAGAGAGCTGGGGGTGTTTATCCTGGAGAAGAGGAAGCTGAGGGGAGACCTCATTGCTCTCTATAATTAACTAAAAGTAAGTTGTGGAGAGGAGGGAGCTGGCCCCTTCTCCCAGGTCACTGGGGACAGGACGAGAGGGAGTGGCCTCAAGCTCCACCAGGGGAGATTTAGGCTAGACATTAGGAAAACTTTTTCATGGAAAGGGTCATTGGGCAGTGTCAGAGGCTGCCCAGGGAGGGGGTTGATTCATCTTCCCTGGAGGTGTTTAAGGCACAGATGGACAAGGTGCCGAGGGGCAATGTTTACTGTTTGACAGGAACAGTTGGACTCGATGATCCAGTGGGTCTCTTGCAACCTGGTTGTTCTATGATTCCATGACGCTGCCCAGTGGTGCAGCCTCTTCAGATCCCTTTGGAGCACCTCAACCCTGCAGAGGATCCATGCTTTTCCCCAGCTTAGTGTCATCCTCAAACTTGCTAAGGGAGCACTCGATGCCTTCATCCAGGTCATTGATAAAGACATTGAACAGGGCTGGACCCAACACTGATCCTTGGGGAACACCACTTGTCACTGGCCTCCAGCTGGATTTAACACCATTTCCTACCACTCTCTGGGCCCTCCATCCAACCAGTTTTCCACCCAGGAGAGTGTGAGACTGTCTAGGCCAGAGGTGACAGTTTCTGAAGCAGAATGCTATGAGAAACTGTGTTGGAATTTGAAGGACAGAGAATGAAAAATAGATGGAGAGAAGCGCAGCCTGAATCGATCAGCTGGTCTCTCTGCTACCTCCAGGTGGCACAATCGCGGTACTGCAGCCCGTATCGATGAATGTGGCTCTCTGCTGCCACCGGGTGTCCGAAATGCGGTACTGCAGCCTGTATCGATGAATGCTGCCCTCTGCTGCCACCGGGTGACCGTAAAGCGGTGCTGCAGCCCGGGTGCCGCATGCGCAGTGGAGAGAGCAACGTTCTCTGCTGTGAGTGGGAGACTAAGTGTAACTGGGTTGGTGGTTTAATGAAAGTTTTTTTTACGTAAGTAGAACGGCTAGGCTTGATTTAAATTACATAAGTTAACTACATATACCTTATTTATCCATTAAGTATCAATAATCCTTGTAAAAACTTCTCAAGATTACAGTGAATATTTTACTCTTTCAGATATGATGTCAACAAGAGTATCAATAAGTTCCATACAATACGGGTTCACTAAAGTGAGGACTTACCTAGAAAACCTGACCACCACCGGAGATAAACGTGACTCGAAGTAAGTCTCTGGAAGGGTCAGGGGGGTTTAGAAGGGTCCCGAGGATCTCTAGAATACTCTGGAAGCACTTGGAAGAGTCCTGGGATTCTCTAGAAGGATTTAGATGGTCCTGGGGGTCTCTGGAAAGGCTCTGGGAGCCATTAGATGGTCCTGGGGGTCTCTAGAAGGGTCTGGGGGCCTTTAGAAGGGCTCTGCGGCGCTCTAGAAGGGCCATGGCATCTTTAGAAGGGTCCAGAGGGCCTCTAGAATGCTCTGGGGGTAGTTTGAAGAGTCCCGGGGTGCTCTAGAAGGGTCGTGGGGCCTTTGGATTGTCCTGGGGTTCTCTGGAATGGCCTGTGGGCCTTTCAAAGGGTCCTGGGTGTTTCTAGGAGGGTGTGGGGTCTTTAGACTTGTTCTGGAGGGCTCTAGAAGGGTCTTGGCATCTTTAGAAGGGTGCTGGCTGTGTCTAGAATGGTCTGGGGGCCTTTAGAAGAGTCCTGTTGGCTCGAGAAGGGTCTGGGGACCCTAACCCTAGCCCGAATCCCTAACCCTAACCCGAAACCTAAACTTAACCCTAATCTTAAGCCTAACACTAACACTAACTCTAACACCCAGCCCTAAACATAACCATAACCCTTAGCCTTCTAAACCCTAACACAAGCCCAACCCTAACCCTAACCCTAATGCTAGAACCTAAACCAACCCGAGCCCTAATCTTAACCACAAAGCTAAACCTAACGTAAATGCCATGGTCCTGGGGGTCTCTAGAAAGGTCAGGGGGTCTTTAGAATGGTCCTGAGGCTTTCTAGAATTCTCTGGGTGCAATTTGATAAGTCCTAGGCTTGTCTAGAATGCTCTGGGGGCCTTTAGATGGCCCTGGGGGTCTCTGGAATGGCCCGGTGTCCTTTAGGATTGACCTGGGTGTCTCTAGAATGGTCTGGGGGCCTTTAGAAGGGCTCTGGGGCGCTCTAGAAGGGTCTTGGCATCTTTCGAAGGGTCCTGAGGGTCTCTAGAATGCTCTGGGGAGAGTATGAAGAGTCCTGGGGTGCTCTAGAAGGGTCGTGGGGGCTTTGGATTGTCCTGGAGTTCTCTGGAATGGCCTGTGGGCCTTTCAAAGAATCCTGGTTGTCTCTAGAAGGGTGTGGGGTCTTTAGACTGGTTCTGGAGGGCTCTAGAAGGGTCTTGGCATCTTTAGCAGGGTCCTGGCTGTGTCTAGAATGGTGTGGGGGTCTTTAGAAGAGTCCTGTGGGTTCGAGAAGGGTCTGGGGACCCTAACCCTAGCCCGAATCCCTAACCTTAACCCGAAACCTAAACTTAACCCTAATCTTAAGCCTAACCCTAACACTAAGTCTAACACCCAGCCCTAAACATAACCAAAACCCTTAGCCTTCCCAAAACCCTAACACAAACCCAACCCTAACCCTATCCCTAACCCTAGCACCTAAACCAACCCTAGCCCTAATCTTAAGCACAAAGCTAACCCTAAGGTAAATGCCAGGGTCCTGGGGGGTCTCCTGAAAGGTCAGGGGGTCTTTAGAATGGTCCTGAGGCTGTCTAGAATTCCCTGGGGGCAATTTGAAGAGTCCTGGGTTTCTCTAGAAGGCTCTGGGGGCCTTTAGATTGTCCTGAGGGTCTCTGGAATGGCCCGGGGACCTTTAGAATGGACCTGGGTGTCTCTAGAAGGGTCTGGGTGCCTTTAGAAGGGCTCCTGGGCGCTCTAGAAGGGTCTTGGCATCTTTAGAAGGGTCCTGAGGGTCTCTAGAATGCTCTGCGGGCAGTTTGAAGAGTCCCGTGTTGCTCTAGAAGGGTCATGGGGCCTTTGGATGGTCGTGGGGTTCTCTGGAATGGCCTGTGGGCCTTTCAAAGGGTTCTGGGTGTCTCTAGAAGGGTGTGGGGGGCTTTAGAATGGTTCTGGAGGGCTCTAGAAGGGTCTTGGCATCTTTAGAAGGGTCCTGGCTGTGTCTACAATGGTCTGGGGGCCTTTACAAGAGTCCTGTGGGCTCGAGAAGGGTCTGTGGACCCTAACCCTAGACCGAAGACCTAACCCTAACCAGAAACTTAAACTTAACCCTAATCTTAACCCTAACCCTAACCCTAACCCCTAACCCTAACCCTAACCCTAACCCTAACCCTAGCACCTAAACCAACCCTAGCCCTAATCTTATCCACAAAGCTAATCCTAACGTAAATGCCATGGTCCTGGGGGTCTCTAGAAAGGTCAGGGGGTCTTTAGAATTGTCCTGAGGCTGTCTAGAATTCTCTGGGGGCAATTTGAAGAGTCCTGGAGTTCTCTAGATGGCTCTGGGGGCCTTTAGATGGTCATGGGGGTCTCTGGAATGGCCCGGGGCCCTTTAGAATGGACCTGGGTGTCTCTAGAAGGGTCTGGGGGCCTTTAGAATGGTTCTGGGGTGTTCTAGCAGGGTCTTGGCATGTTCAGAAGGGTCCCGAGTGTCTCTAGAATGCTCTGGGGGCAGTTTGAAGAGTCCCGGGGTGCTCTAGAAGGGTCGTGGGGCCTTTGGATGGTCCTGGGGTTCTCTGGAATGGCCTGTGGGCCTTTCAAAGGGTCCTGGGTGTCTCTAGAAGGGTGTGGGGGTCTTTAGAATGGTTCTAGAGGTCTCTAGAAGGGTCTTGGCATCAGTAGCAGGGTCCTGGCTGTGTCTAGAATGGTCTGGGGGCCTTTAGAAGAGTCCTGTTGGCTCGAGAAGGGTCTGGGGACACTAACCCTAGCCCGAATCCCTAACCCTAACCCGAAACCTAAACTTAACCCTAATCTTAAGCCTAACCCTAACACTAAGTCTAACACCCAGCCCTAAACATAACCATAACCCTTAGCCTTCTAAACCCTAACACAAGCCCAACCCTAACCCTAACCCTAACCCTAACCCTAATGCTAGAACATAAACCAACCCGAGCCCTAATCTTAACCACAAAGCTAAACCTAACGTAAATGCCATGGTCCTGGGGGTCTCTAGAAAGGTCAGGGGGTCTTTAGAATGGTCCTGAGGCTTTCTAGAATTCTCTGGGTGCAATTTGATAAGTCCTAGGCTTGTCTAGAATGCTCTGGGGGCCTTTAGATGGCCCTGGGTGTCTCTGGAATGGCCTGTGGGCCTTTCAAAGGGTCCTGGGTGTCTCTAGAAGGGTATGGGGGGCTTTAGACTGGTTCTGGATGGCTCAAGAAGGGTCTTGGCATCTTTAGCAGAGTCCCGGCTGTGTCTAGAATGGTCTGGGTGCCTTTACAAGAGTCCTGTGGGCTCGGGAAGGGTCTGGGGACCCTAACCCTAGCCCGAATCCCTAACCCTATCCCGAAACTTAAACTTAACCCTAATCTTAACACTAACCCTAACCCTAACCCCTAACCCTAACCCTAACCCTAACCCTAACCCCTAATCCTAAACCCTAACCCTAACCCTAACCCTAAACCCTAACCCTAACCCTAACCCTAACCCTAAACTTAACCCTAACCCTATCCCCTAACCCTAACCCTAACTCTATCCCTAACCCCGCAACCCTAACCCTAACTCTATCCCTAACCCCCTAACCCTAACCCCCTAACCCTAACTCTAACCCTAACCCTTAACCCTAATGGTGAGACCGATTCCTGAATCCTGTGTTCACTTCTGGGCCCCTCACCACAAGAAGGATTTTGAGGCTCCGGAGAAAGTTCAGAGAAGAGCAACAAAGCTAGTAAAGGATCTGGAGAAAAGGCCTTATAAGGAACAGCTGAGAGAGCTGGGGGTGTTTATCCTGGAGAAGAGGAAGCTGAGGGGAGACCTCATTGCTCTCTATAATTAACTAAAAGTAAGTTGTGGAGAGGAGGGAGCTGGCCCCTTCTCCCAGGTCACTGGGGACAGGCCGAGAGGGAGTGGCCTCAAGCTCCACCAGGGGAGATTTAGGCTAGACATTAGGAAAACTTTTTCATGGAAAGGGTCATTGGGCAGTGTCAGAGGCTGCCCAGGGAGGGGGTTGATTCATCTTCCCTGGAGGTGTTTAAGGCACAGATGGACAAGGTGCCGAGGGGCAATGTTTACTGTTTGACAGGAACAGTTGGACTCGATGATCCAGTGGGTCTCTTGCAACCTGGTTGTTCTATGATTCCATGACGCTGCCCAGTGGTGCAGCCTCTTCAGATCCCTTTGGAGCACCTCAACCCTGCAGAGGATCCATGCTTTTCCAAGGCTTAGTGTCATCCTCAAACTTGCTAAGGGAGCACTCGATGCCTTCATCCAGGTCATTGATAAAGACATTGAACAGGGCTGGACCCAACACTGATCCTTGGGGAACACCACTTGTCACTGGCCTCCAGCTGGATTTAACACCATTTCCTACCACTCTCTGGGCCCTCCATCCAACCAGTTTTCCACCCAGGAGAGTGTGAGACTGTCTAGGCCAGAGGTGACAGTTTCTGAAGCAGAATGCTATGAGAAACTGTGTTGGAATTTGAAGGACAGAGAATGAAAAATAGATGGAGAGAAGCGCAGCCTGAATCGATCAGCTGGTCTCTCTGCTACCTCCAGGTGGCACAATCGCGGTACTGCAGCCCGTATCGATGAATGTGGCTCTCTGCTGCCACCGGGTGTCCGAAATGCGGTACTGCAGCCTGTATCGATGAATGCTGCCCTCTGCTGCCACCGGGTGACCGTAAAGCGGTGCTGCAGCCCGGGTGCCGCATGCGCAGTGGAGAGAGCAACGTTCTCTGCTGTGAGTGGGAGACTAAGTGTAACTGGGTTGGTGGTTTAATGAAAGTTTTTTTTACGTAAGTAGAACGGCTAGGCTTGATTTAAATTACATAAGTTAACTACATATACCTTATTTATCCATTAAGTATCAATAATCCTTGTAAAAACTTCTCAAGATTACAGTGAATATTTTACTCTTTCAGATATGATGTCAACAAGAGTATCAATAAGTTCCATACAATACGGGTTCACTAAAGTGAGGACTTACCTAGAAAACCTGACCACCACCGGAGATAAACGTGACTCGAAGTAAGTCTCTGGAAGGGTCAGGGGGATTTAGAAGGGTCCCGAGGATCTCTAGAATACTCTGGAAGCACTTGGAAGAGTCCTGGGATTCTCTAGAAGGATTTAGATGGTCCTGGGGGTCTCTGGAAAGGCTCTGGGGGCCATTAGATGGTCCTGGGGGTCTCTAGAAGGGTCTGGGGGCCTTTAGAAGGGCTCTGGGGCGCTCTAGAAGGGTCATGGCATCTTTAGAAGGGTCCAGAGGGCCTCTAGAATGCTCTGGGGGTAGTTTGAAGAGTCCCGGGGTGCTCTAGAAGGGTCGTGGGGCCTTTGGATTGTCCTGGGGTTCTCTGGAATGGCCTGTGGGCCTTTCAAAGGGTCCTGGGTGTTTCTAGGAGGGTGTGGGGTCTTTAGACTTGTTCTGGAGGGCTCTAGAAGGGTCTTGGCATCTTTAGAAGGGTGCTGGCTGTGTCTAGAATGGTCTGGGGGCCTTTAGAAGAGTCCTGTTGGCTCGAGAAGGGTCTGGGGACACTAACCCTAGCCCGAATCCCTAACCCTAACCCGAAACCTAAACTTAACCCTAATCTTAAGCCTAACCCTAACACTAACTCTAACACCCAGCCCTAAACATAACCATAACCCTTAGCCTTCTAAACCCTAACACAAGCCCAACCCTAACCCTAACCCTAATGCTAGAACCTAAACCAACCCGAGCCCTAATCTTAACCACAAAGCTAAACCTAACGTAAATGACAGGGTCCTGGGGGTCTCTAGAAAGGTCAGGGGGTCTTTAGAATGGTCCTGAGGCTTTCTAGAATTCTCTGGGTGCAATTTGATAAGTCCTAGGCTTGTCTAGAATGCTCTGGGGGCCTTTAGATGGCCCTGGGGGTCTCTGGAATGGCCCGGTGTCCTTTAGGATTGACCTGGGTGTCTCTAGAATGGTCTGGGGGCCTTTAGAAGGGCTCTGGGGCGCTCTAGAAGGGTCTTGGCATCTTTCGAAGGGTCCTGAGGGTCTCTAGAATGCTCTGGGGAGAGTATGAAGAGTCCTGGGGTGCTCTAGAAGGGTCGTGGGGCCTTTGGATGGTCCTGGAGTTCTCTGGAATGGCCTGTGAGCCTTTCAAAGAATCCTGGTTGTCTCTAGAAGGGTGTGGGGTCTTTAGACTGGTTCTGGAGGGCTCTAGAAGGGTCTTGGCATCTTTAGCAGGGTCCTGGCTGTGTCTAGAATGGTGTGGGGGTCTTTAGAAGAGTCCTGTGGGTTCGAGAAGGGTCTGGGGACCCTAACCCTAACCTGAATACCTAACCCTAACCCGAAATCTAAACTTAACCCTAATCTGAAGCCTAACCTTAACACTAACTCTAACACCCAGCCCTAAACATAACCATAACCCTTAGCCTTCCCAAAACCCTAACACAAGCCCAACCCTAACCCTAACCCTAAATCTAGCTCCTATACCAAACTTAGTCCTAATCCTAAGCACAAAGCTAACCCTAAAGTAAATGCCAGGGTCCTGGGGGTCTCTAGAAATGTCAGGGGTTTTAGAATGGTCCAGAGGCTTTCTAAAATACTCTGGGGTCAATTTGAAGAATCCTGGGGTTCTCTAGAAGTCTCTGGGGGCCTTTAGATGGTCATGGGGGTCTCCGGAACAGCCCGGGGCCCTTTAGAATGGACCTGGGTGTCTCTAGAAGGGTCTGGGGGCCTTTAGAAGGGCTCCTGGGCGCTCTAGAAGGGTCTTGGCATCTTTAGAAGGGTCCTGAGGGTCTCTAGAATGCTCTGGGGGTAGTTTGAAGAGTCCCGGGGTGCTCTAGAAGGTTCGTGGGGCCTTTGGATGGTCGTGGGGTTCTCTGGAATGGCCTGTGGGCCTTTCAAAGGGTCCTGGGTGTCTCTAGAAGGGTATGGGGGGCTTTAGACTGGTTCTGGACGGCTCAAGAAGGGTCTTGGCATCTTTAGCAGAGTCCTGGCTGTGTCTAGAATGGTCTGGGGGCCTTTACAAGAGTCCTGTGGGCTCGAGAAGGGTCAGGGGACCCTAACCCTAGCCCGAATCCCTAACCCTAACCCGAAACCTAAACTTATCCCTAATCTTAAGCCTAACCCTAACACTAAGTATAACACCCAGCCCCAAACATAACCAAAACCCTTAGCCTTCCCAAAACCCTAACACAAGCCCAACCCTAACCCTAACCCTAAATCTAGCTCCTATACCAAACTTAGTCCTAATCCTAAGCACAAAGCTAACCCTAAAGTAAATGCCAGGGTCCTGGGGGTCTCTAGAATTGTAAGGGGTTTTAGAATGGTCCAGAGGCTGTCTAAAATACTCTGGGGTCAATTTGAAGAATCCTGGGGTTCTCTAGAAGTCTCTGGGGGCCTTTAGATGGTCCTGGGGGTCTCCGGAATGGCCCGGGGCCCTTTAGAATGGACCTGGGTGTCTCTAGAAGGGTCTTGGGGCCTTTAGAAGGGCTCCTGGGCGCTCTAGAAGGGTCTTGGCATCTTTAGAAGGGTCCTGAGGGTCTCTAGAATGCTCTGGGGGTAGTTTGAAGAGTCCCGGGGTGCTCTAGAAGGGTCGTGGGGCCTTTGGATGGTCGTGGGGTTCTCTGGAATGGCCTGTGGGCCTTTCAAAGGGTCCTGGGTGTCTCTAGAAGGGTGTGGGGGGCTTTAGAATGGTTCTGGAGGGCTCTAGAAGGGTCTTGGCATCTTTAGAAGGGTCCTGGCTGAGTCTACAATGGTCTGGGGGCCTTTAGAAGAGTCCTGTGGGCTCGAGAAGGGTCTGTGGACCCTAACCCTGGACCGAAGACCTAACCCTAACCCGAAACTTAAACTTAACCCTAATCTTAACCCTAACCCTAACCCTAACCCCTAACCCTAACCCTAACCCTAACCCCTAATCCTAAACCCTAACCCTAACCCTAAACCCTAACCCTAACCCTAACCCTAAACTTAACCCTAACCCTATCCCCTAACCCTAACCCTAACTCTATCCCTAACCCCGCAACCCTAACCCTAACTCTATCCCTAACCCCCTAACCCTAACCCCCTAACCCTAACTCTAAACCTAACCCTTAACCCTAATGGTTAGACCGATTCCTAAATCCTGTGTTCACTTCTGGGCCCCTCACCACAAGAAGGATTTTGAGGCTCCGGAGAAAGTTCAGAGAAGAGCAACAAAGCTAGTAAAGGGTCTGGAGAAAAGGCCTTATAAGGAACAGCTGAGAGAGCTGGGGGTGTTTATCCTGGAGAAGAGGAAGCTGAGGGGAGACCTCATTGCTCTCTATAATTAACTAAAAGTAAGTTGTGGAGAGGAGGGAGCTGGCCCCTTCTCCCAGGTCACTGGGGACAGGACGAGAGGGAGTGGCCTCAAGCTCCACCAGGGGAGATTTAGGCTAGACATTAGGAAAACTTTTTCATGGAAAGGGTCATTGGGCAGTGTCAGAGGCTGCCCAGGGAGGGGGTTGATTCATCTTCCCTGGAGGTGTTTAAGGCACAGATGGACAAGGTGCCGAGGGGCAATGTTTACTGTTTGACAGGAACAGTTGGACTCGATGATCCAGTGGGTCTCTTGCAACCTGGTTGTTCTATGATTCCATGACGCTGCCCAGTGGTGCAGCCTCTTCAGATCCCTTTGGAGCACCTCAACCCTGCAGAGGATCCGTGCTTTTCCCCAGCTTAGTGTCATCCTCAAACTTGCTAAGGGAGCACTCGATGCCTTCTTCCAGGTCATTGATAAAGACATTGAACAGGGCTGGACCCAACACTGATCCTTGGGGAACACCACTTGTCACTGGCCTCCAGCTGGATTTAACACCATTTCCTACCACTCTCTGGGCCCTCCATCCAACCAGTTTTCCACCCAGGAGAGTGTGAGACTGTCTAGGCCAGAGGTGACAGTTTCTGAAGCAGAATGCTATGAGAAACTGTGTTGGAATTTGAAGGACAGAGAATGAAAAATAGATGGAGAGAAGCGCAGCCTGAATCGATCAGCTGGTCTCTCTGCTACGTCCAGGTGGCACAATCGCGGTACTGCAGCCCGTATCGATGAATGTGGCTCTCTGCTGCCACCGGGTGTCCGAAATGCGGTACTGCAGCCTGTATCGATGAATGCTGCTCTCTGCTGCCACCGGGTGACCGTAAAGCGGTACTGCAGCCCGGGTGCCGCATGCGCAGTGGAGAGAGCAACGTTCTCTGCTGTGAGTGGGAGACTAAGTGTAACTGGGTTGGTGGTTTAATGAAAGTTTTTTTTACGTAAGTAGAACGGCTAGGCTTGATTTAAATTACATAAGTTAACTACATATACCTTATTTATCCATTAAGTATCAATAATCCTTGTAAAAACTTCTCAAGATTACAGTGACTATTTTACTCTTTCAGATATGATGTCAACAAGAGTATCAATAAGTTCCATACAATACGGGTTCACTAAAGTGAGGACTTACCTAGAAAACCTGACCACCACCGGAGATAAACGTGACTCGAAGTAAGTCTCTGGAAGGGTCAGGGGGGTTTAGAAGGGTCCTGAGGATTTCTAGAATACTCTGGAAGCACTTGGAAGAGTCCTGGGATTCTCTAGAAGGATTTAGATGGTCCTGGGGGTCTCTGGAAAGGCTCTGGGGGCCATTAGATGGTCCTGGGGGTCTCTAGAAGTGTCTGGGGGCCTTTAGAAGGGCTCTGGGGCGCTCTAGAAGGGCCATGGCATCTTTAGAAGGGTCCAGAGGGCCTCTAGAATGCTTGGGGGTAGTTTGAAGAGTCCCGGGGTGCTCTAGAAGGGTCGTGGGGCCTTTGGATTGTATTGGGGTTCTCTGGAATGGCCTGTGGGCCTTTCAAAGGGTCCTGGGTGTTTCTAGGAGGGTGTGGGGTCTTTAGACTTGTTCTGGAGGGCTCTAGAAGGGTCTTGGCATCAGTAGCAGGGTCCTGGCTGTGTCTAGAATGGTCTGGGGGCCTTTAGAAGAGTCCTGTTGGCTCGAGAAGGGTCTGGGGACACTAACCCTAGCCCGAATACCTAACCCTTACCCGAAACCTAAACTTAACCCTAATCTTAACCTAACCCTAACACTAAGTCTAACACCCAGCCCTAAACATAACCATAACCCTTAGCCTTCTAAACCCTAACACAAGCCCAACCCTAACCCTAACCCTAACCCTAATGCTAGAACCTAAACCAACCCGAGCCCTAATCTTAACCACAAAGTTAACCCTAAAGTAAATGACAGGGTCCTGGGGGTCTCTAGAAAGGTCAGGGGGTCTTTAGAATGGTCCTGAGGCTTTCTAGAATTCTCTGGGTGCAATTTGATAAGTCCTAGGGTTGTCTAGAATGCTCTGGGGGCCTTTAGATGGCCCTGGGGGTCTCTGGAATGGCCCGGTGTCCTTTAGGATTGACCTGGGTGTCTCTAGAATGGTCTGGGGGCCTTTAGAAGGGCTCTGGGGCGCTCTAGAAGGGTCTTGGCATCTTTCGAAGGGTCCTGAGGGTCTCTAGAATGCTCTGGGGAGAGTATGAAGAGTCCTGGGGTGCTCTAGAAGGGTCGTGGGGCCTTTGGATGGTCCTGGAGTTCTCTGGAATGGCCTGTGGGCCTTTCAAAGAATCCTGGTTGTCTCTAGAAGGGTGTGGGGTCTTTAGACTGGTTCTGGAGGGCTCTAGAAGGGTCTTGGCATCTTTAGCAGGGTCCTGGCTGTGTCTAGAATGGTGTGGGGGTCTTTAGAAGAGTCCTGTGGGTTCGAGAAGGGTCTGGGGACCCTAACCCTAACCTGAATACCTAACCCTAACCCGAAATCTAAACTTAACCCTAATCTGAAGCCTAACCTTAACACTAACTCTAACACCCAGCCCTAAACATAACCATAACCCTTAGCCTTCCCAAAACCCTAACACAAGCCCAACCCTAACCCTAACCCTAAATCTAGCTCCTATACCAAACTTAGTCCTAATCCTAAGCACAAAGCTAACCCTAAAGTAAATGCCAGGGTCCTGGGGGTCTCTAGAAATGTCAGGGGTTTTAGAATGGTCCAGAGGCTGTCTAAAATACTCTGGGGTCAATTTGAAGAATCCTGGGGTTCTCTAGAAGTCTCTGGGGGCCTTTAGATGGTCATGGGGGTCTCCGGAACGGCCCGGGGCCCTTTAGAATGGACCTGGGTGTCTCTAGAAGGGTCTGGGGGCCTTTAGAAGGGCTCCTGGGCGCTCTAGAAGGGTCTTGGCATCTTTAGAAGGGTCCTGAGGGTCTCTAGAATGCTCTGGGGGTAGTTTGAAGAGTCCCGGGGTGCTCTAGAAGGGTCGTGGGGCCTTTGGATGGTCGTGGGGTTCTCTGGAATGGCCTGTGGGCCTTTCAAAGGGTCCTGGGTGTCTCTAGAAGGGTATGGGGGGCTTTAGACTGGTTCTGGACGGCTCAAGAAGGGTCTTGGCATCTTTAGCAGAGTCCTGGCTGTGTCTAGAATGGTCTGGGGGCCTTTACAAGAGTCCTGTGGGCTCGAGAAGGGTCTGGGGACCCTAACCCTAGCCCGAATCCCTAACCCTAACCCGAAACCTAAACTTAACCCTAATCTTAAGCCTAACCCTAACACTAAGTATAACACCCAGCCCCAAACATAACCAAAACCCTTAGCCTTCCCAAAACCCTAACACAAGCCCAACCCTAACCCTAACCCTAAATCTAGCTCCTATACCAAACTTAGTCCTAATCCTAAGCACAAAGCTAACCCTAAAGTAAATGCCAGGGTCCTGGGGGTCTCTAGAATTGTAAGGGGTTTTAGAATGGTCCAGAGGCTGTCTAAAATACTCTGGGGTCAATTTGAAGAATCCTGGGGTTCTCTAGAAGTCTCTGGGGGCCTTTAGATGGTCCTGGGGGTCTCCGGAATGGCCCGGGGCCCTTTAGAATGGACCTGGGTGTCTCTAGAAGGGTCTTGGGGCCTTTAGAAGGGCTCCTGGGCGCTCTAGAAGGGTCTTGGCATCTTTAGAAGGGTCCTGAGGGTCTCTAGAATGCTCTGGGGGTAGTTTGAAGAGTCCCGGGGTGCTCTAGAAGGGTCGTGGGGCCTTTGGATGGTCGTGGGGTTCTCTGGAATGGCCTGTGGGCCTTTCAAAGGGTCCTGGGTGTCTCTAGAAGGGTGTGGGGGGCTTTAGAATGGTTCTGGAGGGCTCTAGAAGGGTCTTGGCATCTTTAGAAGGGTCCTGGCTGAGTCTACAATGGTCTGGGGGCCTTTAGAAGAGTCCTGTGGGCTCGAGAAGGGTCTGTGGACCCTAACCCTGGACCGAAGACCTAACCCTAACCCGAAACTTAAACTTAACCCTAATCTTAACCCTAACCCTAACCCTAACCCCTAACCCTAACCCTAACCCTAACCCCTAATCCTAAACCCTAACCCTAACCCTAAACCCTAACCCTAACCCTAACCCTAAACTTAACCCTAACCCTATCCCCTAACCCTAACCCTAACTCTATCCCTAACCCCGCAACCCTAACCCTAACTCTATCCCTAACCCCCTAACCCTAACCCCCTAACCCTAACTCTAAACCTAACCCTTAACCCTAATGGTTAGACCGATTCCTAAATCCTGTGTTCACTTCTGGGCCCCTCACCACAAGAAGGATTTTGAGGCTCCGGAGAAAGTTCAGAGAAGAGCAACAAAGCTAGTAAAGGGTCTGGAGAAAAGGCCTTATAAGGAACAGCTGAGAGAGCTGGGGGTGTTTATCCTGGAGAAGAGGAAGCTGAGGGGAGACCTCATTGCTCTCTATAATTAACTAAAAGTAAGTTGTGGAGAGGAGGGAGCTGGCCCCTTCTCCCAGGTCACTGGGGACAGGACGAGAGGGAGTGGCCTCAAGCTCCACCAGGGGAGATTTAGGCTAGACATTAGGAAAACTTTTTCATGGAAAGGGTCATTGGGCAGTGTCAGAGGCTGCCCAGGGAGGGGGTTGATTCATCTTCCCTGGAGGTGTTTAAGGCACAGATGGACAAGGTGCCGAGGGGCAATGTTTACTGTTTGACAGGAACAGTTGGACTCGATGATCCAGTGGGTCTCTTGCAACCTGGTTGTTCTATGATTCCATGACGCTGCCCAGTGGTGCAGCCTCTTCAGATCCCTTTGGAGCACCTCAACCCTGCAGAGGATCCGTGCTTTTCCCCAGCTTAGTGTCATCCTCAAACTTGCTAAGGGAGCACTCGATGCCTTCTTCCAGGTCATTGATAAAGACATTGAACAGGGCTGGACCCAACACTGATCCTTGGGGAACACCACTTGTCACTGGCCTCCAGCTGGATTTAACACCATTTCCTACCACTCTCTGGGCCCTCCATCCAACCAGTTTTCCACCCAGGAGAGTGTGAGACTGTCTAGGCCAGAGGTGACAGTTTCTGAAGCAGAATGCTATGAGAAACTGTGTTGGAATTTGAAGGACAGAGAATGAAAAATAGATGGAGAGAAGCGCAGCCTGAATCGATCAGCTGGTCTCTCTGCTACGTCCAGGTGGCACAATCGCGGTACTGCAGCCCGTATCGATGAATGTGGCTCTCTGCTGCCACCGGGTGTCCGAAATGCGGTACTGCAGCCTGTATCGATGAATGCTGCTCTCTGCTGCCACCGGGTGACCGTAAAGCGGTACTGCAGCCCGGGTGCCGCATGCGCAGTGGAGAGAGCAACGTTCTCTGCTGTGAGTGGGAGACTAAGTGTAACTGGGTTGGTGGTTTAATGAAAGTTTTTTTTACGTAAGTAGAACGGCTAGGCTTGATTTAAATTACATAAGTTAACTACATATACCTTATTTATCCATTAAGTATCAATAATCCTTGTAAAAACTTCTCAAGATTACAGTGAATATTTTACTCTTTCAGATATGATGTCAACAAGAGTATCAATAAGTTCCATACAACACGGGTTCACTAAAGTGAGGACTTACCTAGAAAACCTGACCACCACCGGAGATAAACGTGACTCGAAGTAAGTCTCTGGAAGGGTCAGGGGGGTTTAGAAGGGTCCTGAGGATCTCTAGAATACTCTGGAAGCACTTGGAAGAGTCCTGGGATTCTCTAGAAGGATTTAGATGGTCCTGGGGGTCTCTGGAAAGGCTCTGGGGGCCATTAGATGGTCCTGGGGGTCTCTAGAAGGGTCTGGGGGCCTTTAGAAGGGCTCTGGGGCGCTCTAGAAGGGTCATGGCATCTTTAGAAGGGTCCAGAGGGCCTCTAGAATGCTCTGGGGGTAGTTTGAAGAGTCCCGGGGTGCTCTAGAAGGGTCGTGGGGCCTTTGGATTGTATTGGGGTTCTCTGGAATGGCCTGTGGGCCTTTCAAAGGGT
Source organism: Coccyzus lansbergi (assembly GCA_033558105.1). NCBI lineage: Eukaryota > Metazoa > Chordata > Aves > Cuculiformes > Coccyzidae > Coccyzus > Coccyzus lansbergi. The sequence goes on from JAUMJK010001146.1 coordinate 194,045, forward strand.
CCTGGGTGTTTCTAGGAGGGTGTGGGGTCTTTAGACTTGTTCTGGAGGGCTCTAGAAGGGTCTTGGCATCAGTAGCAGGGTCCTGGCTGTGTCTAGAATGGTCTGGGGGCCTTTAGAAGAGTCCTGTTGGCTCGAGAAGGGTCTGGGGACACTAACCCTAGCCCGAATACCTAACCCTTACCCGAAACCTAAACTTAACCCTAATCTTAACCTAACCCTAACACTAAGTCTAACACCCAGCCCTAAACATAACCATAACCCTTAGCCTTCTAAACCCTAACACAAGCCCAACCCTAACCCTAACCCTAACCCTAATGCTAGAACCTAAACCAACCCGAGCCCTAATCTTAACCACAAAGTTAACCCTAAAGTAAATGACAGGGTCCTGGGGGTCTCTAGAAAGGTCAGGGGGTCTTTAGAATGGTCCTGAGGCTTTCTAGAATTCTCTGGGTGCAATTTGATAAGTCCTAGGGTTGTCTAGAATGCTCTGGGGGCCTTTAGATGGCCCTGGGGGTCTCTGGAATGGCCCGGTGTCCTTTAGGATTGACCTGGGTGTCTCTAGAATGGTCTGGGGGCCTTTAGAAGGGCTCTGGGGCGCTCTAGAAGGGTCTTGGCATCTTTCGAAGGGTCCTGAGGGTCTCTAGAGTGCTCTGGGGAGAGTATGAAGAGTCCTGGGGTGCTCTAGAAGGGTCGTGGGGCCTTTGGATGGTCCTGGAGTTCTCTGGAATGGCCTGTGGGCCTTTCAAAGAATCCTGGTTGTCTCTAGAAGGGTGTGGGGTCTTTAGACTGGTTCTGGAGGGCTCTAGAAGGGTCTTGGCATCTTTAGCAGGGTCCTGGCTGTGTCTAGAATGGTGTGGGGGTCTTTAGAAGAGTCCTGTGGGTTCGAGAAGGGTCTGGGGACCCTAACCCTAACCTGAATACCTAACCCTAACCCGAAATCTAAACTTAACCCTAATCTGAAGCCTAACCTTAACACTAACTCTAACACCCAGCCCTAAACATAACCATAACCCTTAGCCTTCCCAAAACCCTAACACAAGCCCAACCCTAACCCTAACCCTAAATCTAGCTCCTATACCAAACTTAGTCCTAATCCTAAGCACAAAGCTAACCCTAAAGTAAATGCCAGGGTCCTGGGGGTCTCTAGAAATGTCAGGGGTTTTAGAATGGTCCAGAGGCTGTCTAAAATACTCTGGGGTCAATTTGAAGAATCCTGGGGTTCTCTAGAAGTCTCTGGGGGCCTTTAGATGGTCATGGGGGTCTCCGGAACAGCCCGGGGCCCTTTAGAATGGACCTGGGTGTCTCTAGAAGGGTCTGGGGGCCTTTAGAAGGGCTCCTGGGCGCTCTAGAAGGGTCTTGGCATCTTTAGAAGGGTCCTGAGGGTCTCTAGAATGCTCTGGGGGTAGTTTGAAGAGTCCCGGGGTGCTCTAGAAGGGTCGTGGGGCCTTTGGATGGTCGTGGGGTTCTCTGGAATGGCCTGTGGGCCTTTCAAAGGGTCCTGGGTGTCTCTAGAAGGGTATGGGGGGCTTTAGACTGGTTCTGGACGGCTCAAGAAGGGTCTTGGCATCTTTAGCAGAGTCCTGACTGTGTCTAGAATGGTCTGGGGGCCTTTACAAGAGTCCTGTGGGCTCGAGAAGGGTCTGGGGACCCTAACCCTAGCCCGAATCCCTAACCCTAACCCGAAACCTAAACTTAACCCTAATCTTAAGCCTAACCCTAACACTAAGTATAACACCCAGCCCCAAACATAACCAAAACCCTTAGCCTTCCCAAAACCCTAACACAAGCCCAACCCTAACCCTAACCCTAAATCTAGCTCCTATACCAAACTTAGTCCTAATCCTAAGCACAAAGCTAACCCTAAAGTAAATGCCAGGGTCCTGGGGGTCTCTAGAATTGTAAGGGGTTTTAGAATGGTCCAGAGGCTGTCTAAAAAACTCTGGGGTCAATTTGAAGAATCCTGGGGTTCTCTAGAAGTCTCTGGGGGCCTTTAGATGGTCCTGGGGGTCTCCGGAATGGCCCGGGGCCCTTTAGAATGGACCTGGGTGTCTCTAGAAGGGTCTTGGGGCCTTTAGAAGGGCTCCTGGGCGCTCTAGAAGGGTCTTGGCATCTTTAGAAGGGTCCTGAGGGTCTCTAGAATGCTCTGGGGGTAGTTTGAAGAGTCCCGGGGTGCTCTAGAAGGGTCGTGGGGCCTTTGGATGGTCGTGGGGTTCTCTGGAATGGCCTGTGGGCCTTTCAAAGGGTCCTGGGTGTCTCTAGAAGGGTGTGGGGGGCTTTAGAATGGTTCTGGAGGGCTCTAGAAGGGTCTTGGCATCTTTAGAAGGGTCCTGGCTGAGTCTACAATGGTCTGGGGGCCTTTAGAAGAGTCCTGTGGGCTCGAGAAGGGTCTGTGGACCCTAACCCTGGACCGAAGACCTAACCCTAACCCGAAACTTAAACTTAACCCTAATCTTAACCCTAACCCTAACCCTAACCCCTAACCCTAACCCTAACCCTAACCCCTAATCCTAAACCCTAACCCTAACCCTAAACCCTAACCCTAACCCTAACCCTAACCCTAACCCTAAACTTAACCCTAACCCTATCCCCTAACCCTAACCCTAACTCTATCCCTAACCCCGCAACCCTAACCCTAACTCTATCCCTAACCCCCTAACCCTAACCCCCTAACCCTAACTCTAAACCTAACCCTTAACCCTAATGGTTAGACCGATTCCTAAATCCTGTGTTCACTTCTGGGCCCCTCACCACAAGAAGGATTTTGAGGCTCCGGAGAAAGTTCAGAGAAGAGCAACAAAGCTAGTAAAGGGTCTGGAGAAAAGGCCTTATAAGGAACAGCTGAGAGAGCTGGGGGTGTTTATCCTGGAGAAGAGGAAGCTGAGGGGAGACCTCATTGCTCTCTATAATTAACTAAAAGTAAGTTGTGGAGAGGAGGGAGCTGGCCCCTTCTCCCAGGTCACTGGGGACAGGACGAGAGGGAGTGGCCTCAAGCTCCACCAGGGGAGATTTAGGCTAGACATTAGGAAAACTTTTTCATGGAAAGGGTCATTGGGCAGTGTCAGAGGCTGCCCAGGGAGGGGGTTGATTCATCTTCCCTGGAGGTGTTTAAGGCACAGATGGACAAGGTGCCGAGGGGCAATGTTTACTGTTTGACAGGAACAGTTGGACTCGATGATCCAGTGGGTCTCTTGCAACCTGGTTGTTCTATGATTCCATGACGCTGCCCAGTGGTGCAGCCTCTTCAGATCCCTTTGGAGCACCTCAACCCTGCAGAGGATCCGTGCTTTTCCCCAGCTTAGTGTCATCCTCAAACTTGCTAAGGGAGCACTCGATGCCTTCTTCCAGGTCATTGATAAAGACATTGAACAGGGCTGGACCCAACACTGATCCTTGGGGAACACCACTTGTCACTGGCCTCCAGCTGGATTTAACACCATTTCCTACCACTCTCTGGGCCCTCCATCCAACCAGTTTTCCACCCAGGAGAGTGTGAGACTGTCTAGGCCAGAGGTGACAGTTTCTGAAGCAGAATGCTATGAGAAACTGTGTTGGAATTTGAAGGACAGAGAATGAAAAATAGATGGAGAGAAGCGCAGCCTGAATCGATCAGCTGGTCTCTCTGCTACCTCCAGGTGGCACAATCGCGGTACTGCAGCCCGTATCGATGAATGTGGCTCTCTGCTGCCACCGGGTGTCCGAAATGCGGTACTGCAGCCTGTATCGATGAATGCTGCTCTCTGCTGCCACCGGGTGACCGTAAAGCGGTACTGCAGCCCGGGTGCCGCATGCGCAGTGGAGAGAGCAACGTTCTCTGCTGTGAGTGGGAGACTAAGTGTAACTGGGTTGGTGGTTTAATGAAAGTTTTTTTTACGTAAGTAGAACGGCTAGGCTTGATTTAAATTACATAAGTTAACTACATATACCTTATTTATCCATTAAGTATCAATAATCCTTGTAAAAACTTCTCAAGATTACAGTGACTATTTTACTCTTTCAGATATGATGTCAACAAGAGTATCAATAAGTTCCATACAATACGGGTTCACTAAAGTGAGGACTTACCTAGAAAACCTGACCACCACCGGAGATAAACGTGACTCGAAGTAAGTCTCTGGAAGGGTCAGGGGGGTTTAGAAGGGTCCTGAGGATTTCTAGAATACTCTGGAAGCACTTGGAAGAGTCCTGGGATTCTCTAGAAGGATTTAGATGGTCCTGGGGGTCTCTGGAAAGGCTCTGGGGGCCATTAGATGGTCCTGGGGGTCTCTAGAAGGGTCTGGGGGCCTTTAGAAGGGCTCTGGGGCGCTCTAGAAGGGCCATGGCATCTTTAGAAGGGTCCAGAGGGCCTCTAGAATGCTTGGGGGTAGTTTGAAGAGTCCCGGGGTGCTCTAGAAGGGTCGTGGGGCCTTTGGATTATCCTGGGGTTCTCTGGAATGGCCTGTGGGCCTTTCAAAGGGTCCTGGGTGTTTCTAGGAGGGTGTGGGGTCTTTAGACTTGTTCTGGAGGGCTCTAGAAGGGTCTTGGCATCAGTAGCAGGGTCCTGGCTGTGTCTAGAATGGTCTGGGGGCCTTTAGAAGAGTCCTGTTGGCTCGAGAAGGGTCTGGGGACACTAACCCTAGCCCGAATACCTAACCCTTACCCGAAACCTAAACTTAACCCTAATCTTAACCTAACCCTAACACTAACTCTAACACCCAGCCCTAAACATAACCATAACCCTTAGCCTTCTAAACCCTAACACAAGCCCAACCCTAACCCTAACCCTAACCCTAATGCTAGAACCTAAACCAACCCGAGCCCTAATCTTAACCACAAAGTTAACCCTAAAGTAAATGACAGGGTCCTGGGGGTCTCTAGAAAGGTCAGGGGGTCTTTAGAATGGTCCTGAGGCTTTCTAGAATTCTCTGGGTGCAATTTGATAAGTCCTAGTGTTGTCTAGAATGCTCTGGGGGCCTTTAGATGGCCCTGGGGGTCTCTGGAATGGCCCGGTGTCCTTTAGGATTGACCTGGGTGTCTCTAGAATGGTCTGGGGGCCTTTAGAAGGGCTCTGGGGCGCTCTAGAAGGGTCTTGGCATCTTTCGAAGGGTCCTGAGGGTCTCTAGAATGCTCTGGGGAGAGTATGAAGAGTCCTGGGGTGCTCTAGAAGGGTCGTGGGGCCTTTGGATGGTCCTGGAGTTCTCTGGAATGGCCTGTGGGCCTTTCAAAGAATCCTGGTTGTCTCTAGAAGGGTGTGGGGTCTTTAGACTGGTTCTGGAGGGCTCTAGAAGGGTCTTGGCATCTTTAGCAGGGTCCTGGCTGTGTCTAGAATGGTGTGGGGGTCTTTAGAAGAGTCCTGTGGGTTCGAGAAGGGTCTGGGGACCCTAACCCTAACCTGAATACCTAACCCTAACCCGAAATCTAAACTTAACCCTAATCTGAAGCCTAACCTTAACACTAACTCTAACACCCAGCCCTAAACATAACCATAACCCTTAGCCTTCCCAAAACCCTAACACAAGCCCAACCCTAACCCTAACCCTAAATCTAGCTCCTATACCAAACTTAGTCCTAATCCTAAGCACAAAGCTAACCCTAAAGTAAATGCCAGGGTCCTGGGGGTCTCTAGAAATGTCAGGGGTTTTAGAATGGTCCAGAGGCTGTCTAAAATACTCTGGGGTCAATTTGAAGAATCCTGGGGTTCTCTAGAAGTCTCTGGGGGCCTTTAGATGGTCATGGGGGTCTCCGGAACGGCCCGGGGCCCTTTAGAATGGACCTGGGTGTCTCTAGAAGGGTCTGGGGGCCTTTAGAAGGGCTCCTGGGCGCTCTAGAAGGGTCTTGGCATCTTTAGAAGGGTCCTGAGGGTCTCTAGAATGCTCTAGGGGTAGTTTGAAGAGTCCCGGGGTGCTCTAGAAGGGTCGTGGGGCCTTTGGATTGTCCTGGGGTTCTCTGGAATGGCCTGTGGGCCTTTCAAAGGGTCCTGGGTGTCTCTAGAAGGGTATGGGGGGCTTTAGACTGGTTCTGGACGGCTCAAGAAGGGTCTTGGCATCTTTAGCAGAGTCCTGGCTGTGTCTAGAATGGTCTGGGGGCCTTTACAAGAGTCCTGTGGGCTCGAGAAGGGTCTGGGGACCCTAACCCTAGCCCGAATCCCTAACCCTAACCCGAAACCTAAACTTAACCCTAATCTTAAGCCTAACCCTAACACTAAGTATAACACCCAGCCCCAAACATAACCAAAACCCTTAGCCTTCCCAAAACCCTAACACAAGCCCAACCCTAACCCTAACCCTAAATCTAGCTCCTATACCAAACTTAGTCCTAATCCTAAGCACAAAGCTAACCCTAAAGTAAATGCCAGGGTCCTGGGGGTCTCTAGAATTGTAAGGGGTTTTAGAATGGTCCAGAGGCTGTCTAAAATACTCTGGGGTCAATTTGAAGAATCCTGGGGTTCTCTAGAAGTCTCTGGGGGCCTTTAGATGGTCCTGGGGGTCTCCGGAATGGCCCGGGGCCCTTTAGAATGGACCTGGGTGTCTCTAGAAGGGTCTTGGGGCCTTTAGAAGGGCTCCTGGGCGCTCTAGAAGGGTCTTGGCATCTTTAGAAGGGTCCTGAGGGTCTCTAGAATGCTCTGGGGGTAGTTTGAAGAGTCCCGGGGTGCTCTAGAAGGGTCGTGGGGCCTTTGGATGGTCGTGGGGTTCTCTGGAATGGCCTGTGGGCCTTTCAAAGGGTCCTGGGTGTCTCTAGAAGGGTGTGGGGGGCTTTAGAATGGTTCTGGAGGGCTCTAGAAGGGTCTTGGCATCTTTAGAAGGGTCCTGGCTGAGTCTACAATGGTCTGGGGGCCTTTAGAAGAGTCCTGTGGGCTCGAGAAGGGTCTGGGGACCCTAACCCTGGACCGAAGACCTAACCCTAACCCGAAACTTAAACTTAACCCTAATCTTAACCCTAACCCTAACCCTAACCCCTAACCCTAACCCTAACCCTAACCCCTAATCCTAAACCCTAACCCTAACCCTAAACCCTAACCCTAACCCTAACCCTAAACTTAACCCTAACCCTATCCCCTAACCCTAACCCTAACTCTATCCCTAACCCCGCAACCCTAACCCTAACTCTATCCCTAACCCCCTAACCCTAACCCCCTAACCCTAACTCTAAACCTAACCCTTAACCCTAATGGTTAGACCGATTCCTAAATCCTGTGATCACTTCTGGGCCCCTCACCACAAGAAGGATTTTGAGGCTCCGGAGAAAGTTCAGAGAAGAGCAACAAAGCTAGTAAAGGGTCTGGAGAAAAGGCCTTATAAGGAACAGCTGAGAGAGCTGGGGGTGTTTATCCTGGAGAAGAGGAAGCTGAGGGGAGACCTCATTGCTCTCTATAATTAACTAAAAGTAAGTTGTGGAGAGGAGGGAGCTGGCCCCTTCTCCCAGGTCACTGGGGACAGGACGAGAGGGAGTGGCCTCAAGCTCCACCAGGGGAGATTTAGGCTAGACATTAGGAAAACTTTTTCATGGAAAGGGTCATTGGGCAGTGTCAGAGGCTGCCCAGGGAGGGGGTTGATTCATCTTCCCTGGAGGTGTTTAAGGCACAGATGGACAAGGTGCCGAGGGGCAATGTTTACTGTTTGACAGGAACAGTTGGACTCGATGATCCAGTGGGTCTCTTGCAACCTGGTTGTTCTATGATTCCATGACGCTGCCCAGTGGTGCAGCCTCTTCAGATCCCTTTGGAGCACCTCAACCCTGCAGAGGATCCGTGCTTTTCCCCAGCTTAGTGTCATCCTCAAACTTGCTAAGGGAGCACTCGATGCCTTCTTCCAGGTCATTGATAAAGACATTGAACAGGGCTGGACCCAACACTGATCCTTGGGGAACACCACTTGTCACTGGCCTCCAGCTGGATTTAACACCATTTCCTACCACTCTCTGGGCCCTCCATACAACCAGTTTTCCACCCAGGAGAGTGTGAGACTGTCTAGGCCAGAGGTGACAGTTTCTGAAGCAGAATGCTATGAGAAACTGTGTTGGAATTTGAAGGACAGAGAATGAAAAATAGATGGAGAGAAGCGCAGCCTGAATCGATCAGCTGGTCTCTCTGCTACGTCCAGGTGGCACAATCGCGGTACTGCAGCCCGTATCGATGAATGTGGCTCTCTGCTGCCACCGGGTGTCCGAAATGCGGTACTGCAGCCTGTATCGATGAATGCTGCTCTCTGCTGCCACCGGGTGACCGTAAAGCGGTACTGCAGCCCGGGTGCCGCATGCGCAGTGGAGAGAGCAACGTTCTCTGCTGTGAGTGGGAGACTAAGTGTAACTGGGTTGGTGGTTTAATGAAAGTTTTTTTTACGTAAGTAGAACGGCTAGGCTTGATTTAAATTACATAAGTTAACTACATATACCTTATTTATCCATTAAGTATCAATAATCCTTGTAAAAACTTCTCAAGATTACAGTGACTATTTTACTCTTTCAGATATGATGTCAACAAGAGTATCAATAAGTTCCATACAATACGGGTTCACTAAAGTGAGGACTTACCTAGAAAACCTGACCACCACCGGAGATAAACGTGACTCGAAGTAAGTCTCTGGAAGGGTCAGGGGGGTTTAGAAGGGTCCTGAGGATTTCTAGAATACTCTGGAAGCACTTGGAAGAGTCCTGGGATTCTCTAGAAGGATTTAGATGGTCCTGGGGGTCTCTGGAAAGGCTCTGGGGGCCATTAGATGGTCCTGGGGGTCTCTAGAAGGGTCTGGGGGCCTTTAGAAGGGCTCTGGGGCGCTCTAGAAGGGCCATGGCATCTTTAGAAGGGTCCAGAGGGCCTCTAGAATGCTCTGGGGGTAGTTTGAAGAGTCCCGGGGTGCTCTAGAAGGGTCGTGGGGCCTTTGGATTATCCTGGGGTTCTCTGGAATGGCCTGTGGGCCTTTCAAAGGGTCCTGGGTGTTTCTAGGAGGGTGTGGGGTCTTTAGACTTGTTCTGGAGGGCTCTAGAAGGGTCTTGGCATCAGTAGCAGGGTCCTGGCTGTGTCTAGAATGGTCTGGGGGCCTTTAGAAGAGTCCTGTTGGCTCGAGAAGGGTCTGGGGACACTAACCCTAGCCCGAATACCTAACCCTTACCCGAAACCTAAACTTAACCCTAATCTTAACCTAACCCTAACACTAACTCTAACACCCAGCCCTAAACATAACCATAACCCTTAGCCTTCTAAACCCTAACACAAGCCCAACCCTAACCCTAACCCTAACCCTAATGCTAGAACCTAAACCAACCCGAGCCCTAATCTTAACCACAAAGTTAACCCTAAAGTAAATGACAGGGTCCTGGGGGTCTCTAGAAAGGTCAGGGGGTCTTTAGAATGGTCCTGAGGCTTTCTAGAATTCTCTGGGTGCAATTTGATAAGTCCTAGTGTTGTCTAGAATGCTCTGGGGGCCTTTAGATGGCCCTGGGGGTCTCTGGAATGGCCCGGTGTCCTTTAGGATTGACCTGGGTGTCTCTAGAATGGTCTGGGGGCCTTTAGAAGGGCTCTGGGGCGCTCTAGAAGGGTCTTGGCATCTTTCGAAGGGTCCTGAGGGTCTCTAGAATGCTCTGGGGAGAGTATGAAGAGTCCTGGGGTGCTCTAGAAGGGTCGTGGGGCCTTTGGATGGTCCTGGAGTTCTCTGGAATGGCCTGTGGGCGTTTCAAAGAATCCTGGTTGTCTCTAGAAGGGTGTGGGGTCTTTAGACTGGTTCTGGAGGGCTCTAGAAGGGTCTTGGCATCTTTAGCAGGGTCCTGGCTGTGTCTAGAATGGTGTGGGGGTCTTTAGAAGAGTCCTGTGGGTTCGAGAAGGGTCTGGGGACCCTAACCCTAACCTGAATACCTAACCCTAACCCGAAATCTAAACTTAACCCTAATCTGAAGCCTAACCTTAACACTAACTCTAACACCCAGCCCTAAACATAACCATAACCCTTAGCCTTCCCAAAACCCTAACACAAGCCCAACCCTAACCCTAACCCTAAATCTAGCTCCTATACCAAACTTAGTCCTAATCCTAAGCACAAAGCTAACCCTAAAGTAAATGCCAGGGTCCTGGGGGTCTCTAGAAATGTCAGGGGTTTTAGAATGGTCCAGAGGCTGTCTAAAATACTCTGGGGTCAATTTGAAGAATCCTGGGGTTCTCTAGAAGTCTCTGGGGGCCTTTAGATGGTCATGGGGGTCTCCGGAACGGCCCGGGGCCCTTTAGAATGGACCTGGGTGTCTCTAGAAGGGTCTGGGGGCCTTTAGAAGGGCTCCTGGGCGCTCTAGAAGGGTCTTGGCATCTTTAGAAGGGTCCTGAGGGTCTCTAGAATGCTCTGGGGGTAGTTTGAAGAGTCCCGGGGTGCTCTAGAAGGGTCGTGGGGCCTTTGGATGGTCGTGGGGTTCTCTGGAATGGCCTGTGGGCCTTTCAAAGGGTCCTGGGTGTCTCTAGAAGGGTATGGGGGGCTTTAGACTGGTTCTGGACGGCTCAAGAAGGGTCTTGGCATCTTTAGCAGAGTCCTGGCTGTGTCTAGAATGGTCTGGGGGCCTTTACAAGAGTCCTGTGGGCTCGAGAAGGGTCTGGGGACCCTAACCCTAGCCCGAATCCCTAACCCTAACCCGAAACCTAAACTTAACCCTAATCTTAAGCCTAACCCTAACACTAAGTATAACACCCAGCCCCAAACATAACCAAAACCCTTAGCCTTCCCAAAACCCTAACACAAGCCCAACCCTAACCCTAACCCTAAATCTAGCTCCTATACCAAACTTAGTCCTAATCCTAAGCACAAAGCTAACCCTAAAGTAAATGCCAGGGTCCTGGGGGTCTCTAGAATTGTAAGGGGTTTTAGAATGGTCCAGAGGCTGTCTAAAATACTCTGGGGTCAATTTGAAGAATCCTGGGGTTCTCTAGAAGTCTCTGGGGGCCTTTAGATGGTCCTGGGGGTCTCCGGAATGGCCCGGGGCCCTTTAGAATGGACCTGGGTGTCTCTAGAAGGGTCTTGGGGCCTTTAGAAGGGCTCCTGGGCGCTCTAGAAGGGTCTTGGCATCTTTAGAAGGGTCCTGAGGGTCTCTAGAATGCTCTGGGGGTAGTTTGAAGAGTCCCGGGGTGCTCTAGAAGGGTCGTGGGGCCTTTGGATGGTCGTGGGGTTCTCTGGAATGGCCTGTGGGCCTTTCAAAGGGTCCTGGGTGTCTCTAGAAGGGTGTGGGGGGCTTTAGAATGGTTCTGGAGGGCTCTAGAAGGGTCTTGGCATCTTTAGAAGGGTCCTGGCTGAGTCTACAATGGTCTGGGGGCCTTTAGAAGAGTCCTGTGGGCTCGAGAAGGGTCTGGGGACCCTAACCCTGGACCGAAGACCTAACCCTAACCCGAAACTTAAACTTAACCCTAATCTTAACCCTAACCCTAACCCTAACCCCTAACCCTAACCCTAACCCTAACCCCTAATCCTAAACCCTAACCCTAACCCTAAACCCTAACCCTAACCCTAACCCTAAACTTAACCCTAACCCTATCCCCTAACCCTAACCCTAACTCTATCCCTAACCCCGCAACCCTAACCCTAACTCTATCCCTAACCCCCTAACCCTAACCCCCTAACCCTAACTCTAAACCTAACCCTTAACCCTAATGGTTAGACCGATTCCTAAATCCTGTGATCACTTCTGGGCCCCTCACCACAAGAAGGATTTTGAGGCTCCGGAGAAAGTTCAGAGAAGAGCAACAAAGCTAGTAAAGGGTCTGGAGAAAAGGCCTTATAAGGAACAGCTGAGAGAGCTGGGGGTGTTTATCCTGGAGAAGAGGAAGCTGAGGGGAGACCTCATTGCTCTCTATAATTAACTAAAAGTAAGTTGTGGAGAGGAGGGAGCTGGCCCCTTCTCCCAGGTCACTGGGGACAGGACGAGAGGGAGTGGCCTCAAGCTCCACCAGGGGAGATTTAGGCTAGACATTAGGAAAACTTTTTCATGGAAAGGGTCATTGGGCAGTGTCAGAGGCTGCCCAGGGAGGGGGTTGATTCATCTTCCCTGGAGGTGTTTAAGGCACAGATGGACAAGGTGCCGAGGGGCAATGTTTACTGTTTGACAGGAACAGTTGGACTCGATGATCCAGTGGGTCTCTTGCAACCTGGTTGTTCTATGATTCCATGACGCTGCCCAGTGGTGCAGCCTCTTCAGATCCCTTTGGAGCACCTCAACCCTGCAGAGGATCCGTGCTTTTCCCCAGCTTAGTGTCATCCTCAAACTTGCTAAGGGAGCACTCGATGCCTTCTTCCAGGTCATTGATAAAGACATTGAACAGGGCTGGACCCAACACTGATCCTTGGGGAACACCACTTGTCACTGGCCTCCAGCTGGATTTAACACCATTTCCTACCACTCTCTGGGCCCTCCATCCAACCAGTTTTCCACCCAGGAGAGTGTGAGACTGTCTAGGCCAGAGGTGACAGTTTCTGAAGCAGAATGCTATGAGAAACTGTGTTGGAATTTGAAGGACAGAGAATGAAAAATAGATGGAGAGAAGCGCAGCCTGAATCGATCAGCTGGTCTCTCTGCTACGTCCAGGTGGCACAATCGCGGTACTGCAGCCCGTATCGATGAATGTGGCTCTCTGCTGCCACCGGGTGTCCGAAATGCGGTACTGCAGCCTGTATCGATGAATGCTGCTCTCTGCTGCCACCGGGTGACCGTAAAGCGGTACTGCAGCCCGGGTGCCGCATGCGCAGTGGAGAGAGCAACGTTCTCTGCTGTGAGTGGGAGACTAAGTGTAACTGGGTTGGTGGTTTAATGAAAGTTTTTTTTACGTAAGTAGAACGGCTAGGCTTGATTTAAATTACATAAGTTAACTACATATACCTTATTTATCCATTAAGTATCAATAATCCTTGTAAAAACTTCTCAAGATTACAGTGAATATTTTACTCTTTCAGATATGATGTCAACAAGAGTATCAATAAGTTCCATACAATACGGGTTCACTAAAGTGAGGACTTACCTAGAAAACCTGACCACCACCGGAGATAAACGTGACTCGAAGTAAGTCTCTGGAAGGGTCAGGGGGGTTTAGAAGGGTCCTGAGGATTTCTAGAATACTCTGGAAGCACTTGGAAGAGTCCTGGGATTCTCTAGAAGGATTTAGATGGTCCTGGGGGTCTCTGGAAAGGCTCTGGGGGCCATTAGATGGTCCTGGGGGTCTCTAGAAGGGTCTGGGGGCCTTTAGAAGGGCTCTGGGGCGCTCTAGAAGGGCCATGGCATCTTTAGAAGGGTCCAGAGGGCCTCTAGAATGCTCTGGGGGTAGTTTGAAGAGTCCCGGGGTGCTCTAGAAGGGTCGTGGGGCCTTTGGATTATCCTGGGGTTCTCTGGAATGGCCTGTGGGCCTTTCAAAGGGTCCTGGGTGTTTCTAGGAGGGTGTGGGGTCTTTAGACTTGTTCTGGAGGGCTCTAGAAGGGTCTTGGCATCAGTAGCAGGGTCCTGGCTGTGTCTAGAATGGTCTGGGGGCCTTTAGAAGAGTCCTGTTGGCTCGAGAAGGGTCTGGGGACACTAACCCTAGCCCGAATACCTAACTCTTACCCGAAACCTAAACTTAACCCTAATCTTAACCTAACCCTAACACTAACTCTAACACCCAGCCCTAAACATAACCATAACCCTTAGCCTTCTAAACCCTAACACAAGCCCAACCCTAACCCTAACCCTAACCCTAATGCTAGAACCTAAACCAACCCGAGCCCTAATCTTAACCACAAAGTTAACCCTAAAGTAAATGACAGGGTCCTGGGGGTCTCTAGAAAGGTCAGGGGGTCTTTAGAATGGTCCTGAGGCTTTCTAGAATTCTCTGGGTGCAATTTGATAAGTCCTAGTGTTGTCTAGAATGCTCTGGGGGCCTTTAGATGGCCCTGGGGGTCTCTGGAATGGCCCGGTGTCCTTTAGGATTGACCTGGGTGTCTCTAGAATGGTCTGGGGGCCTTTAGAAGGGCTCTGGGGCGCTCTAGAAGGGTCTTGGCATCTTTCGAAGGGTCCTGAGGGTCTCTAGAATGCTCTGGGGAGAGTATGAAGAGTCCTGGGGTGCTCTAGAAGGGTCGTGGGGCCTTTGGATGGTCCTGGAGTTCTCTGGAATGGCCTGTGGGCGTTTCAAAGAATCCTGGTTGTCTCTAGAAGGGTGTGGGGTCTTTAGACTGGTTCTGGAGGGCTCTAGAAGGGTCTTGGCATCTTTAGCAGGGTCCTGGCTGTGTCTAGAATGGTGTGGGGGTCTTTAGAAGAGTCCTGTGGGTTCGAGAAGGGTCTGGGGACCCTAACCCTAACCTGAATACCTAACCCTAACCCGAAATCTAAACTTAACCCTAATCTGAAGCCTAACCTTAACACTAACTCTAACACCCAGCCCTAAACATAACCATAACCCTTAGCCTTCCCAAAACCCTAACACAAGCCCAACCCTAACCCTAACCCTAAATCTAGCTCCTATACCAAACTTAGTCCTAATCCTAAGCACAAAGCTAACCCTAAAGTAAATGCCAGGGTCCTGGGGGTCTCTAGAAATGTCAGGGGTTTTAGAATGGTCCAGAGGCTGTCTAAAATACTCTGGGGTCAATTTGAAGAATCCTGGGGTTCTCTAGAAGTCTCTGGGGGCCTTTAGATGGTCATGGGGGTCTCCGGAACGGCCCGGGGCCCTTTAGAATGGACCTGGGTGTCTCTAGAAGGGTCTGGGGGCCTTTAGAAGGGCTCCTGGGCGCTCTAGAAGGGTCTTGGCATCTTTAGAAGGGTCCTGAGGGTCTCTAGAATGCTCTGGGGGTAGTTTGAAGAGTCCCGGGGTGCTCTAGAAGGGTCGTGGGGCCTTTGGATGGTCGTGGGGTTCTCTGGAATGGCCTGTGGGCCTTTCAAAGGGTCCTGGGTGTCTCTAGAAGGGTATGGGGGGCTTTAGACTGGTTCTGGACGGCTCAAGAAGGGTCTTGGCATCTTTAGCAGAGTCCTGGCTGTGTCTAGAATGGTCTGGGGGCCTTTACAAGAGTCCTGTGGGCTCGAGAAGGGTCTGGGGACCCTAACCCTAGCCCGAATCCCTAACCCTAACCCGAAACCTAAACTTAACCCTAATCTTAAGCCTAACCCTAACACTAAGTATAACACCCAGCCCCAAACATAACCAAAACCCTTAGCCTTCCCAAAACCCTAACACAAGCCCAACCCTAACCCTAACCCTAAATCTAGCTCCTATACCAAACTTAGTCCTAATCCTAAGCACAAAGCTAACCCTAAAGTAAATGCCAGGGTCCTGGGGGTCTCTAGAATTGTAAGGGGTTTTAGAATGGTCCAGAGGCTGTCTAAAATACTCTGGGGTCAATTTGAAGAATCCTGGGGTTCTCTAGAAGTCTCTGGGGGCCTTTAGATGGTCCTGGGGGTCTCCGGAATGGCCCGGGGCCCTTTAGAATGGACCTGGGTGTCTCTAGAAGGGTCTTGGGGCCTTTAGAAGGGCTCCTGGGCGCTCTAGAAGGGTCTTGGCATCTTTAGAAGGGTCCTGAGGGTCTCTAGAATGCTCTGGGGGTAGTTTGAAGAGTCCCGGGGTGCTCTAGAAGGGTCGTGGGGCCTTTGGATGGTCGTGGGGTTCTCTGGAATGGCCTGTGGGCCTTTCAAAGGGTCCTGGGTGTCTCTAGAAGGGTGTGGGGGGCTTTAGAATGGTTCTGGAGGGCTCTAGAAGGGTCTTGGCATCTTTAGAAGGGTCCTGGCTGAGTCTACAATGGTCTGGGGGCCTTTAGAAGAGTCCTGTGGGCTCGAGAAGGGTCTGGGGACCCTAACCCTGGACCGAAGACCTAACCCTAACCCGAAACTTAAACTTAACCCTAATCTTAACCCTAACCCTAACCCTAACCCCTAACCCTAACCCTAACCCTAACCCCTAATCCTAAACCCTAACCCTAACCCTAAACCCTAACCCTAACCCTAACCCTAAACTTAACCCTAACCCTATCCCCTAACCCTAACCCTAACTCTATCCCTAACCCCGCAACCCTAACCCTAACTCTATCCCTAACCCCCTAACCCTAACCCCCTAACCCTAACTCTAAACCTAACCCTTAACCCTAATGGTTAGACCGATTCCTAAATCCTGTGTTCACTTCTGGGCCCCTCACCACAAGAAGGATTTTGAGGCTCCGGAGAAAGTTCAGAGAAGAGCAACAAAGCTAGTAAAGGGTCTGGAGAAAAGGCCTTATAAGGAACAGCTGAGAGAGCTGGGGGTGTTTATCCTGGAGAAGAGGAAGCTGAGGGGAGACCTCATTGCTCTCTATAATTAACTAAAAGTAAGTTGTGGAGAGGAGGGAGCTGGCCCCTTCTCCCAGGTCACTGGGGACAGGACGAGAGGGAGTGGCCTCAAGCTCCACCAGGGGAGATTTAGGCTAGACATTAGGAAAACTTTTTCATGGAAAGGGTCATTGGGCAGTGTCAGAGGCTGCCCAGGGAGGGGGTTGATTCATCTTCCCTGGAGGTGTTTAAGGCACAGATGGACAAGGTGCCGAGGGGCAATGTTTACTGTTTGACAGGAACAGTTGGACTCGATGATCCAGTGGGTCTCTTGCAACCTGGTTGTTCTATGATTCCATGACGCTGCCCAGTGGTGCAGCCTCTTCAGATCCCTTTGGAGCACCTCAACCCTGCAGAGGATCCGTGCTTTTCCCCAGCTTAGTGTCATCCTCAAACTTGCTAAGGGAGCACTCGATGCCTTCTTCCAGGTCATTGATAAAGACATTGAACAGGGCTGGACCCAACACTGATCCTTGGGGAACACCACTTGTCACTGGCCTCCAGCTGGATTTAACACCATTTCCTACCACTCTCTGGGCCCTCCATCCAACCAGTTTTCCACCCAGGAGAGTGTGAGACTGTCTAGGCCAGAGGTGACAGTTTCTGAAGCAGAATGCTATGAGAAACTGTGTTGGAATTTGAAGGACAGAGAATGAAAAATAGATGGAGAGAAGCGCAGCCTGAATCGATCAGCTGGTCTCTCTGCTACGTCCAGGTGGCACAATCGCGGTACTGCAGCCCGTATCGATGAATGTGGCTCTCTGCTGCCACCGGGTGTCCGAAATGCGGTACTGCAGCCTGTATCGATGAATGCTGCTCTCTGCTGCCACCGGGTGACCGTAAAGCGGTACTGCAGCCCGGGTGCCGCATGCGCAGTGGAGAGAGCAACGTTCTCTGCTGTGAGTGGGAGACTAAGTGTAACTGGGTTGGTGGTTTAATGAAAGTTTTTTTTACGTAAGTAGAACGGCTAGGCTTGATTTAAATTACATAAGTTAACTACATATACCTTATTTATCCATTAAGTATCAATAATCCTTGTAAAAACTTCTCAAGATTACAGTGACTATTTTACTCTTTCAGATATGATGTCAACAAGAGTATCAATAAGTTCCATACAATACGGGTTCACTAAAGTGAGGACTTACCTAGAAAACCTGACCACCACCGGAGATAAACGTGACTCGAAGTAAGTCTCTGGAAGGGTCAGGGGGGTTTAGAAGGGTCCCGAGGATCTCTAGAATACTCTGGAAGCACTTGGAAGAGTCCTGGGATTCTCTAGAAGGATTTAGATGGTCCTGGGGGTCTCTGGAAAGGCTCTGGGGGCCATTAGATGGTCCTGGGGGTCTCTAGAAGGGTCTGGGGGCCTTTAGAAGGGCTCTGGGGCGCTCTAGAAGGGTCATGGCATCTTTAGAAGGGTCCAGAGGGCCTCTAGAATGCTCTGGGGGTAGTATGAAGAGCCCCGGGGTGCTCTAGAAGGGTCGTGGGGCCTTTGGATTGTCCTGGGGTTCTCTGGAATGGCCTGTGGGCCTTTCAAAGGGTCCTGGGTGTTTCTAGGAGGGTGTGGGGTCTTTAGACTTGTTCTGGAGGGCTCTAGAAGGGTCTTGGCATCAGTAGCAGGGTCCTGGCTGTGTCTAGAATGGTCTGGGGGCCTTTAGAAGAGTCCTGTTGGCTCGAGAAGGGTCTGGGGACCCTAACCCTAGACCGAATACCTAACCCTAACCCGAAATCTATACTTAACCCTAATGGGAAGCCTAACCCTAACACTAACTCTAACACCCAGCCCTAAGCATAACCATAACCCTTAGCCTTCCCAAAACCCTAACACAAGCCCAACCCTAACCCTAACCCTAACCCTAGCACCTAAACCAACCCTAGCCCTAATCTTATCCACAGAGCTAATCCTAACGTAAATGCCAGGGTCCTGGGGGTCTCTAGAAAGGTCAGGGGGTCTTTAGAATTGTCCTGAGGCTGTCTAGAATTCTCTGGGGGCAATTTGAAGAGTCCTGGAGTTCTCTAGAAGGCTCTGGGGGCCTTTAGATGGTCATGGGGGTCTCTGGAATGGCCCGGGGCCCTTTAGAATGGACCTGGGTGTCTCTAGAAGGGTCTGGGGGCCTTTAGAATGGTTCTGGGGTGTTCTAGCAGGGTCTTGGCATGTTCAGAAGGGTCCCGAGTGTCTCTAGAATGCTCTGGGGGCAGTTTGAAGAGTCCTGGGGTGCTCTAGAAGGGTCGTGGGGCCTTTGGATGGTCCTGGGGTTCTCTGGAATGGCCTGTGGGCCTTTCAAAGGGTCCTGGGTGTCTCTAGAAGGGTGTGGGGGTCTTTAGAATGGTTCTAGAGGTCTCTAGAAGGGTCTTGGCATCAGTAGCAGGGTCTTGGCTGTGTCTAGAATGGTCTGGGGGCCTTTAGAAGAGTCCTGTTGGCTCGAGAAGGTTCTGGGGACACTAACCCTAGCCCGAATACCTAACCCTAACCCTAACCCTAACCCTAACCCTAATCTTAAGCCTAACCCTAACACTAACTCTAACACCCAGCCCTAAACATAACCATAACCCTTAGCCTTCTAAACCCTAACACAAGCCCAACCCTAACCCTAACCCTAAATCTAGCTCCTATACCAAACTTAGTCCTAATCCTAAGCACAAAGCTAACCCTAAAGTAAATGCCAGGGTCCTGGGGGTCTCTAGAAATGTCAGGGGTTTTAGAATAGTCCAGAGGCTGTCTAAAATACTCTGGAGTCAATTTGAAGAATCCTGGGGTTCTCTAGAAGTCTCTGGGGGCCTTTAGATGGTCATGGGGGTCTCCGGAATGGCCCGGGGCCCTTTAGAATGGACCTGGGTGTCTCTAGAAGGGTCTGGGGGCCTTTAGAAGGGCTCCTGGGCGCTCTAGAAGGGTCTTGGCATCTTTAGAAGCGTCCTGAGGGTCTCTAGAATGCTCTGCGGGTAGTTTGAATAGTCCCAGGGTGCTCTAGAAGGGTCGTGGGGCCTTTGGATGGTCCTGGGGTTCTTTGGAATGGCCTGTGGGCCTTTCAAAGGGTCCTGGGTGTCTCTAGAAGGGTGTGGGGGGCTTTAGAACGGTTCTGGAGGGCTCTAGAAGGGTCTTGGCATCTTTAGAAGGGTCCTGGCTGTGTCTAGAATGGTCTGGGGGCCTTTAGAAGAGTCCTGTTGGCTCGAGAATGGTCTGGGGACCCTAACCCTAGACCGAATACCTAACCCTAACCCGAAATCTATACTTAACTCTAATGGGAAGCCTAACCCTAACACTAACTCTAACACCCAGCCCTAAGCATAACCATAACCCTTAGCCTTCCCAAAACCCTAACACAAGCCCAACCCTAACCCTAACCCTAACCCTAGCACCTAAACCAACCCTAGCCCTAATCTTATCCACAAAGCTAATCCTAACGTAAATGCCATGGTCCTGGGGGTCTCTAGAAAGGTCAGGGGGTCTTTAGAATTGTCTTGAGGCTGTCTAGAATTCTCTGGGGGCAATTTGAAGAGTCCTGGAGTTCTCTAGAAGGCTCTGGGGGCCTTTAGATGGTCATGGGGGTCTCTGGAATGGCCCGGGGCCCTTTAGAATGGACCTGGGTGTCTCTAGAAGGGTCTGGGGGCCTTTAGAATGGTTCTGGGGTGTTCTAGCAGGGTCTTGGCATGTTCAGAAGGGTCCCGAGTGTCTCTAGAATGCTCTGGGGGCAGTTTGAAGAGTCCCGGGGTGCTCTAGAAGGGTCATGGGGCCTTTGGATGGTCCTGGGGTTCCCTGGAATGGCCTGTGGGCCTTTCAAAGGGTCCTGGGTGTCTCTAGAAGGGTATGGGGGGCTTTAGACTGGTTCTGGACGGCTCAAGAAGGGTCTTGGCATCTTTAGCAGAGTCCTGGCTGTGTCTAGAATGGTCTGGGGGCCTTTACAAGAGTCCTGTGGGCTCGAGAAGGGTCTGGGGACCCTAACCCTAGCCCGAATCCCTAACCCTAACCCGAAACCTAAACTTAACCCAAATCTTAAGCCTAATCCTAACACTAAGTCTAACACCCAGCCCTAAACATAACCAAAACCCTTAGCCTTCCCAAAACCCTAACACAAGCCCAACCCTAACCCTAACCCTAACCCTAGCACCTAAACCAACCCTAGCCATAATCTTAACCACAAAGCTAACCCTAACGTAAATGCCAGGGTCCTGGGGGGTCTCCTGAAAGGTCAGGGGGTCTTTAGAATGGTCCTGAGGCTGTCTAGAATTCCCTGGGGGCAATTTGAAGAGTCCTGGGTTTCTCTAGAAGGCTCTGGGGGCCTTTAGATGGTCATGGGGGTCTCTGGAATGGCCCGGGGCCCTTTAGAATGGACCTGGGTGTCTCTAGAAGGGTCTGGGGGCCTTTAGAAGGGCTCCTGGGCGCTCTAGAAGGGTCTTGGCATCTTTAGAAGGGTCCTGAGGGTCTCTAGAATGCTCTGCGGGCAGTTTGAAGAGTCCCGTGTTGCTCTAGAAGGGTCGTGGGGCCTTTGGATGGTCCTGGGGTTCTCTGGAATGGCCTGTGGGCCTTTCAAAGGGTCCTGGGTGTCTCTAGAAGGGTGTGGGGGGCTTTAGAATGGTTCTGGAGGGCTCTAGAAGGGTCTTGGCATCTTTAGAAGGGTCCTGGCTGAGTCTACAATGGTCTGGGGGCCTTTAGAAGAGTCCTGTGGGCTCGAGAAGGGTCTGTGGACCCTAACCCTAGACCGAAGACCTAACCCTAACCCGAAACTTAAACTTAACCATAATCTTAACCCTAACCCTAACCCTAACCCCTAACCCTAACCCTAACCCGAAACTTAAACTTAACCCTAATCTTAACCCTAACCCTAACCCTAACCCCTAACCCTAACCCTAACCCTAACCCCTAATCCTAAACCCTAACCCTAACCCTAACCCTAAACCCTAACCCTAACCCTAAACCCTAACCCTAACCCTAACTCTATCCCTAACCCCGCAACCCTAACTCTAACTCTATCCCTAACCCCCTAACCCTAACCCCCTAACCCTAACTCTAACCCTAACCCTTAACCCTAATGGTGAGACCGATTCCTGAATCCTGTGTTCACTTCTGGGCCCCTCACCACAAGAAGGATTTTGAGGCTCCGGAGAAAGTTCAGAGAAGAGCAACAAAGCTAGTAAAGGATCTGGAGAAAAGGCCTTATAAGGAACAGCTGAGAGAGCTGGGGGTGTTTATCCTGGAGAAGAGGAAGCTGAGGGGAGACCTCATTGCTCTCTATAATTAACTAAAAGTAAGTTGTGGAGAGGAGGGAGCTGGCCCCTTCTCCCAGGTCACTGGGGACAGGACGAGAGGGAGTGGCCTCAAGCTCCACCAGGGGAGATTTAGGCTAGACATTAGGAAAACTTTTTCATGGAAAGGGTCATTGGGCAGTGTCAGAGGCTGCCCAGGGAGGGGGTTGATTCATCTTCCCTGGAGGTGTTTAAGGCACAGATGGACAAGGTGCCGAGGGGCAATGTTTATTGTTTGACAGGAACAGTTGGACTCGATGATCCAGTGGGTCTCTTGCAACCTGGTTGTTCTATGATTCCATGACGCTGCCCAGTGGTGCAGCCTCTTCAGATCCCTTTGGAGCACCTCAACCCTGCAGAGGATCCATGCTTTTCCCCAGCTTAGTGTCATCCTCAAACTTGCTAAGGGAGCACTCGATGCCTTCATCCAGGTCATTGATAAAGACATTGAACAGGGCTGGACCCAACACTGATCCTTGGGGAACACCACTTGTCACTGGCCTCCAGCTGGATTTAACACCATTTCCTACCACTCTCTGGGCCCTCCATCCAACCAGTTTTCCACCCAGGAGAGTGTGAGACTGTCTAGGCCAGAGGTGACAGTTTCTGAAGCAGAATGCTATGAGAAACTGTGTTGGAATTTGAAGGACAGAGAATGAAAAATAGATGGAGAGAAGCGCAGCCTGAATCGATCAGCTGGTCTCTCTGCTACGTCCAGGTGGCACAATCGCGGTACTGCAGCCCGTATCGATGAATGTGGCTCTCTGCTGCCACCGGGTGTCCGAAATGCGGTACTGCAGCCTGTATCGATGAATGCTGCTCTCTGCTGCCACCGGGTGACCGTAAAGCGGTACTGCAGCCCGGGTGCCGCATGCGCAGTGGAGAGAGCAACGTTCTCTGCTGTGAGTGGGAGACTAAGTGTAACTGGGTTGGTGGTTTAATGAAAGTTTTTTTTACGTAAGTAGAACGGCTAGGCTTGATTTAAATTACATAAGTTAACTACATATACCTTATTTATCCATTAAGTATCAATAATCCTTGTAAAAACTTCTCAAGATTACAGTGACTATTTTACTCTTTCAGATATGATGTCAACAAGAGTATCAATAAGTTCCATACAATACGGGTTCACTAAAGTGAGGACTTACCTAGAAAACCTGACCACCACCGGAGATAAACGTAACTCAAAGTAAGTCTCTGGAAGGGTCAGGGGGGTTTAGAAGGGTCCTGAGGATCTCTAGAATACTCTGGAAGCACTTGGAAGAGTCCTGGGATTCTCTAGAAGGATTTAGATGGTCCTGGGGGTCTCTGGAAAGGCTCTGGGGGCCATTAGATGGTCCTGGGGGTCTCTAGAAGGGTCTGGGGCCTTTAGAATGGACCTGGGTGTCTCTAGAAGGGTCTGGGGGCCTTTAGAAGGGCTCTGGGGTGCTCTAGAAAGGTCTTGGCATCTTTAGAAGGGTCCTGAGGTTCTCTAGAATGCTCTGGGGGCCGTATGAAGAGTCCCGTGGTGCTCTAGAAGGGTTGTGGGGCCTTTGGATGGTCCTGGGGTTCTCTGGAATGGCCTGTGGGCCTTTCAAAGGGTTTTGGGTGTCTCTAGAAGGGTGTGGGGTCTTTCGACTCGTTCTGGAGTGCTCTAGAAGGGTCTTGGCATCTTTAGAAGGGTGCTGGCTGTGTCTAGAATGGTCTGGGGGCCTTTAGAAGAGTCCTGTGGGCTCGAGAATGGTCTGGGGACCCTAACCCTAGCCCGAATACCTAACCCTAACCCAAAATCTAAACTTTACCCTAATCTTAAGCCTAACCCTAACACTAACACTAACACCCAGCCCTAAACATCACCATAACCCTTAGCCTTCCCAAAACCCTAACACAAGCCCAACCCTAACCCTAACCCTAACTCTGTTCCTAGCACCTAAACCAACCCTAGCCATAATCGTAACCACAAAGCTAATCCTAACGTAAATGCCAGGGCCCTGGGAGTCTCCTGAAAGGTCAGGGGGTCTTTAGAATTGTCCTGAGACTGTCTAGAATTCTCTGGGTGCAATTTGAAGAGTCCTGGGGTTCTCTAGAAGGCTCTGAGGGCCTTTAGATTGTCCTGGGGGTCTCTGGAATGGTCCCGGGCCCTTTAGAATGGACCTGGGTGTCTCTAGAAGGGTCTGGGGGCCTTTAGAAGGTCTCTGGGTCGCTCTAGAAGGGTCTTGGCATCTTTAGAAGGGTCCTGGCTGTGTCTAGAATGGTGTGGGTGCCTTTACAAGAGTCCTGTGGGCTCGAGAAGGGTCTGGGGACCCTAAAACTAGCCCGAATACCTAACCCTAACCCGAAATCTAAACTTAACCCTATTCGGAAGCCTAACCTTAACACTAACTCTAACACCCAGCCCTAAACATAACCATAACCCTTAGCCTTCCCAAAACCCTAACTCAAGCCCAACCCTAACCCTAACCCTAACCCTAGCACCTAAACCAACCCTAGCCCTAATATTAACCACAAAGATAACCCTAACGTAAGTGCCAGGGTCCTGGGGGTTACTTGAACGGTCAGGGGGTCTTTAGAATGGTCCGGAGGCTGTCTAGAATTCTCTGGGGGCAATTTGAAGAGTCCTGGGGTTCTCTAGAAGTCTCTGGGGACCTTTAGATGGTCCTGGGGATCTCTGGAATGGCCCAGGGCCCTTTAGAATGGACCTGGGTGTCTCTAGAAGGGTCTGGGGGCCTTTAGAAGGGCTCTGGGGCGCTGTAGCATGGTCTTGGCATCTTTAGAAGGGTCCTGGGGGTCTGTAGAATGCTCTGGTGGCAGTATGAAGAGTCCCGGGGTGCTCTAGAAGGGTCGTGGGGCCTTTGGATGGTCCTGGGGTTCTCTGGAATGGCCTGTGGGCCTTTCAAAGGGTCCTGGGTGTCTCTAGAAGGGTGTGGGGTCTTTAGAATGGTTCTGGAGGGATCTAGAAGGGTCTTGTCATCTTTAGAAGCGTGCGGTCTGTGTCTAGAATGGTCTCGGGGCCTTTAGAAGAGTCCTGTTGGCTCGAGAAGGGTCTGGGGACCCTAACCCTAGACCGAATACCTAACCCTAACCCGAAATCTATACTTAGCTCTAATCTTAAGCCTATCACTAACACTAACTCTAACACCCAGCCCTAAACATAACCATAACCCTTACCCTTCCCAAAATCCTAACACAAGCCCAACCCTAACCCTAACACTAACCCTAGCACCTAAACAAACCCTAGACCTAATCTTAACCACAAAGCTAATCCTAACGTAAATGCCAGGGTCCTGGGGGTCTCTAGAAAGGTCAGGGGGTCTTTAGAATGGTCCTGAGGCTGTCTAGAATTCCCTGGGGGCAATTTGAAGAGTCCTGGGGTTCTCTTGAAGGCTCTGGGGGCCTTTAGATGGTCCTGGGGATCTCCGGAATGGCCCGGGGCCCTTTAGAATGGACCTGGGTGTCTCTAGAAAGGTCTGGGGGCGTTTAGAAGGGCTCTGGGGCGCTCTAGAAGGGTCTTGGCATCTTTAGAAGGGTGCTGAGGGTTTCTAGAATGCTCTGGTGGCAGTATGAAGAGTCCTGGGGTGCTCTAGAAGGGTCGTGGGGCCTTTGGATGGCCCTGGGGTTCTTTGGAATGGCCTGTGGGCCTTTCAAAGGGTCCTGGGTGTTTCTAGAAGGGTGTGGGGTCTTTAGACTCGTTCTGGAGGGCTCTAGAAGGGTCTTTATATCTTTAGAAGGGTCCTGGCTGTGTCTAGAATGGTGTGGGGGCCTTTAGAAGAGTCCTGTGGTCTCGAGAAGGGTCTGTGGTCCATAACCCTAGCCCGAATACCTAACCCTAACCCGAAACCTAAACTTATCCCTAATCTTAAGCCTAACCCTAACACTAACTCTAACACCCAGCCCTAAACATCACCATAACCCTTAGCCTTCCCAAAACCCTAACACAAGCCCAACCCTAACCCTAACTCTGTTCCTAGCACCTAAACCAACCCTAGACGTAATCTTAACCACAAAGCTAATCCTAACGTAAATGTCAGGGTCCTGGGGGTCTCTAGAAAGGTCAGGGGGTCTTTAGAATTGTCCTGAGACTGTCTAGAATGCTCTGGGGGCAATTTGAAGAGTCCTGGGGTTCTCTAGAAGGCTCTGGGGGCCTTTAGATGGTCATGGGGTCTCTGGAATGGCCCGGGGCCCTTTAGAATGGACCTGTGTGTCTCTAGAAGGGTCTGGGGACCTTTAGAAGGGCTCTGGGGCGCTGTAGCATGGTCTTGGCATCTTTAGAAATGTCCTGGGGGTCTGTAGAATGCTCTGGTGGCAGTATGAAGAGTCCCGAGGTGCTCTAGAAGGGTCGTGCAGCTTTTGGATATTCGTGGGGTTCTCTGGAATGGCCTGTGGGCCTTTCAAAGGGTTCTGGGTGTCTCTAGAAGGGTGTGGGGAGCTTTAGACTGGTTCTAGAGTGCTCTAGAATGGTCTTGACATCTTTAGAACGGTCCTCGCTGTGTCTAGAATGGTCTGGGGGCATTTAGAAGAGTCCTGTGGGCTGGAGAAGGGTCTGGGGGCCCTAACCCTAGCCCGAATACCTAACCCTAACCCGAAACCTAAACTTAACCCTAATCGAAGCCTAACCTTAACACCTACTCTAACACCTAGCCCTAAACATAACCATAACCCTTAGCCTTCCGAAAACCCTAACTGAAGCCGAACCCTAACCCTAACCCTAACCCTAGCACCTAAACCAACCCTAGCCCTAATCTTAACCACAAAGCTAACCCTAAAGTAAATGTTAGGGTCCTGGGGGTCTCTAGAAAGGTCAGGGGGTCTTTAGAATGGTCCTGAGGCTGTCTAGAATACTCTGGGGGCAATTTGAAGAGTCCTGGGGTTCTCTAGAAGGGTCTGGGGGCCTTTAGAAGGGCTCTGGGGCGCTGTAGCATGGTCTCGGCATCTTTAGAAGGGTCCAGAGGGTCTCTAGAATGATCTGGTGGCAGTATGAGAAGTCCCGGGGTGCTCTAGAAGGGTCGTGGGTACTTTGGATGGTCCTGGGGTTCTTTGGAATGGCCTGTGGTCCTTTCAAAGGGTCTTGGGTTTTTCTAGAAGGGTGTGGGGTCTTTAGACTCGTTCTGAAGTGCTCTAGAAGTGTCTTGGCATCTTTAGAAGGGTCCTGAGGGTCTCTAGAATGCTCTGGGGGTAGTTTGAAGAGTCCCGGGGTGCTCTAGAAGGGTCGTGGGGCCTTTGGATGGTCCTGGGGTTCTCTGGAATGGCCTGTGGGCCTTTCAAAGGGTCCTGGGTGTCTCTAGAAGGGTATGGGGGGCTTTAGACTGGTTCTGGACGGCTCAAGAAGGGTCTTGGCATCTTTAGCAGAGTCCTGGCTGTGTCTAGAATGGTCTGGGGGCCTTTAGAAGAGTCCTGTGGGCTCGAGAAGGGTCTGGGGACCCTAACCCTAGCCCGAATACCTAACCCTAACCCGAAACCTAAACTTAACCCTAATCTTCAGCCTAACCCTAACACTAACTCTAACACCCAGCCCTAAACATCACCATAACCCTTAGCCTTCCCAAAACCCTAACACAAGCCCAACCCTAACCCTAACCCTAACTCTGTTCCTAGCACCTAAATCAACCCTAGCCGTAATCGTAACCACAAAGCTAATCCTAACGTAAATGCCAGGGTCCTGGGAGTCTCCTGAAAGGTCAGAGGGTCTTTAGAATGGTCCTGAGACAGTCTAGAATTCTCTGGGGCAATTTGAAGAGTCCTGAGGTTCTCTAGAAGGCTCTGGGGGCCTTTAGATGGTCATGGGGGTCTCTGGAATGGCCCAGGGACCTTTAGAATGGACCTGGGTGTACCAAGAATGGTCTGGGGGCCTTTAGAAGGGCTCGGGGGCGCTCTAGAAGAGTCTTGGCATCTTTGGAAGGGTCCGGAGGGTCTCTAGAATGCTCTGGGGGCAGTTTCAAGAGTCCCGTGTTGCTCTAGAAGGGTCGTGGGGCCTTTGGAATGACCTGGGGTTCTCTGGAATGGCCTGTGGGCCTTTCAAAGGGTCCTGGGTGTCTCTAGAAGGGTGTGGGGGGCTTTGGAATGGTTCTGGACGGCTCTAGAAGGGTCTTGGCATTTTTAACAGGGTCCTGGCTGTGTCTAGAATGGTCTGAGGGATTTTAGAAGAGTCCTGTGGGCTCGAGAAGGGTCTGGGGACCCTAACCCTAGCCCGAATCCCTAACCCTAACCCGAAACCTAATCTTAACCCTAATCTCTAGCCTAACCCTAACACTAACTCTAACACCACGCCCTAAACATAACCATAACCCTTAGCCTTCCAAAAACCCTAACACAAGCCCAACCCTAACCCTAACACTAACCCTAGCACCTAAACCAACCCTAGCCCTAATCTTAACCAAAAAGCAAACCCTAACGTAAATGCCAGGGTCCTGGGGGTCTCTAGAAAGGTCAGGGGGTCTTTAGAATGGTCCTGAGGCTGTCTAGGATTTTCTGGGGGCAATTTGTAGAGTCCTGGGGTTCTCTAGAAGGCTCTGGGGTCCTTTAGATGGTCCTGGGAGTATCTGGAACGACCCGAGGCCTTTCAGAATGGACCTGGGTGTATCTAGAATGGTCTGGGGGCCTTTTGAACGGCTCTGGGGAGCTCTAGAAGGGTCTTGGCATCTTTAGAAGGGTCCTGGTTGAGTCTAAAATGGTGTGGGGGCCCTTAGAAGACTCCTGTGGGCTCGAGAAGGGTCTGGGGACCCTAACCCTAGCCCAAATACCTAACCCTAACCCGAAACCTAAACTTAACCGTAATATTAAGCCTAACCCTAACACTTAACTCTAACAGCCAGCCCTAAACATAACCATAACCCTTAGCCTTCCAAAAACCCTAACACAAGCCCAACCCTAACCCTAACCTTATCCCTAACCCTAGCACCTAAACTAACCCTAGCCCTAATCTTAACCACAAAGCTAACCCTAACGTAAATGCCAGGGTCCTGGGGGTCTCTAGAAAGGTCAGGGGGTCTTTAGAATGGTCCCGAGGCTGTCTAGAATTCTCTGAGGGCATTTTGAAGATTCCTGGGGTTCTCTAGTAGGCCCTGGGGGCCTGTGGGCTCGAGAATGGTCTGGGGACCCTAACCCTAGCCCGAATACTTAACCCTAACCCGAAACCTAAACTTAACCCAAATCTTAAGCCTAACGCATATACTAACTCTAACACCCAGTCCTAAACATAACCATAACCCTTAGCCTTCCCAAAACCCTAACACAAACCCAACCTTAACCCAAACCCTTACCCTAAACCTAGCACCTAAACCAACCCTAGCCCTAATCTTTACCACAAACTTAACCC
This sequence comes from Coccyzus lansbergi, assembly GCA_033558105.1. Taxonomy (NCBI): domain Eukaryota; kingdom Metazoa; phylum Chordata; class Aves; order Cuculiformes; family Coccyzidae; genus Coccyzus; species Coccyzus lansbergi. The sequence goes on from JAUMJK010001146.1 coordinate 222,822, forward strand.
TAACGTGAATGCCAGGGTCCTGGGGGTCTCTAGAAAGGTCAGGGGGTATTTTCAAGGGTCCTGAGGCTGTCTAGAATTCTCTGAGTGCAATTTGAAGAGTCCTGGGGTTCTCTAGAAGGCTCTTCGGGCCTTTAGATGGTCCTGTGGTTCTCTGAAATGGCCTGTGGGCAATTCAAAATGTCCTGGGTGTCTCTAGAATGGCCTGGGGACCTTTGGAAGGACTCTGGAGCAATCAAGAATGGTCTTGGAATCGTTAGAAGGGTCCTGAGTGTCTCTAGTATGCTCTGGGTGCAGTTTGAAGAGTCCCGGGGTGCTCTAGAAGGATCGTGGTGCCTTCGGATGGTCCTGGGGTTCTCTGGAATGGCCTGTGGGCCTTTCAAAGGGTCCTGGGTGTCTCTAGAAGGGTGTGGGGGGCTTTAGAAGGCTTCTGGAGGACTCTAGAAGGGTCTTGGCATCTTTAGCAGAGTCCTGGTTGTGTCTAGAATGGTCTGGGGGCCTTTAGAAGAGTCCTGGGGGCTCGAGAAGGGTCTGGGGACCCTTCTACCTAGCCCGAATACCTAACCGGAAACCTAAACTTAACCCTAATCTTAAGTCTAACCCTAACACTAACTCTAACACCCAGCCCTAAACTTAACCATAACCCTTAGCCTACCCAAAACCCTAACACAAGCCCAACCCTAACCCTAACCCTAACCCTAGCACCTAAACCAACCCTAGCCCTAATCTTAACCACAAAGCTAACCCTAACTTAAATGCCAGGGTCCTGGGGGGTCTCTAGAAAGGTCAGGGGGTCTTTAGAATGGTCCTGAGGCTGTCTAGAAGTCTCTGAGGGCAATTTGAAGAGTCCTGGGGTTCTCTAGAAGGCTCTGGGTTCTTTTACATGGTACTGGGAGTCTCTGGAATTGCCCGGGGCCCTTTAGAATTCACCTGGGTGTCTCTAGAAGGGTCTGGGGGCCTTTAGAATGGCTTTGGGGCTCTCTACAAAAGTCTTGGCATCTTTAAAAGGGTCCTGAGGGTCTCTAGAATGCTCTGGTGGCAGTTTGAAGAGTCCTGGGGTGCTCTAGAAGGGTCGTGGGGCATTTGGATCGTCGTGGGGTTCTCTGGAATGGCCTGTGGGCCTTTCAAAGGGTCCTGGGTGTCTCTAGAAGGGTGTGGGGGGCTTTAGAATGGTTCTGGAGTGCTCTAGAAGGGACTTGGCATCTTTAACAGGGTCCTGGCTGTGTCTAGTGTGGTGTGGGGGCCTTTAGAAGAGTCCTGTGGGCTCGAGAAGGGTCTGGGGACCCTAACCCTAGCCCGATTACCTAACCCGAAACCTAAACTTAACCATAATCTTCAGCCTAACCCTAACACTAACTCTAACACCCAGCCCTAAACATAACCATAACCCTTAGCCTTCCCAAAACCCTAACACAAGCCCAACCCTAACCCTAGCCCTAGCCCTAGCCCCTAAACCAACCTTAGCCCTAACCTGAACCACAAAGCTAATCCTAACGTAAATGTCAGGGTCCTGGGGGTCTCTAGAAAGGTCAGGGGGTCTTTAGAATGGTCCTGAGACTGTCTAGAATTCTCTGGGGGCAATTTGAAGAGTCCTGGGGTTCTCTTGAAGGCTCTGGTTGCCTTTATGTGGTCCTGGGGATCTCTGGAATGGCCCGGGGCCCTTTAGAATGGACCTGGGTGCCTCTAGAAGGGTCTGGGGGGTGTTTAGATGGGCTCTGGGACGCGCTAGAAGGGTCTTGGCATCTTTAGAAGGGTCCTGAGGGTCTCTAGAATGCTCTGGTGGCAGTTTGAAGAGTCCCGGGGTGCTCTAGAAGGGTCGTGGGGCATTTGGATGGTCGTGGGGTTCTCTGGAATGGCCTGTGGGCTATTCAAAGGGTCCTGGGTGTCTCAAGAAGGGTGTGGGGGGCTTTAGAAGGCTTCTAGAGGGCTCTAGAAGGGTCTTGGTATCTTTAGAAGGGTCCTGGCTGTGTCTAGAATGGTGTGGGGGCCTTTAGAAGAGTCCTGTGGTCTCGAGAAGGGTCTGGGGACCCTAACCCTAGCCCGAATACCTAACCCTAACGCGAAACCTAAACTTTACCCTAATCTTAAGCCTAAGCCTAATACTAACTCTAACACCACGCCCTAAACACAACCATAACCCTTAGCCTTCCAAAAACCCTAACACAAGCCCAACCCTAACCCTAGCACCTAAACCAACCCTAGCCCTAATCTTAACCACAAAGCTAACCCTAACGTAAATGCCATGGTCCTGGGGGTCTCTAGAAAGGTCAGGGGGTCTTTTGAAGGGTCCTGAGGCTGTCTAGAATTCTCTGAGGGCAATTTGAAGAGTCCTGGGGTTCTCTAGAAGGCCCTGGGGGCCTGTGGGCTCGAGAAGGGTCTGGGGACCCTAACCCTAGCCCGAATACCTAACCCTAACCCGAAACCTAAACTTAACCCAAATCTTAAGCCTAACGCATATACTAACTCTAACACCCAGACCTAAACATAACCATAACCCTTAGCCTTCCCAAAACCCTAACACAAACCCAACCTTAACCCAAATCCTTACCCTAACCCTAGCACCTAAACCAACCCTAGCCCTAATCTTTACCACAAACTTAACCCTAACGTAAATGCCAGGGTCCCGGGGGTCTCTAGAATGGTCAGGGGGTCTTTTCAAGAGTCCTGAGGCTGTCTAGAATTCTCTGAGTGCAATTTGAAGAGTCCTGGGGTTCTCTAGAAGGCCCTGGGGGCCTTTAGATGGTCCTGTGGTTCTCTGGAATGGCCTGTGATCCATTCAAAGTGTCCTGGGTGTCTCTAGAATGGCCTGGGGGCCTTGGGAAGGGCTCTGGGGCACTCAAGAAGGGTCTTGGAATCGTTAGAAGGGTCCTGAGGGTCTCTAGAAAGCTCTGGGTGCAGTTTGAAGAGTCCCGGGGTGCTCTAGAAGGGTCGTGGGGCCTTTGGATGGTCGTGGGGTTCTCTAATGGCCTGTGGACTATTCAAAGGGTCCTGGGTGTCTCAAGAAGGGTGTGGGGGGCTTTAGAAGGCTTCTGGAGGGCTCTAGAAGTGTCTTGGCATCTTTAGAAGGGTCCTGGCTGTGTCTAGAAAGGTCTGGGGGCCTTTAGAAGAGTCCTGTGGGCTCGAGAAGGGTCTGGGGACCCTAACCCTAGCCCGAATCCCTAACCCTAACCCGAAACCTAAACTTAACCCTAATCTTAAGCCTAAGCCTAATACTAACTCTAACAGCCAGCCCTAAACATAACCATAACCCTTAGCCTTCCCAAAACCCTAACACAAGCCCAACCCTAACCCTAACCCTAGCCCTAGCCCCTAAACCAACCCTAGCCCTAACCTGAACCACAAAGCTAATCCTAACGTAAATGTCAGGGTCCTGGGGGTCTCTAGAAAGGTCAGGGGGTCTTTAGAATGGTCCTGAGACTGTCTAGAATTCCCTGGGGGCCATTTGAAGAGTCCTGGGGTTCTCTTGAAGGCTCTGGTTGCCTTTATGTGGTCCTGGGGATCTCTGGAATTGCCCGGGGCCCTTTAGAATGGACCTGGGTGCCTCTAGAAGGGTCTGGGGGGTGTTTAGATGGGCTCTGGGACGCGCTAGAAGGGTCTTGGCATCTTTAGAAGGGTCCTGAGGGTCTCTAGAATGCTCTGGTGGCAGTTTGAAGAGTCCCGGGGTGCTCTAGAAGGGCCGTGGGGCATTTGGATGGTCGTGGGGTTCTCTGGAATGGCCTGTGGGCTATTCAAAGGGTCCTGGGTGTCTCAAGAAGGGTGTGGGGGGCTTTAGAAGGCTTCTAGAGGGCTCTAGAAGGGTCTTGGTATCTTTAGAAGGGTCCTGGCTGTGTCTAGAATGGTGTGGGGGCCTTTAGAAGAGTCCTGTGGTCTCGAGAAGGGTCTGGGGACCCTAACCCTAGCCCGAATACCTAACCCTAACCCGAAACCTAAACTTAACCCTAATCTTAAGCCTAAGCCTAGTACTAACTCTAACACCACGCCCTAAACATAACCATAACCCTTAGCCTTCCCAAAACCCTAACACAAGCCCAACCCTAACCCTAACCCTAGCACCTAAACCAACCCTAGCCCTAATCTTAACCACAAAGCTAACCCTAACGTAAATGCCAGGGTCCTGGGGGTCTCTAGAAAGGTCAGGGGGTCTTTAGAATGGTCCTGAGGCTGTCTTGAATTCTCTGGGGGCAATTTGAAGAGTCCTGGGGTTCTCTAGAATGCTCTGGGTGCCTTTAGATGGTCCTGGGGGCCTCTTGAACACCCCGGGGCCCTTTAGAATGGACCTGGTTGTCTCTAGAAGGGTCTTCGGGCCTTTAGAAGGGCTCTGAGGCGCTCTAGATGGGTCTTGGCATCTTTAGAATGGTCCTGGTTGTGTCTAGAATGGTCTGGGGCCGTTTAGAAGAGTCCTGTGTGCTTGAGAGTGGTCTGGGGACCCTAACCCTAGCCCGAATACCTAACCATAACCCAAAACCTAAACTTAAGCCTAATCTTATGCCGGACCCTAACACTAACTCTAACACAAACCCCTAAACGTAACCATAACCCTTACCCTTACCAAAACCCTAACACAAGCCCAACCCTAACCCTAAGCCTAACCCTAGCACCTAAACAAACCCTAGCCCTAATCTTAACCACAAAGCTAACCCTAACATAAATACCAGGGTCCTGGGGGTCTCTAGAAAGGTCAGGGGTTCTTTACAATGCTCCTGAGTGTCTCTAGAATTCTTTGGGGGCATTTTGAAGTGTCCTGAGATTCTCAGGTAGGGTCTGGGTGTCTTTTTGGTGGTCCTCGGGGGGTCTCTGGAATGGTCCAGGTTCCTTTAGAAGGGACCTGGGTGTCTCTAGAAGGGCCTGAGGGCCTTTAGAAGGGTCGTGGCATCTTTAGAGGGGTCCTGGGTGTGTCAGGAATGGTCTGGGGGCCTTTAGAAAAGTCCTGTGGCCTGGTCTTGCCCTGTATTGCCCTGCCCTGCCTTGCCCTGCCTTACCTTACCCTGCCTTGCCTTTCCTTGCCTTCGCATTATCCCCGCGCAATATCCACGCAATATTCCTACATAATCCGCGCAATATTCCCGCGCAATATCCGAACAATATTCCCGTGCACTATTCCCGCGCAATATCCGCGCATAATCCACGCAATATCCGCACATAATCTGCACAATATCCCTGCGCAATATCCGTGCGGATAATCAGGCGCACAATGCGTGCATAATCCCCGCGCAGTGTCCCTGCGCAATTCCCACGCAATATCCCCGCATAATATGCTCGATATCCCCGTGCAATATCCGCACATAATCCGCGCAATATCCGTGCATAATCTATGCATTATTCCTGCGCATAATTCGCACAATATCCACGCGATATTCCCTCGTATAATCCGCACAATAACCGCGCATAATCCGCACAATATACTGTGCATAATCCTCGCATTATCCGCGCAATATACCGAGCAATATCTGTGCATAATCTGCACAATATCCGCGCAATATCCCCGCCCAATATCCGTGCGGATAATCCGCGCATTATTACTGCGCAATATCCTTGCCCAATTCCCACGCAATATCCCCGCATAATATGCGCAATATCCCCGGGCAATATCCGCACATAATCCGCGCAATATCCATGCATAATCTGCGCATTTATCCCTCGCATAATCCGCTCAATATCCCCGCTCAATATCCGCGCATAATCCCCTCACAATATCGAGAGGATAATCCGCGCAATATTCATGCATTATCCCCGTACAATATCCACGCAATATCCCCGCATAATCAGTGCAATATCCCAGGTCAATATCCGAAATATATTCCCGCACAATATCCCCGTGAAATTTCCCCCTGCAATATCCGAGCATAATCCACGCAATATCCACGCATAATCTGCGCATTATTCCCACTCATAATCCGCACAATATCGGCGCGAAATTCCCACGTATAATCCGCGCAATATACCGCGCATCATCAGCGCATTATCCGTAGGCAATCTGCAAAATATCAGCGCAATATCTCCGCGCAATATACGTGCGGATAATCCACGCATTATGCGACCATAATCCGTGCAATATCCGAGCAGTTTCTGCGCAATTTCCCCGTGCAATATCCGGGCAATATACGCGCAATATATCCGCGCATTATCCACGCATACTCCGTGAAATATTCCCTCGCAATATCCGCGCAATGTTCCTGCTCAAAATCCTTGCCTTGCCTTGCCTTGCCTTGCCTAGCCTTGCCTAGCCTTGCCTAGTCTTGCCTAGCCTAGTCCTGGGGTTCTCTGGAATGGCCTGTAGGCCTTTCAAAGGGTCCTTGGTGTCTCTAGAAGGGTCTGGGGGGGCTTTAGAATGGTTCTGGAGGCTCTAGAATGGTCTTGGCATTTTTAGAAGGGTCCTGGCTGTGTCTAGAATGGTCTGGGGGGCTTTAGAAGAATCCTGTGGGCTCGAGAATGGTCTGGGGACACTAATCCTTGCCCGGAAAACTAACCTTAACCCTAAACCTAAACTTAACCCTAATCTTAGGCCTAAACCTAACACTAACGCAAACCCCTAAACATAACCATAACCCTTACCGTTACCAAAACCCTAACACAACCCTAACCCTAACCCTAACCCTAGCACCTAAACCAACCCTAGCCCTAATCTTATCTACAAACCTAACCCTAACATAAATGTCAGGGTCCTGGGGGTCTCCAGAACGGTCAGGAGGTCTTTAGAATTGTCCTGAGGCTGTCTAGAATTCTCTGGGGGCAATTTGAAGAGTAATGGGATTCTCTAGAAGGGTCTGGGGGCATTTAGATGGTCCTGGGGGGTCTCTGGAATGGCCCGGGGCCGTTTAGAATGGACCTGGGTGTCCCTAGATAGGTCTGGGGGCCTTTAGAAATTTGCTAGAGGACTCAAGAAGAGTCTTTGCATCTTAAAAATGGTCCTGAGTGTCTCTAGAATGCTCAGGGGGCAGTTTGAAGAGTCCTGGAGTTCTCTAGAAAGGTCTGAGAGCATTTGAATGGTCCTGGGGTTCTCGGGAATGACCTGTGGGCCTTTCAAAGGGTCCTGTGTGTCTCTAGAAGGGTGTGGGGGGCTTTAGAATGGTTCTGGAGCACTCTAGAAGGGTCTTGGCATCTTTAGAAGGGTCCTGGCTGTGTCTAGAATGGTCTGGGTGGCTTTAGAAGAGTCCTGTGAGTTCTAAAATGGTCTGGGAACCCTAACCCTAACCCTAGCCCGAATACCTAACCCTAACCCTAAACCTAAACTTAACCCTAATCTTAAGCCTAACCCTAACACTAACTCTAACATAATCCCCTAAACATAACCATAACCCTTAGCATTCCCAAAACCCTAACACAAGCCCAACCCTAACCCTAACCCTAACCCTAGCACCTAAACCAACCCTAGCCCTAATCTTATCCACAAAGCTAACCCTAACGTAAATGCCAGGGTCCTGGAGGTCTCTAGAAAGGTCAGGGGGTCTTTAGAACGCTTCTGAGGGTCTCTAGAATTCTCTGGGGGCATTTTGAAGAGTCCTGGGATTTTGCCTTATTGATGGTCCTGGGGGGTCTCTGGAATTGCCCGGGTTCCATTAGAATGGTCCTGGGTGTCTCTAGAGGGACCTGGGGGCCTTTAGAAGGGTCTTGGCATCTTTAGAGGGGTCCTGGGTGTTTCTAGAATGGTCTGGGGGCCTTTAGAAGAGTCCTGTGGCCAGACCTTGCCCTGCCTTGCCCTGCCTTGCCCTGCTTTGCCCTGCCTTGCCCTGCCTTGCCCTGCCCAGCCTTGCCTTGCCTTGCCTTTGCATTATCCCCGCGCAATATCCGAACAATATTCCCGTGCAATATTCCCGTGCAATATCCGCACATAATCCGTGCAATATCCGCACATAATTTGAACAATATCCGTGCAATATCTCCGCGCAATATCTGTGCGGATAATCCGTGCATACTCCACGCATTATCCCCGCGCATTATCCCTGCGCAGTACCCACACAATATCCCCGCATAATCTGCGCAATATCCCTGCGCAATATCCACACATAATCCGCGCAATATCCGTGCATAATCTGCACATTATTCCCGGCATAATCCGTGCGATATTCCCGCGTATAAACCGCGCAATAACCGCGTATAATCCATGCAACATACCACGCATAATCCGCGCATTATCCGCACAATGTACTGCGCAATATCCGAGCATAATCTGCGCAATATCCGCGCATAATCTGCACAATATCGGCGCAATTTCCTCGCGTAATATCTGGGCAATATCCACGCAATATATCCACGCATTATCAGCGCATAATCCTCGAAATATCCCCGCGCAATATCGGCGCAATATCCTCGCAATATCCACTGAATATCCCCGCGCAATATCCGCGCATAATCTCGCGCAATATCGCAATGCAAAATCCGCGCAATATCCGCACAGTATCCCCGCGCTATATCCACGTGATATTTCGCACATTATCTGCGCATTTTCCACGCAATATACCTGGCAATGCCCGCGCAATATTTCGCGCATTATCCACGCAACATACCGAGCAATATCCGCGCATAATCTGCACAATATCCATGCAATATCCCCGCCATACGCGCATTATCCCCGCGCAATATCTCCGCGCAATATCTGTGCGCAATATCCACGCATAATCCGCGCATAATCTGCGCATTATTCCAGCGCATAATCCACACAATATCCGCGAGATTATCCACGCAATATCTGCTCATAATCCAGGCAATATACCACGCATTATCTGCGCAATATACAGCGCAATATCCGAGCATAATCCTGGCAATATTCGTGCAATATTCCTGCTCAAAGTCTGTGGAATATACCCGCGCAATATCCGCACAATATCCGCGCAATATCAGCGCGTAATCCGCGCAATATCCAAGCAATATCCCTGCGTAATGTCTGCGCAATATCCGCGCACAATGTCCGTGCATAATCCGGGTATTACCTGCGCATAATCCGCGCATTATCTGCGCAATATCCGTGACTAATCCGAGCAATATTCCCGCTCAAAATCGGAGGAAAATCAGCGCAATATCCCCACGCAATATCCGCACAATATCCGCGCTATATCCCCGTGCAATACCCGTGCATAATCCACGCAGTTTAAGCGCAATATCCGTGCAATATTTCGCGCATTATCCGTGCAATATACCGCGCAATTTTCGCGCATACTCTGCACAATATCCGCTCAATATCCGCGCCATATCCACGCATATTCCGAGCATTATCCACACAATATCCCCGCGCAATATCCGTGCATTATCTCTCGCAATATCCGTGCATAATCCGAGCATAATCCTAGCATAATATGCACAATATCCCCGCATAATCCACGCAAATATCCGCGCAATATCCCAGCTCAATATCTGAACTATATTCCCGCGCAATATCCCGAAGCAATATCCCGAAGCAATATCCGCGCATAATCGACGCAACATCCGTGCATAATCTGCGCATTATTCCCACGCATAATCCGCACAATATCTGCCGATATTCCTGCATATAATCCGCGCAATATACCATGCATCATCCGCGCATTATCCGTGCACACTCTGCAAAATATCAGCGCAATATCCCAGCGCAATATACGTGCGGATAATCCACGCATTATGCGAGCATAATCCGTGCAATATCCGCGCAGTTTCTGCGCAATTTCCCCATGCAATATCCGGGCAATATATGCGCAATATATCCGCGCATTATCCACGCATAATCCGTGAAATATCCCCTCGCAATATCTGCGCAATGTTCCTGCTCAAAATCCTTACCTTGTCTTGCCTAGCCCTGCCTAGCCTTTCATAGTCTAGTCTTGAGGTTCTCTGGAATGACCTGTAGGCCTTTCAAAGGGTCCTGGGTGTCTCTAGAAGGGTGTGGGAGGCTTTAGAACGGTTCTGGAGGCTCTAGAATGGTCTTGGCATCTTTAGAAGGGTCCTGGCTGTGTCTAGAATTGTCTGGGGGCCTTTAGAAGAGTCCTATGTGCTCTAGAAGGGTCTGGGGATCCTAACCCTAGCCAGAAAACCTAACTTTAACCCTAAACCTAAACTTAACCCTAATCTTAAGCCTAATCTTAAGCCTAACCCTAACACGAAACCCTAAACATAACCATAACCCTTACCCTTACCAAAACCCTAACACAACCCTAACCCTAATCTTAACTCTTGCAACTAAACCAACCCTACCACTAATCTTAACAACAAAGCTAACCATAATGTAAATACCAGGGTTCTGGTGGTCTCTAGAAAGGTCAGGGGTTCTTTAGAATGCTCCTGAGTGTGTCTAGAATTCTCTGGTGGCATTTTGAAGAGTCCTGGGTTATTCTAGAAGGGTCAGGAGGCCTTTGGATGGTCCTGGGGGTCTCTAGAATGGCCCGGGGTCCTTTAGAATGGACCTGGGTGTCTCCAGCAGCTTCTCTGCTCGACATAATTCTTTGTACTCTCTAGCTGACTTTGTTGGCTTCGCCTTAAACCTTGTACTCTGTCCTTAGTATTTTGTACTCTGTATTTTACTTTGTTGGCTTGAGCCTTAAACCTTGTACTCTTTCCTTAGTACTCTGTATTTGACTTTTTAAGGAGCTCTGTTAATGCTGCTTCGTAGGTCATAGATCACTACTTCGTAGATCACGTTTCCTTAAATGCATTAATAGGTGCAGATAGAGCACATATCAGGAGAACATAGTAATGTTCTCCATAGCACGCATAATCCGCGAAATATCCCCGGGCAATATCCGCACAATATTCCTGCTCAAAATCCTAGCCCTGCCTCGCCTTGCCTAGCCTAGTCCTGGGGTTCTCTGCAATGGTCTGTAGGCCTTTCAAAGGGTCCTGGGTGTCTCTAGAAGGGTCTTGGGGGGCTTTAGAACGGTTCTGGAGGCTCTAGAATGGTCTTGGCATCTATAGAAGGGTCCCGGGTGTGTCTAAAATTGTCTGGGGGCCATTAGAAGAGTCCTGTGAGCTCTGGGGACTCTAACCCTAGCCTGAAAACCTAACCTTAACCCTAAACCTAAACCTATCCCTAATCTTAAGCCTAACCCTAACACTAACCCCTAAACATAACCATAACCCTTACCCTTACAAAAACGCTAACACAATCCCAACCCTAACCCTGACCCTAGCGCTGAAACCAACCCTAGCCCTAATCTTAACAACAAAGCTAACCCTAACGTAAATGTCAGGGTCCTGGGGGTCTCTAAAATGGTCAGGGGATCTTTAGAATGGTCCTGAGGGTGCCTAGAATTCTCTGGGGGCATTTTGAAGAGTCCTGGGGTTCTCTAGAAGGGCCTGGGGGCCTTTAGATGGTCCTGGGGGTCTCTGGAATGGCCCGGGGTCCTATAGAATGGACTTGGGTGTCTCTAGAAAAGTCTAGGGGCCTTTAGAAGGGCTCTGGGGGGCGTTAGAAGGGTCTTGACATCTTTAGAAATGTCCTGGGTGTGTCTAGAATGGTCTGCGGGCCTTTAGAAGAGACCTGTGTGACCCAGAAGGGTCTGGGGACCCTAACCCTGACCCTAGCCCAAATACCTAACTCTAACCCTAAACCTAAACTTAACCCTAATCTTAAGCCTAACCATAACACTAACTCTAACACGAAACCCTAAACATAACCATAACCCTTACCCTTACCAAAACCCTAACACAACCCTAACCCTAACCCTAACCTTAACTCTTGCAACTAAACCAACCCTACCACTAATCTTAACAACAAAGGGTCTGGGGGCATTTGGATGGTCGTGGGGAGTCTCTAGAATGGCCCGGGGTCCTTTAGAATGGACCTGGGTGTCTCTAGCAGCTTCTCTGCTCGAGAAAATCCCTTGTACTGTCTGTTTGACTTTGTTGTCTTGCGCCTTAAACCTTGTACTCTGTCCTTAGTATTTTGTACTCTGTATTTTACTTTGTTGGCTTGTGCCTTAAACCTTGTATTCTGTACTTAGTACTCTGTATTTGACTTTGTAAGGAGCTCTGTTAATGTTGCTTCGTAGCATGCAGTGAAAAAGTTGCAGAGAAAACGGTAACGAGAGCCACAATCTGATGACAGCAGCTTCTCTGCTCGAGTTTATACCTTTTCCTTAAAGAAGGAAAATTAAGGCTTTACCTTAAATGCATTACTAGGCGCAGATAGAACACATATCAAGAGAACATAGTAAGGAGCTCTGATAATTCTGCTTCCTAGGATGCAGTAAAAGCACTTGCATAGAAAAACGAATGAGAACCACAATCTGATGATAGCAGCTTATATGCTCGAGGTTATATCTTTTCCTTAAATGCTTTAGTAAGAGCTGAAGGAACACATTTTAGGACACTTTAATAAAAAACTAGCCAAAGCTACTTTGTAGGTTGCAGTGAAACACCTTGTAGAGGTAAAGATAATGAAAGCCACAATCTGATGATAGCAGCTTCTCTGCTCGAGATAATCCCTTTACCTTAAATGCATTACTAGGCTTAAAAAGAACACATATCAAGAGAACATAGTAAGGAGCTCTGTTAATTCTGCTTTGTAGGTTGCAGTGAAAGCGTTTGTAGAGCTAAAACTAATGAAAGCCACAATCTGATTATATCAGCTTCTCTGCTCAAGATAATCGATTTTCCTTAAATGCATTAGTAGGCACAGATAGAACACATATCAAGAGAACATAGTAAGGAGCTCTGTTAATTCTGCTTTGTAGGTTGAAGTGAAAGCGCTTGCAAAGAATAACGAACTAGAACAACAATGTGATGATAGCAGCTTCTCTGCTCGAGGTTATAACTTTTCCTTAAATGCTTTAGTAAGGGTTGAAGGAACACATTTCAGAACACTCTAATTAAAAGCTGGCCAAAGCTGCTTTGTAGGTTGCAGTGAAATCGCTTGTAGAGATAAAACTAATGAAAGCCACAATGTGAGGATAGTAGCTTCTCTGCTCGAGATAATCACATTTCATTAAATGCTTATGTAAGAGCTGTTAGAACACATTTAAGGACACTCTAATAAAAAGCTAGTCAAACCTGCTTTGTAGGTTGCAGTGAAAGCGCTTGAAGAGATAAAGCTCATGAAAGCAACAATGTGAGGATAGCATCTTCTCTGCTCGAGATAATCGCTTTACCTGAAATGCATTGCTAGGCGCGAATAGAACATATAACAAGAGAACATAGTAAGGGGCTCTGTTAATGCTGTTTGTAGGTTGCAGTGTAAAGGTTTCTAGAGTAAAGCTTAACGAGAACCTCAATCTGATGATAGCAGCTTCTCTGCTGGAGATAATAGCCTTTCGTTAAATTCACTAATAGGAGCAGATAGAACACATATCAAGAGAACATAGTATGGAGCTCTGTTAATTCTGCTTCTTAAGGTTGCAATGAAAGTTGTTGTAGATATAAGGCAATGGAAAGGCACAATCTGATCATACCAGCTTATCTGCTCGAGATAATCGCTTTAACATAAATGCATTAATAACCGCAGAAACAACACATATGAAGAGAACATAGTAAGGGGATCTGTTAATGCTGCTTTGTAGTTTGCAGTCAAAGCGCCTGTAGAGCTAAAGCTAATGAAAGTCACAATCTGCTGATAGCAGATTCTCTGCTCGAGATACTCGCTTTTCCTTAAATGCATTACTAGACGCAGATAGAACACATATCAAGAGAACATAGTAAGGAGCTCTGTTAATTATACTTCCTAGGTTGCAGTGAAAGCGCTTGTAGAGATAAACGTCATGAAAGCCACAATCTCATGATAGCAGCTTCTCTGCTCGAGATAATCGCTTTTCCTTAAATGCATTACTAGGCGCAGATAGAACAGGTAAAAAGAGAGAATAATAAGGGACTCTGTTAATGCTCCTTTGTAGTTTGCAGTGAAAGCGCTTGTCGAGATAAATCTAATGAAAGCCACAATATGATGATAGCAGTTTCACTTCTCGAAATAATCACTTTTCCTTAAATGCTTATGCAAGCGCAGTTAGAACACATTTCAGGGCACTCTAATAAAAAGATAGCCAAAGCTGCTTTGTAGGTTGCAGTGAAAACGCTTGTAGAGATAAAGCTAATGAAAGCCACAATCTGATGATAGCAGCTTCTCTGCTCGAGATAACCGCTTTACCTTAAATGCATTACTAGGCGAAGACTGAACACACATAAAGTGAACATTGTAAGGAGCTCTGTTAATTCTGATTCTTAGGTTGTAGTGAAAGTGGTTGTAGAGATAAGGATATGGAAAGACACAATGTGATGATAGCATCTTCTCTGCTCGAGATAATAGCTTTAACTTAAATGCATTAATAGCCGCAGAAACAACACACTTATGAAGGGGCTCTGTTAATGCTGCTTTGTAGTTTGCAATGAAAGCGCTTGTAGACCTAAAGCTCATGAAAGCCACAATCTGATGATAGCAGCTTCTCTGCTCGAGATAATCGCTTTAACATAAATTCATTAATAACCGCAGAAACAACACATATGAAGAGAACATAGTAAGGGGCTCTATTAATGCTGCTTTGTAGTTTGCAGAGAAAGCGCCTGTAGAGCTAAAGCTAATTAAAGCCAAAATCTGATGATAGCAGCTTCTCTGCTCGAGATAATCGCTTTTCCTTAAATGCATTACTAGGCGCAGATAAAACACATATCAAGAGAACATTGTTAGGATGTCTGTTATTGCTGCTTTGTAGTTTGCAGTGAAGTATCTTGTAGAGATAAGGTTATGGAAATACACAATCTGATGCTAGCCCTTTCTCTGCTCGAGATAACCGGTTTACCTTAAATGCATTACTAGACGCAGATAGAAAGCATATCAAGAGAACATAATAAGGGGCTCTGTTAATGCACCTTTGTAGTTTGCAGTAAAAGCGCTTGTAGAGATAAAGCTCATGAAAGCGACAATATGATGGTAGCAGTTTCTTTGTTCGAAATAATCACATTTCTTAAATGCTTATCTAAGTGCTGTTAGAACACATTTCAGGACACTCTAATAAAAAGCTAGCCAAAGCTGCTTTGTAGGTTGCAGTGAAAGCGCTTGTAGAGATAAAGATAATGAAAGGCACAATCTGATGATAGCAGGTTCTCTACTCGAGATAATCGCTTTACCTTAAATGCATTACTAGTTGCAGATAGAACACATATCAAGAGAACATAGTAATGAGCTCTGTTAATTCTGCTTTTTACTTAGCAGATGAAGCGCTTGCAGAGATAAAGCTCATGAAAGCCACAATATGAGGATAGCAGCTTCACTGCTCGAGATAATCGATTTTCCTTAAATGCATTACTAGGCGTAGTTAGAAAACATATGAAGAGAACATAGTAAGGAGATCTGTTACTTGTGCTTCCTAGGTTGCAGTGAAAGCGCTTGTAGAGATAAAGGTCATGAAAGCCGCAATCTGATTACAGCATCTTCTCTGCACGAGATAATCGCTTTAACTTAAGTGCATTAATAGGCGCAGATAGAACACATATCAAGGGAACATAGTAAGAGGCTCTGTTAATGCTGCCTTGTAGTTTGTAGAGAAAGCGCTTGTCTAGAAACAGCTAATGAAAGCCACAATCTGATGATAGCAGTTTCTCTGCTCGAAATAATCACTTTTCCTTAAATGCTTATGTAAGCACTGTTAGAACACATTCCAGGAAACTCTAATAAAAAGCTAGTCAAAGCTGCTTTGTAGGTTGCAGTGAAAGCGCTTGTAGAGATAAAGCTGATGAAAGCCACAATCTCAGGATAGCAGCTTCTCTGCTCGAGATAATCGCTTTTTCTTAAATGCATTACTAGGCGCAGATAGAACACATACCAAGAGACCATAGTATGGGGCTCTGTTAATGCTGCTTTGTAGTTGGCAGTCAAAGCGCCTGTAGAGCTAAAGCTAATGTAAGCCACAATCTGATGATAGCAGCTTCTCTACTCGAGATAATCGCTTTTCCTTAAATACATTATTAGGCGCATATAAAACACATATCAAGAGAACACAGTAAGGGGCTCTGTTAATGCTGCTTTTTAGTATTCAGAGAAACCGCTTTTAGAGATAAAGCTAATGAAAGCCACAATCTGATGACAGCAGATTCTCTGCTCTAGATAATCGCTTTAACTTAAGTGCATTAATAGGCGCAGATAGAAAACATATCAACAGAACACAGTAAGGGGCTCTGTTAATGCTGCCTTGTAACTTGCAGTGAAAGCGCTTGTCGAGAAAAAGCTAATGAAAGCCACAATCTGATGATAGCAGTTTCTCTGCTCGAAATTATCACTTTTCCTTAACTGCTTAAGTAAGCACTGTTAGAACACATTTAAGGACACTCTAATAAAAAGCTAGTCAAAACTGCTTTGTAGGTGTCAGTGAAAGCGTTTGTAGAGATAACGCTAACGAAAGACACAATCTGATGATAGCAGTTTCTCTGCTCGAAATTATCACTTTTCCTTAAATGCTTACGTAAGCACTGTTAGAACACATTTAAGGACACTCTAATAAAAAGCAAGTCAAAGCTGCTTTGTAGGTGTCGGTGAAAGCGTTTGTAGAGATAAAGCTGATGAAAGCCACAATCTGATGATAGCAGCTTCTCTCCTCGAGTTAATCGCTTTTCCTTAAATGCATTACTAGGCGCAGATAGAACACATATCAAGAGACCATACTATGGGGCTCTGTTAATGCTGCTTTATAGTTGGCAGTCAAAGCGCCTGTAGAGCTAAAGCTAATGTAAACCACAATCTGATGATAGCAGCTTCTCTACTCGAGATAATCGCTTTTCCTTAAATACATTATTAGGCGCATATAAAACACATATCAAGAGAACACAGTAAGGGGCTCTGTTAATGCTGCTTTTTAGTATGTAGAGAAACCGCTTTTAGAGTTAAAGCTAATAAAAGCCACAATCTGATGACAGCAGCTTCTCTACTCGAGATAATCGCTTTAACTTAAGTGCATTAATAGGCGCAGATAGAAAACATATCAAGAGAACACAGTAAGGGGCTCTGTTAATACTGCCTTGTAACTTGCAGTGAAAGCGCTTGTCGAGAAAAAGCTAATGAAAGCCACAATCTGATGATAGCAGTTTCTCTGCTCGAAATTATCACTTTTACTTAAATGCTTACGTAAGCACTGTTAGAACACATTTAAGGACACACTAATAAAAAGCAAGTCAAAGCTGCTTTGTAGGTGTCAGTGAAAGCGTTTGTAGAGATAAAGCTAATGAAAGCCACAATCTGATGATAGCAGCTTCTCTCCTCGAGTTAATCGCTTTTACTTAAATGCTTATGTAAGCGCTGAAGGAACACATTCCAGGAAACACTAATAAAAATCTAACCAAAGCTGCTTCGTAGGTTGCAGTGAAAGCGCTTGTAGAGATAAAGCTGATGAAAGCCACAATCTGATGATAGCAGGTTCTCTGCTCGAGATAATCACTTTTCCTTAAATGCATTACTAGGCGCAGATAGAACACAAATCAAGAGACCATAGTATGGGGCTCCGTTAATGCTGCTTTTAGTATGCACAGAAAGCGCTTGTCGAGATAAAGCTAATGAAAGCCACAATCTGAGGATAGTAGCTTCTCTGCTCGAGATAATCGCTTTAACTTAAGTGCATTAATAGGCGCAGATAGAACACATATCAAGAGAACATAGTAAGAGGCTCTGTTAATGCTGCTTTGTAGTTTGCAGAGAAAGCGCTTGTAGAGATAAAGCTCATGAAAGCCACAATCTGATGACAGCAGTTTCTCTGCTCGAAATAATCACTTTTCCTTAAATGCTTATGCAAGAGCAGTTAGAACACATTTAAGGACACTCTAATAAAAAGCTAGCCAAAGCTGCTTTGTAGGTTGCAGTGAAAGCGCTTGTAGAGATAAAGCTGATGAAAGCCACAATCTGAGGATAGCAGCTTCTCTACTCGAGTTAATCGCTTTTACTTAAATGTTTTACTAAGCGCTGAAGGAACACATTCCGGGAAACTATAATAAAAAGCTAGCCAAAGCTGCTTTGTAGGTTGCAGTGAAAGCGCTTCTAGAGCTAACGCTCATGAAAGCCACAATCTGATGATAGCAGCTTCTCTGCTTGAGATAATCGCTTTTCCTTAAATACATTACTACGCGCAGATAGAACACATATCAAGAGAACATTGTAAGGAGCTCTGTTAATTCTGCTTTGTAGGTTGCAGTGAAAGCGCTTAAAGAGTCAAAGGTCATGAAAGTCACAATCTGATGATAGCAGCTTCTCTGCTCGAGATAAACGCTTTTCCTTAAATGCATTACTAGGGGCAGATAAAACACATCAAGAGACCATAGTAAGGGGCTCTGTTAATGCTTCTTTTTTGTATGCAGAGAAAGCGCTTGACGAGATAAAGCTAATGACAGCCACAATCTGATGATAGCAGTTTCTCTGCTCGAGATAATCGGTTTACCTTAAATGCATTACTAGACGCAGATAGAACGCATATAAAGAGAACATAATAAGGGGCTCTGTTAATGCTGCTTTGTAGTTTGCAGTGAAAGCGCTTGTAGAGATAAAGCTGATGAAAGACACAATATGAGGATAGCACCTTCTCTGCTTGAGATAATCGGTTTAATTTAATGCATTACTAGGCGCAGATAGAACACGTAACAAAAGAGAATAATAAGGGGCTCTGTTAATGCTGCTTTGTAGTTTGCAGTCAAAGCGCCTGTAGAGCTAAAGCTAATGAAAGCCATAATCTGATGACAGCAGCTTCTCTGCTCGAGATAATGGCTTTTCCTTAAATACATTACTAGGCGCAGATAAAACACATATCAAGAGAACACAGTAATGGGCTCTGTTAATGCTACTTTTTAGTATGCAAAGAAAACGCTTGTCGAGATAAAGCTAATGAAAGCCACAATCAGATGACAGCAGTTTCTCTGATCGAAATAATCACTTTTCCTTAAATGCTTATGCAAGCGCAGTTAAAACACATTTCAGGATACTCTAATAAAAAGCTAGCCAAAGCTGCTTTGTAGGTTGCAGTGAAAGCTCTTGTAGAGATAAAGCTGATGAAAGCCACAATCTCAGGATAGCAGCTTCTCTACTCGAGATAATCGCTTTTCCTTAAATGCATTACTAGGCGGAGATACAACACATCAAGAGACCATAGTAAGGGGCTCTGTTAATGCTGCTTTTTTGTATGCAGAGAAAGCGCTTGTCGAGAAAAAGCTAATGAAAGCCACAACCTGATGATAGCAAGTTCTCTGCTCGAGATAATCGCTTTAACTTAAGCGCATTAATAGGGGCAGATAGAGCACATATCAAGAGAATATAGTAAGAGGCTCTGATAATGCTGCTTTGTAGTTTGCAGAGAAAGCGTTTGTCGAGAAAAAACTAATGAAAGCCACAACCTGATGATAGCAGTTTCTCTGCTCGAAATAATCACTTTTCCTTAAATGCTTGTGTAAGCCCTGTTAGAACACATTTAAGGACACTGTAATAAAAAGCTAGCCAAAGCTGCTTTGTAGGTTGCAGTGAAAGCCCTGGTAGAGATAAAGCTGATGAAAGCCAGAATCTGATGATATCAGCTTCTCTACTCGAGTTAATCGCTTTTCCTTAAATGTTTCAGTAAGCGCTGAAGGAACACATTCAAGGAAACTCTAATAGAAAGCTAGCAAAAGCTGCTTTGTAGGTTGCAGTGAAAGCGCTTGCAGAGATAAAGCTGATGAAAGCCACAATCTGATGGTAGCAGCTTCTATACTCGAGTTAATCGCTTTTCCTTAAATACACTATTAGACGCAGATAAAACACAAATCAAGAGAACACAGTAAGAAGATCTGTTAATGCTGCTTTTTAGTATGCAGAGAAAGCCCTTACAGAGTTAAAGGTCATGAAAGCCACAATCTGATGACAGCAGTTTCTCTGCTCGAAATAATCACCTTTAATTAAATGCTTATGCAAGGGCAGTTAGAACACATTTAAGGACACTCTAATAACAAGCAAACCAAAGCTGCTTTGTAGGTTGCAGTGAAAGCGCTTCTACAGATAAAGATGATGACAGAAACAATCTGATGATAGCAGCTTTTCTGCTCGAGATAATCGGTTAACCTTAAATGCATTACTAGGCGCAGATAGAACGCATATCAAGAGAGAATAATAAGGGGCTCTGTTAATGCTGCTTTTTAGTAAGCAAAGAAAGCGCTTGTCAAGATAAAGCTAATGAAAGCCACAATCTGATGACAGCAGTTTCTCTGCTCGAAATAATCACTTTTCCTTAAATGCTTATGCAGGGGCAGTTAGAACACATTTAAGTACACTCTAATAAAAAGCTAGCCAAAGCTGCTTTATAGGTTGCAGTGAAAGCGCTTGTAGAGACAAAGCTGATGAAAGCCAGAATCTGATGGTAGCAGCTTCTATACTCGAGTTTATCGGTTTTCCTTAAATGCTTATGTAAGCGCTGTAGGAACACATTCCAGGAAACTATAATAAAAAGCTAGCCAAAGCTGCTTTGTAGGTTGCAGTGAAAGCACTTGTAGAGATAACGCTCATGAAAGCCACAATCTGATGATAGCAGCTTCTCTGCTGGAGATAATCGCTTTTCCTTAAATGCATTACTAGACGCAGATAGAACACATATCAAGAGAGCATAATAAGGGGCTCTGTTAATGCTGCTTTGAAGTTTGCAGTGAAAGCGCTTGTAGAGATAAAGCTGATGACAGCCACAATCTGATGATAGCAGTATCTCTGCTCGAGATAATCGGTTTACATTAAATGCATTACTAGACGCAGATACAACACATCAAGAGACCATAGTAAGGGGTTCTGTTAATGCTGCTTATTTGTTTGCAGAGAAAGCGCTTGAAAAGATAAAGCTAATGACAGCCACAATCTGATGATAGCAGTTTCTCTTCTCGAGATAATCGGTTTGCCTTAAATGCATTACTAGACGCAGATAGAACACATATCAAGAGAGCATAATAAGGGGCTCTGTTAATGCTGCTTTGAAGTTTGCAGAGAAAGCGCTTGTCGAGATAAAGCTAATGAAAGACACAATCTGATGACAGTAGTTTCTCTGCTCTAAATAATCACTTTTCCTTAAATGCTTATGCAAGCGCAGTTAGAACACATTTAAGGATACTCTAATTAAAAGCTAGCCAAATCTGCTTTGTAGTATGCAGTGAAAGCGCTAGTAGAGACAAAGCTGATGAAAGCCAGAATCTGATGGTAGCACCTCCTATACTCGAGTTTATCGTTTTTCCTTAAATGCTTATGTAAGCGCTGTAGGAACACATTCCAGGAAACTATAATAAAAAGCTAGCCAAAGCTGCTTTGTAGGTTGCAGTGAAAGCACTTGTAGAGATAACGCTCATGAAAGCCACAATCTGATGATAGCAGCTTCTCTGCTGGAGATAATCGCTTTTCCTTAAATGCATTACTAGGCGCAGATAAAACACATACCAAGAGAACATAGAAAGGAACTCTGTTAAATCTGTTTCGTAGGTTACAGTGAAAGCGCTTATAGAGTTAAAGGTCATGAAAGCCACAACCTGATGATAGCAGTTTCTGTACTCGAGAGAATCGCTTTTCCTTAAAAGCATTACTAGGCGCAGATACTACACATCAAGAGACCATAGTAAGGGGCTCTGTTAATGCTGCTTTTTTGTATGCAGAGAAAGCGCTTGACGAGATAAAGCTAAAGAGAGCCACAATCTGATGATAGCAGCTTCTCTACTCGAGTTAATCGCTTTTCTTTAAATTCTTTACTAAGCGCTGAAGGAACACATTCCAGGAAACTCTAATAAAAAGCTAGCCAAAGCTGCTTTGTAGGTTGCAGTGAAAGCGCTTGTAGGGATAAAGCTGATGAAAGCCACAATCTGAAGTAGCAGCTTCTATACTCGAGTTAATCGCTTTTCCTTAAATACATTACTAGACGCAGATAAAACACATATCAAGAGAACACAGTAAGGGACTCTGTTAATGCTGCTTTTTAGTATGCAGAGAAAGCGCTTATAAAGTTAAAGGTCATGAAAGCCACAATCTGATAACAGCAGTTTCTCTGCTCGAAATAATCACCTTTCCTTAAATGCTTATGCAAGCGCAGTTAGAACACATTTAAGGATACTCTAATAAAAAGCTAGCCAAAGCTGCTTTGTAGGTTGCAGGGAAAGCGCTAGTAGAGATAAAGCTGATGAAAGCCACAATCTGATGGTAGCAGCTTCTATACTCGAGTTTATAGCTTTTCCTAAAATACTTTAGTAAGCGCTGTGCGAACACATTCCAGGAAACTCTAATAAAAAGCTAGCCAAAGCTGCTTTGTAGGTTGCAGTGAAACCTCTTGTAGAGATAAAGCTGATGAAAGCCGCAATCTGATGATATCAGCTTCTCTTCTCGAGATATCGCTTTTCCTTAAATGCATTACTTGGCGCAGATAGAACACATATCAAGAGACCATAGTAAGGAGCTCTGTTAATTCTGCTTCTTACTTTGCAGTGAAAGCGCTTGTAGAGGTAAAGATCATGAAAGCCACAATCTGAGGATAGCAGCTTCTTCTGCTCGAGATAATCCCTTTTCCTTAAATGCATTAATAGGCGCAGATACAACACATCAAGAGACCATAGTAAGGGGCTCTGTTAATGCTGCTTCTGTGTATGCAGAGAAAGCGCTTGTCGAGAAAAAGCTAATTAAAGCCACAACCTGATGATAACAAATTCTCTGCTCGAGATAATCGCTTTAACTTAAGCGCATTAATAGGCGCAGATAGAACACATATCAAGAAAACATAGCAAGAGGCTCTGTTAATGCTGCTTTGTAGTTTGCAGAGAAACCGCTTGTCGAGAAAAAGCTAATGAAAGCCACAATCTGATGATAGCAGCTTCTCTGCTCGAGATAATCGCTTTTCCTTAAATGCATTACTAGGTGCAGATAAAACACATATCTATTGAACATAGTAAGGAGCTCTGTTAATTCTGCTTTGTAGGTTGCAGTGAAAGCGCTTAAAGAGTTAAAACTCATGAAAGTCACAATCTGATGAGAGCAGCTTCTCTGCTCCAGATAATCGCTTTTCCTTAAATGCATTACTAGGCGCAGATAAAACACATATCAAGAGAACATAGTAAGGAGCTCTGTTAATTCTACTTTGTAGGTTGCAGTGAAAGCGCTTAAAAAGTTAAAACTCATGAAAGGCAGAATCTGATGATAGCATCTTCTCTGCTCGAGATAATGGCTTTTCCTTAAAGACATTACTAGGCGCAGATAAAATACATGTCAAGAGAACATAGTAAGGAGCTCTGTTAATGCTGCTTTGTAGGTTGCAGAGAAAGCGCTTGTAGAGATAAAGCTGATGAAAGCCACAATCTGATGATAGCAGCTTCTCTGCTCGAGATAATCGCTTTTCCTTAAATGCATTACTAGGCGCAGATAAAACACATAACAACAGAGAATAATAAGGGGCTCTCTTAATACTGCTTTGTAGTTAGCAGTCAAAGCGCCTGTAGAGCTAAAGCTAATGAAAGCCACAATCTGATGATAGCAGCTTCTCTGCTCGAGATCATCGCTTTTCCTTAAATGCATTACTAGGCGCAGATAAAACACATATCAAGAAAACACAGTAAGGGGCTCTGTTAATGCTGCTTTTTAGTACGCAGAGAAAGCGCTTGGAGAGATAAAGCAAATGAGAGCCGCAATCTGATGACAGCAGTTTCTCTGCTCTAAATAATCACTTTTCCTTAAATGCTTATGCTAGCGCAGTTAGAGCACATTTAAGGATACTCTAATAAAAAGCTAGCCAAAGCTGCTTTGTAGGATGCAGTGATAGGGCTTGTAGAAATAAAGCAGATGAAAGCCACAATCTGATGATAGCAGCTTCTCTACTCGAGATAATCGGTTTACCTTAAATGCATTACTAGGCGCAGATAGAAAACATAACAAGAGAGAATAAAAAGGGGCTCTGTCAATGCTCCTTTGTAGTTTGCAGTGAAAGCGCTTGAAGAGATAAAGCTGATGAAAGCCACAATCTGAGGATAGCAGCTTCTCTGCTCGAGATAATCTCTTTTCCTTAAATGCATTACTAGGCGCAGATAGAACACATATCAAGAGAACATAGTAAGGCGCTCTGTTAATTCTACTTCTTACGTTGCAGTGAAAGCGCTTGTAGAGATAAAGCTCATGAAAGTCACAATCTGAGGATAGCAGCTTCTCTGCTCGAGATACTCGCTTTTAATTAAATACATTACATAGCGCAGATAAAACAGATATCAAGAAAACACAGTAAGGAGTTCTGATAATGCTGCTTTTTAGTATGCAGAGAAAACGCTTGAAGAGATAAAGCTGATGAAAGCCACAATCTAGTGACAGCAGTTTCTCTTCTCGAAATAGTCACTTTTCCTTAATTGCTTATGTAAGCGCTGTTAGAACACATTTAAGGACACTCTAATGAAAAGCTAGACAAAGCTGCTTTTTAGGTTGCAGTGAAAGCGCTTGTAGAGATAAAGCTCATGAAAGCCACAATTTGATGATAGCAGCTTCTCTGCTCGAGATAATCGCTTTTCCTTAAATGCATTACTAGGCGCAGATAAAACACATATCAAGAAAACACAGTAAGGGGCTCTGTTAATGCTGCTTTTTAGTATGCAGAGAAAGCGCTTGTCGAGATAAAGCAAATGAAAGCCGCAATCTGATGACAGCAGTTTCTATGCTCGAGATAATCGCTTTTCCTTAAATGCATTACTAGGCGCAGATAAAACACATATCAAGAGAACACAGTAAGGGGCTCTGTTAATGCTGCTTTTTAGTATGCAGAGAAAGCGCTTGGAGAGATAAAGCAAATGAGAGCCGCAATCTGATGACAGCAGTTTCTCTGCTCTAAATAATCACTTTTCCTTCAATGCTCATGCAAGCGCAGTTAGAGCACATTTAAGGATACTCTAATAAAAAGCTAGACAAAGCTGCTTTGTAGGATGCAGTGATAGCGCTTGTAGAAATAAAGCAGATGAAAGCCACAATCTGATGATAGCAGCTTCTCTACTCGAGATAGTCGCTTTTCTTTAAATGCATTACTAGGCGCAGATAAAACACATATCAAGAAAACACAGTAAGGGGCTCTGTTAATGCTGCTTTTTAGTACGCAGAGAAAGCGCTTGGAGAGATAAAGCAAATGAGAGCCGCAATCTGATGACAGCAGTTTCTCTGCTCTAAATAATCACTTTTCCTTAAATGCTTATGCTAGCTCAGTTAGAGCACATTTAAGGATACTCTAATAAAAAGCTAGCCAAAGCTGCTTTGTAGGATGCAGTGATAGGGCTTGTAGAAATAAAGCAGATGAAAGCCACAATCTGATGATAGCAGCTTCTCTACTCGAGATAATCGGTTTACCTTAAATGCATTACTATGCGCAGATAGAAAACATAACAAGAGAGAATAATAAGGGGCTCTGTCAATGCTCCTTTGTAGTTTGCAGTGAAAGCGCTTGAAGAGATAAAGCTGATGAAAGCCACAATCTGAGGATAGCAGCTTCTCTGCTCGAGATAATCGCTTTTCCTTAAATGCATTACTAGGCGCAGATAGAACACATATCAAGAGAACATAGTAAGGCGCTCTGTTAATTCTTCTTCTTACGTTGCAGTGAAAGCGCTTGTAGAGATAAAGCTCATGAAAGCCACAATTTGATGATAGCAGCTTCTCTGCTCGAGATAATCGCTTTTACTTAAATACATTACATGGCGCAGATAAAACACATATCAAGATAACACAGTAAGGGGCTCTGTTAATGCTGCTTTTTAGTATGCAGAGAAAGCGCTTGAAGAGATAAAGCTGATGAAAGCCGCAATCTGATGGTAGAAGCTTCTATACTCGAGTTAATCGCTTTTCCTTAAATGCTTTAGTAAGCGCTGAAGGAACACACTCCAGGAAACTATAATAAAAAGCTAGCCAAAGCTGCTTTGAAAGTTGCAGTGAAAGCGCCTGAAGAGATAAAGCTGATGAAAGCCACAATCTGATGATAGCAGCTTCTTTACTGGAGATAATCGCTTTTCCTTAAATGCATTACTAGGCGCAGATAAAACACATATCAAGAAAACACAGTAAGGGGCTCTGTTAATGCTGCTTTTTAGTATGCAGAGAAAGCGCTTGAAGAGATAAAGCTGACGAAAGCCACAATCCAGTGACAGCAGTTTCTTTGCTCGAAATAATCACTTTCCCTTCAATGCTTATGCAAACGCAGTTAGAACACATTTAAGGATACTCGAATAAAAAGCTAGCCAAAGCTGCTTTGTAGGTTGCAGTGAAAGCGTTTGTAGAGATAAAGCTGATGAAAGCCACAATCTGATGGTAGAAGCTTCTATACTCGAGTTAATCGCTTTTCCTTAAATGCTTTAGTAAGCGATGACGGAACACACTCCAGGAAACTATAATAAAAAGCTAGCCAAAGCTGCTTTGAAAGTTGCAGTGAAAGCGCCTGAAGAGATAAAGCTGATGAAAGCCACAATCTGATGATAGCAGCTTCTTTACTGGAGATAATCGCTTTTCCTTAAATGCATTACTAGGCGCAGATAAAACACATATCAAGAAAACACAGTAAGGGGCTCTGTTAATGCTGCTTTTTAGTATGCAGAGAAAACGCTTGAAGAGATAAAGCTGATGAAAGCCACAATCTGATGGTAGAAGCTTCTATACTCGAGTTAATCGCTTTTCCTTAAGTGCTTTAGTAAGCGCTGAAGGAACACACTCCAGGAAACTATAATAAAAAGCTAGCCAAAGCTGCTTTTTAGTATGCAGAGAAAGTGCTTGAAGAGATAAAGCTGATGAAAGCCACAATCTGATGATAGCAGCTTCTTTACTGGAGATAATCGCTTTTCCTTAAATGCATTACTATGCGCAGATAAAACACATATCAAGAGAACACAGTAAGGGGCTCTGTTAATACTGCTTTTTAGTATGCAGAGAAAGCGCTTGTCGAGGTAAAGCAAATGAAAGCCGCAATCTGATGACAGCAGTTTCTATGCTCGAGATAATCGCTTTTCCTTAAATGCATTACTAGGCGCAGATAAAACACATAACAACAGAGAATAATAAGGGGCTCTCTTAATACTGCTTTGTAGTTAACAGTCAAAGCGCCTGTAGAGCTAAAGCTAATGAAAGCTACTATCTGATGATAGCAGCTTCTCTGCTCGAGATAATCGCTTTTCATTAAATGCATTACTAGGCGCAGATAAAACACATATCAAGAAAACACAGTAAGGGGCTCTGTTAATGCTGCTTTTTAGTATGCAGAGAAAGCGCTTGGAGAGATAAAGCAAATGAGAGCCGCAATCTGATGACAGCAGTTTCTCTGCTCTAAATAATCACTTTTCCTTAAATGCTTATGCTAGCGCAGTTAGAGCACATTTAAGGATACTCTAATAAAAAGCTAGCCAAAGCTGCTTTGTAGGATGCAGTGATAGGGCTTGTAGAAATAAAGCAGATGAAAGCCACAATCTGATGATAGCAGCTTCTCTACTCGAGATAATCGGTTTACCTTAAATGCATTACTATGCGCAGATAGAAAACATAACAAGAGAGAATAATAAGGGGCTCTGTCAATGCTCCTTTGTAGTTTGCAGTGGAAGCGCTTGAAGAGATAAAGCTGATGAAAGCCACAATCTGAGGATAACAGCTTCTCTGCTCGAGATAATCGCTTTTCCTAAAATGCATTACTAGGCGCAGATAAAACACATATCAAGAGAACACAGTAAGGGGCTCTGTTAATGCTGCTTTTTAGTATGCAGAGAAAGCGCTTGAAGAGATAAAGCTGATGAAAGCCACAATCTAGTGACAGCAGTTTCTCTGCTCGAAATAATCACTTTTCCTTCAATGCTTATGCAAGCGCTGTTAGAACACATTTAAGGATACTCGAATAAAAAGCTAGCCAAAGCTGCTTTGTAGGTTGTAGTGAAAGCGCTTGTAGAGATAAAGCTGATGAAAGCCACAATCTGATGATAGCAGCTTCTCTACTCGAGATAATCGCTTTTCCTTAAATGCATTACTAGGCGCAGATAGAACACATAACAACAGAGAATAATAAGGGGCTCTCTTAATACTGCTTTGTAGTTAGCAGTCAAAGCGCCTGTAGAGCTAAAGCTAATGAAAGCCACAATCTGATGATAGCAGCTTCTCTGCTCGAGATAATCGCTTTTCCTAAAATGCATTACTAGGCGCAGATAAAACACATATCAAGAGAACACAGTAAGGGGCTCTGTTAATGCTGCTTTTTAGTATGCAGAGAAAGCGCTTGAAGAGATAAAGCTGATGAAAGCCACAATCCAGTGACAGCAGTTTCTCTGCTCGAAATAATCACTTTTCCTTCAATGCTCTTATGCAAGCGCAAGTAGAACACATTTAAGGATACTCGAATAAAAAGCTTGCCAAAGCTGCTTGGTAGGTTGCAGTGAAAGCGCTTGTAGAGATAAAGCTGATGAAAGCCACAATCTGATGATAGCAGCTTCTCTACTCGAGATAATCGCTTTTCCTTAAATGCATTACTAGGCGCAGATAAAACACATATCAAGAAAACACAGTAAGGGGCTCTGTTAATGCTGCTTTTTAGTATGCAGAGAAAGCGCTTGGAGAGATAAAGCAAATGAGAGCCGCAATCTGATGACAGCAGTTTCTCTACTCTAAATAATCACTTTTCCTTAAATGCTTATGCTAGCGCAGTTAGAGCACATTTAAGGATACTCTAATAAAAAGCTAGCCAAAGCTGCTTTGTAGGATGCAGTGATAGCGCTTGTAGAAATAAAGCAGATGAAAGCCACAATCTGATGATAGCAGCTTCTCTACTCGAGATAATCGGTTTACCTTAAATGCATTACTATGCTCAGATAGAAAACATAACAAGAGAGAATAATAAGGGGCTCTGTCAATGCTCCTTTGTAGTTTGCAGTGAAAGCGCTTGAAGAGATAAAGCTGATGAAAGCCACAATCTGAGGATAGCAGCTTCTCTGCTCGAGATAATCGCTTTTCCTTAAATGCATTACTAGGCGCAGATAGAACACATATCAAGAGAACATAGTAAGGCGCTCTGTTAATTCTGCTTCTTACGTTGCAGTGAAGGAGCTTGTAGAGATAAAGCTCATGAAAGTCACAATTTGAAGATAGCAGCTTCTCTGCTCGAGTTACTCGCTTTTACTTAAATACATTACATAGCGCAGATAAAACAGATATCAAGAAAACACAGTAAGGAGTTCTGATAATGCTGCTTTTTAGTATGCAGAGAAAACGCTTGAAGAGATAAAGCTGATGAAAGCCGCAATCTAGTGACAGCAGTTTCTCTGCTCGAAATAGTCACTTTTCCTTAATTGCTTATGTAAGCGCTGTTAGAACACATTTAAGGACACTCTAATGAAAAGCTAGACAAAGCTGCTTTTTAGGTTGCAGTGAAAGCGCTTGTAGAGATAAAGCTCATGAAAGCCACAATTTGATGATAGCAGCTTCTCTGCTCGAGATAATCGCTTTTCCTTAAATGCATTACTAGGCGCAGATAAAACACATATCAAGAAAACACAGTAAGGGGCTCTGTTAATGCTGCTTTTTAGTATGCAGAGAAAGCGCTTGGAGAGATAAAGCAAATGAGAGCCGCAATCTGATGACAGCAGTTTCTCTACTCTAAATAATCACTTTTCCTTAAATGCTTATGCTAGCGCAGTTAGAGCACATTTAAGGATACTCTAATAAAAAGCTAGCCAAAGCTGCTTTGTAGGATGCAGTGATAGCGCTTGTAGAAATAAAGCAGATGAAAGCCACAATCTGATGATAGCAGCTTCTCTACTCGAGATAATCGGTTTACCTTAAATGCATTACTATGCTCAGATAGAAAACATAACAAGAGAGAATAATAAGGGGCTCTGTCAATGCTCCTTTGTAGTTTGCAGTGAAAGCGCTTGAAGAGATAAAGCTGATGAAAGCCACAATCTGAGGATAGCAGCTTCTCTGCTCGAGATAATCGCTTTTCCTTAAATGCATTACTAGGCGCAGATAGAACACATATCAAGAGAACATAGTAAGGCGCTCTGTTAATTCTGCTTCTTACGTTGCAGTGAAGGAGCTTGTAGAGATAAAGCTCATGAAAGTCACAATTTGAAGATAGCAGCTTCTCTGCTCGAGTTACTCGCTTTTACTTAAATACATTACATAGCGCAGATAAAACAGATATCAAGAAAACACAGTAAGGAGTTCTGATAATGCTGCTTTTTAGTATGCAGAGAAAACGCTTGAAGAGATAAAGCTGATGAAAGCCGCAATCTAGTGACAGCAGTTTCTCTGCTCGAAATAGTCACTTTTCCTTAATTGCTTATGTAAGCGCTGTTAGAACACATCTAAGGACACTCTAATGAAAAGCTAGACAAAGCTGCTTTTTAGGTTGCAGTGAAAGCGCTTGTAGAGATAAAGCTCATGAAAGCCACAATTTGATGATAGCAGCTTCTCTGCTCGAGATAATCGCTTTTCCTTAAATGCATTACTAGGCGCAGATAAAACACATATCAAGAAAACACAGTAAGGGGCTCTGTTAATGCTGCTTTTTAGTATGCAGAGAAGCGCTTGTCGAGATAAAGCAAATGAAAGCCGCAATCTGATGACAGCTGTTTCTCTGCTCGAAATAATCACTTTTCCTTCAATGCTCATGCAAGCGCAGTTAGAGCACATTTAAGGATACTCGAATAAAAAGCTAGCCAAAGCTGCTTTGTAGGTTGTAGTGAAAGCGCTTGTAGAGATAAAGCTGATGAAAGCCACAATCTGATGATAGCAGCTTCTCTGCTCGAGATAATCGCTTTTCCTTAAATGCATTACTAGGCGCAGATAAAACACATATCAAGAAAACACAGTAAGGGGCTCTGTTAATGCTGCTTTTTAGTATGCAGAGAAAGCGCTTGAAGAGATAAAGCAAATGAGAGCCGCAATCTGATGACAGCAGTTTCTCTGCTCTAAATAATCACTTTTCCTTAAATGCTTATGCTAGCTCAGTTAGAGAACATTTAAGGATACTCTAATAAAAAGCTAGCCAAAGCTGCTTTGTAGGATGCAGTGATAGCGCTTGTAGAAATAAAGCAGATGAAAGCCACAATCTGATGATAGCAGCTTCTCTACTCGAGATAATCGGTTTACCTTAAATGCATTACTAGGCGCAGATAGAAAACATAACAAGAGAGAATAATAAGGGGCTCTGTCAATGCTCCTTTGTAGTTTGCAGTGAAAGCGCTTGAAGAGATAAAGCTGATGAAAGCCACAATCTGAGGATAGCAGCTTCTCTGCTCGAGATAATCGCTTTTCCTTAAATGCATTACTAGGCGCAGATAGAACACATATCAAGAGAACATAGTAAGTCGCTCTGTTAATTCTGCTTCTTACGTTGCAGTGAAATCGCTTGTAGAGATAAAGCTCATGAAAGCCACAATTTGATGATAGCAGCTTCTCTGCTCGAGATAATCGCTTTTACTTAAATACATTACATGGCGCAGATAAAACACATATCAAGATAACACAGTAAGGGGCTCTGTTAATGCTGCTTTTTAGTATGCAGAGAAAGCGCTTGAAGAGATAAAGCTGATGAAAGCCACAATCTGATGGTAGAAGCTTCTATACTCGAGTTAATCGCTTTTCCTTAAATGCTTTAGTAAGCGCTGAAGGAACACACTCCAGGAAGCTATAATAAAAAGCTAGCCAAAGCTGCTTTGAAAGTTGCAGTGAAAGCGCCTGAAGAGATAAAGCTGATGAAAGCCACAATCTGATGATAGCAGCTTCTTTACTGGAGATAATCGCTTTTCCTTAAATGCATTACTAGGAGCAGAGAAAACACATATCAAAAAAACACAGTAAGGGGCTCTGTTAATGCTGCTTTTCAATATGCAGAGAAAGCGCTTGTCGAGGTAAAGCAAATGAAAGCCGCAATCTGATGACAGCAGTTTCTATGCTCGAGATAATCGCTTTTCCTTAAATGCATTACTAGGCGCAGATAAAACACATAACAACAGAGAATAATAAGGGGCTCTCTTAATACTGCTTTGTAGTTAACAGTCAAAGCGCCTGTAGAGCTAAAGCTAATGAAAGCTACTATCTGATGATAGCAGCTTCTCTGCTCGAGATAATCGCTTTTCATTAAATGCATTACTAGGCGCAGATAAAACACATATCAAGAAAACACAGTAAGGGGCTCTGTTAATGCTGCTTTTTAGTATGCAGAGAAAGCGCTTGGAGAGATAAAGCAAATGAGAGCCGCAATCTGATGACAGCAGTTTCTCTGCTCTAAATAATCACTTTTCCTTAAATGCTTATGCTAGCGCAGTTAGAGCACATTTAAGGATACTCTAATAAAAAGCTAGCCAAAGCTGCTTTGTAGGATGCAGTGATAGGGCTTGTAGAAATAAAGCAGATGAAAGCCACAATCTGATGATAGCAGCTTCTCTACTCGAGATAATCGGTTTACCTTAAATGCATTACTATGCGCAGATAGAAAACATAACAAGAGAGAATAATAAGGGGCTCTGTCAATGCTCCTTTGTAGTTTGCAGTGGAAGCGCTTGAAGAGATAAAGCTGATGAAAGCCACAATCTGAGGATAACAGCTTCTCTGCTCGAGATAATCGCTTTTCCTAAAATGCATTACTAGGCGCAGATAAAACACATATCAAGAGAACACAGTAAGGGGCTCTGTTAATGCTGCTTTTTAGTATGCAGAGAAAGCGCTTGAAGAGATAAAGCTGATGAAAGCCACAATCTAGTGACAGCAGTTTCTCTGCTCGAAATAATCACTTTTCCTTCAATGCTTATGCAAGCGCTGTTAGAACACATTTAAGGATACTCGAATAAAAAGCTAGCCAAAGCTGCTTTGTAGGTTGTAGTGAAAGCGCTTGTAGAGATAAAGCTGATGAAAGCCACAATCTGATGATAGCAGCTTCTCTACTCGAGATAATCGCTTTTCCTTAAATGCATTACTAGGCGCAGATAGAACACATAACAACAGAGAATAATAAGGGGCTCTCTTAATACTGCTTTGTAGTTAGCAGTCAAAGCGCCTGTAGAGCTAAAGCTAATGAAAGCCACAATCTGATGATAGCAGCTTCTCTGCTCGAGATAATCGCTTTTCCTAAAATGCATTACTAGGCGCAGATAAAACACATATCAAGAGAACACAGTAAGGCGCTCTGTTAATGCTGCTTTTTAGTATGCAGAGAAAGCGCTTGAAGAGATAAAGCTGATGAAAGCCACAATCCAGTGACAGCAGTTTCTCTGCTCGAAATAATCACTTTTCCTTCAATGCTCTTATGCAAGCGCAAGTAGAACACATTTAAGGATACTCGAATAAAAAGCTTGCCAAAGCTGCTTGGTAGGTTGCAGTGAAAGCGCTTGTAGAGATAAAGCTGATGAAAGCCACAATCTGATGATAGCAGCTTCTCTACTCGAGATAATCGCTTTTCCTTAAATGCATTACTAGGCGCAGATAAAACACATATCAAGAAAACACAGTAAGGGGCTCTGTTAATGCTGCTTTTTAGTATGCAGAGAAAGCGCTTGGAGAGATAAAGCAAATGAGAGCCGCAATCTGATGACAGCAGTTTCTCTACTCTAAATAATCACTTTTCCTTAAATGCTTATGCTAGCGCAGTTAGAGCACATTTAAGGATACTCTAATAAAAAGCTAGCCAAAGCTGCTTTGTAGGATGCAGTGATAGCGCTTGTAGAAATAAAGCAGATGAAAGCCACAATCTGATGATAGCAGCTTCTCTACTCGAGATAATCGGTTTACCTTAAATGCATTACTATGCTCAGATAGAAAACATAACAAGAGAGAATAATAAGGGGCTCTGTCAATGCTCCTTTGTAGTTTGCAGTGAAAGCGCTTGAAGAGATAAAGCTGATGAAAGCCACAATCTGAGGATAGCAGCTTCTCTGCTCGAGATAATCGCTTTTCCTTAAATGCATTACTAGGCGCAGATAGAACACATATCAAGAGAACATAGTAAGGCGCTCTGTTAATTCTGCTTCTTACGTTGCAGTGAAGGAGCTTGTAGAGATAAAGCTCATGAAAGTCACAATTTGAAGATAGCAGCTTCTCTGCTCGAGTTACTCGCTTTTACTTAAATACATTACATAGCGCAGATAAAACAGATATCAAGAAAACACAGTAAGGAGTTCTGATAATGCTGCTTTTTAGTATGCAGAGAAAACGCTTGAAGAGATAAAGCTGATGAAAGCCGCAATCTAGTGACAGCAGTTTCTCTGCTCGAAATAGTCACTTTTCCTTAATTGCTTATGTAAGCGCTGTTAGAACACATTTAAGGACACTCTAATGAAAAGCTAGACAAAGCTGCTTTTTAGGTTGCAGTGAAAGCGCTTGTAGAGATAAAGCTCATGAAAGCCACAATTTGATGATAGCAGCTTCTCTGCTCGAGATAATCGCTTTTCCTTAAATGCATTACTAGGCGCAGATAAAACACATATCAAGAAAACACAGTAAGGGGCTCTGTTAATGCTGCTTTTTAGTATGCAGAGAAAGCGCTTGGAGAGATAAAGCAAATGAGAGCCGCAATCTGATGACAGCAGTTTCTCTACTCTAAATAATCACTTTTCCTTAAATGCTTATGCTAGCGCAGTTAGAGCACATTTAAGGATACTCTAATAAAAAGCTAGCCAAAGCTGCTTTGTAGGATGCAGTGATAGCGCTTGTAGAAATAAAGCAGATGAAAGCCACAATCTGATGATAGCAGCTTCTCTACTCGAGATAATCGGTTTACCTTAAATGCATTACTATGCTCAGATAGAAAACATAACAAGAGAGAATAATAAGGGGCTCTGTCAATGCTCCTTTGTAGTTTGCAGTGAAAGCGCTTGAAGAGATAAAGCTGATGAAAGCCACAATCTGAGGATAGCAGCTTCTCTGCTCGAGATAATCGCTTTTCCTTAAATGCATTACTAGGCGCAGATAGAACACATATCAAGAGAACATAGTAAGGCGCTCTGTTAATTCTGCTTCTTACGTTGCAGTGAAGGAGCTTGTAGAGATAAAGCTCATGAAAGTCACAATTTGAAGATAGCAGCTTCTCTGCTCGAGTTACTCGCTTTTACTTAAATACATTACATAGCGCAGATAAAACAGATATCAAGAAAACACAGTAAGGAGTTCTGATAATGCTGCTTTTTAGTATGCAGAGAAAACGCTTGAAGAGATAAAGCTGATGAAAGCCGCAATCTAGTGACAGCAGTTTCTCTGCTCGAAATAGTCACTTTTCCTTAATTGCTTATGTAAGCGCTGTTAGAACACATTTAAGGACACTCTAATGAAAAGCTAGACAAAGCTGCTTTTTAGGTTGCAGTGAAAGCGCTTGTAGAGATAAAGCTCATGAAAGCCACAATCTGATGATAGCAGCTTCTCTACTCGAGATAATCGCTTTTCCTTAAATGCATTACTAGGCGCAGATAAAACACATATCAAGAAAACACAGTAAGGGGCTCTGTTAATGCTGCTTTTTAGTATGCAGAGAAAGCGCTTGGAGAGATAAAGCAAATGAGAGCCGCAATCTGATGACAGCAGTTTCTCTACTCTAAATAATCACTTTTCCTTAAATGCTTATGCTAGCGCAGTTAGAGCACATTTAAGGATACTCTAATAAAAAGCTAGCCAAAGCTGCTTTGTAGGATGCAGTGATAGCGCTTGTAGAAATAAAGCAGATGAAAGCCACAATCTGATGATAGCAGCTTCTCTACTCGAGATAATCGGTTTACCTTAAATGCATTACTATGCTCAGATAGAAAACATAACAAGAGAGAATAATAAGGGGCTCTGTCAATGCTCCTTTGTAGTTTGCAGTGAAAGCGCTTGAAGAGATAAAGCTGATGAAAGCCACAATCTGAGGATAGCAGCTTCTCTGCTCGAGATAATCGCTTTTCCTTAAATGCATTACTAGGCGCAGATAGAACACATATCAAGAGAACATAGTAAGGCGCTCTGTTAATTCTGCTTCTTACGTTGCAGTGAAGGAGCTTGTAGAGATAAAGCTCATGAAAGTCACAATTTGAAGATAGCAGCTTCTCTGCTCGAGTTACTCGCTTTTACTTAAATACATTACATAGCGCAGATAAAACAGATATCAAGAAAACACAGTAAGGAGTTCTGATAATGCTGCTTTTTAGTATGCAGAGAAAACGCTTGAAGAGATAAAGCTGATGAAAGCCGCAATCTAGTGACAGCAGTTTCTCTGCTCGAAATAGTCACTTTTCCTTAATTGCTTATGTAAGCGCTGTTAGAACACATTTAAGGACACTCTAATGAAAAGCTAGACAAAGCTGCTTTTTAGGTTGCAGTGAAAGCGCTTGTAGAGATAAAGCTCATGAAAGCCACAATTTGATGATAGCAGCTTCTCTGCTCGAGATAATCGCTTTTCCTTAAATGCATTACTAGGCGCAGATAAAACACATATCAAGAAAACACAGTAAGGGGCTCTGTTAATGCTGCTTTTTAGTATGCAGAGAAAGCGCTTGAAGAGATAAAGCTGATGAAAGCCACAATCTGATGGTAGAAGCTTCTATACTCGAGTTAATCGCTTTTCCTTAAATGCTTTAGTAAGCGCTGAAGGAACACACTCCAGGAAGCTATAATAAAAAGCTAGCCAAAGCTGCTTTGAAAGTTGCAGTGAAAGCGCCTGAAGAGATAAAGCTGATGAAAGCCACAATCTGATGATAGCAGCTTCTTTACTGGAGATAATCGCTTTTCCTTAAATGCATTACTAGGAGCAGAGAAAACACATATCAAAAAAACACAGTAAGGGGCTCTGTTAATGCTGCTTTTCAATATGCAGATAAAACGCTTGTCGAGATAAAGCAAATGAAAGCCGCAATCTGATGACAGCAATTTCTATGCTCGAGATAATCGCTTTTCCTTAAATGCATTACTAGGCGCAGATAAAACACATATCAAGAGAACACAGTAAGGGGCTCTGTTAATGCTGCTTTTTAGTATGCAGAGAAAGCGCTTGAAGAGATAAAGCAAATGAGAGCCGCAATCTGATGACAGCAGTTTCTCTGCTCTAAATAATCACTTTTCCTTAAATGCTTATGCTAGCTCAGTTAGAGCACATTTAAGGATACTCTAATAAAAAGCTAGCCAAAGCTGCTTTGTAGGATGCAGTGATAGCGCTTGTAGAAATAAAGCAGATGAAAGCCACAATCTGATGATAGCAGCTTCTCTACTCGAGATAATCGGTTTACCTTAAATGCATTACTATGCGCAGATAGAAAACATAACAAGAGAGAATAATAAGGGGCTCTGTCAATGCTCCTTTGTAGTTTGCAGTGAAAGCGCTTGAAGAGATAAAGCTGATGAAAGCCACAATCTGAGGATAGCAGCTTCTCTGCTCGAGATAATCGCTTTTCCTTAAATGCATTACTAGGCGCAGATAGAACACATATCAAGAGAACATAGTAAGGCGCTGTGTTAATTCTGCTTCTTACGTTGCAGTGAAAGCGCTTGTAGAGATAAAGCTGATGAAAGCCACAATCTAGGGACAGCAGTTTCTCTTCTCGAAATACTCACTTTTCCTTAATTGCTTATGTAAGCGCTGTTAGAACACATTTAAGGACACTCTAATGAAAAGCTAGACAAAGCTGCTTTTTAGGTTGCAGTGAAAGCGCTTGTAGAGATAAAGCTCATGAAAGCCAAAATGTGATGGTAGAAGCTTCTATACTCGAGTTAATCGCTTTTCCTTAAATGCTTTAGTAAGCGATGACGGAACACACTCCAGGAAACTATAATAAAAAGCTAGCCAAAGCGGCTTTGAAAGTTG
The DNA here is from genome assembly GCA_033558105.1 of Coccyzus lansbergi. NCBI lineage: Eukaryota > Metazoa > Chordata > Aves > Cuculiformes > Coccyzidae > Coccyzus > Coccyzus lansbergi. The sequence goes on from JAUMJK010001146.1 coordinate 260,465, forward strand.
CAGTGAAAGCGCCTGAAGAGATAAAGCTGATGAAAGCCACAATCTGATGATAGCAGCTTCTTTACTGGAGATAATCGCTTTTCATTAAATGCATTACTAGGCGCAGATAAAACACATATCAAGAAAACACAGTAAGGGGCTCTGTTAATGCTGCTTTTTAGTATGCAGAGAAAGCGCTTGAAGAGTTAAAGCTGATGAAAGCCACAATCTAGTGACAGCAGTTTCTCTGCTCGAAATAATCACTTTTCCTTAATTGCTTATTTAAGCGCTGTTAGAACACATTAAAGGACACTCTAATGAAAAGCTAGACAAAGCTGCTTTGTAGGTGGCAGTGAAAGCGGTTGTAGAGATAAAGCTCATGAAAGCCACAATTTGATGATAGCAGCTTCTCTGATCGAGATAATCGCTTTTACTTAAATACATTACATTGCGCAGATAAAACACATATCAAGAGAACACAGTAAGGGGCTCTGTTAATGCTGCTTTTTAGTATGCAGAGAAAGCGCTTGAAGAGATAAAGCTGATGAAAGCCACAATCTGAGGATAGCAGCTTCTCTGCTCGAGATATTCGCTTTTCCTTAAATGCATTACTAGGCGCAGATAGAACACATATCAAGATAACATAGTAAGGCGCTCTGTTAATTCTGCTTCTTACGTTGCAGTGAAAGCGCTTGTAGAGATAAAGCTCATGAAAGCCACAATTTGATGATAGCAGCTTCTCTGCTCGAGATAATCGCTTTTACTTAAATACATTACATGGCGCAGATAAAACACATATCAAGAGAACACAGTAAGGGGCTCTGTTAATGCTGCTTTTTAGTATGCAGAGAAAGCGCTTGAAGAGATAAAGCTGATGAAAGCCACAATCTGATGGTAGAAGCTTCTATACTCGAGTTAATCGCTTTTCCTTAAATGCTTTAGTAAGCGCTGAAGGAACACACTCCAGGAAACTATAATAAAAAGCTAGCCAAAGCTGCTTTGAAAGTTGCAGTGAAAGCGCCTGAAGAGATAAAGCTGATGAAAGCCACAATCTGATGATAGCAGCTTCTTTACTGGAGATAATCGCTTTTCCTTAAATGCATTACTAGGAGCAGAGAAAACACATATCAAAAAAACACAGTAAGGGGCTCTGTTAATGCTGCTTTTTAGTAAGCAGAGAAAGCGCTTGTCGAGATAAAGCAAATGAAAGCCGCAATCTGATGACAGCAATTTCTATGCTCGAGATAATCGGTTTTCCTTAAATGCATTACTAGGCGCAGATAAAACACATATCAAGAGAACACAGTAAGGGGCTCTGTTAATGCTGCTTTTTAGTATGCAGAGAAAGCGCTTGAAGAGATAAAGCAAATGAGAGCCGCAACCTGTTGACAGCAGTTTCTCTGCTCTAAATATTCACTTTTCCTTAAATGCTTTAGTAAGCGCTGAAGGAACACACTCCAGGAAACTATAATAAAAAGCTAGCCAAAGCTGCTTTGAAAGTTGCAGTGAAAGCGCCTGAAGAGATAAAGCTGATGAAAGCCACAATCTGATGATAGCAGCTTCTCTGCTCGAGATAATCGCTTTTCCTTAAATGCATTACTAGGCGCAGATAAAACACATATCAAGAAAACACAGTAAGGGGCTCTGTTAATGCTGCTTTTTAGTATGCAGAGAAAGCGCTTGTAGAGATAAAGCTGATGAAAGCCACAATCTGATGATAGCAGCTTCTCTACTCGAGATAATCGCTTTTCCTTAAATGCATTACTAGGCGCAGATAAAACACATATCAAGAAAACACAGTAAGGGGCTCTGTTAATGCTGCTTTTTAGTATGCAGAGAAAGCGCTTGGAGAGATAAAGCAAATGAGAGCCGCAATCTGATGACAGCAGTTTCTCTACTCTAAATAATCACTTTTCCTTAAATGCTTATGCTAGCGCAGTTAGAGCACATTTAAGGATACTCTAATAAAAAGCTAGCCAAAGCTGCTTTGTAGGATGCAGTGATAGCGCTTGTAGAAATAAAGCAGATGAAAGCCACAATCTGATGATAGCAGCTTCTCTACTCGAGATAATCGGTTTACCTTAAATGCATTACTATGCTCAGATAGAAAACATAACAAGAGAGAATAATAAGGGGCTCTGTCAATGCTCCTTTGTAGTTTGCAGTGAAAGCGCTTGAAGAGATAAAGCTGATGAAAGCCACAATCTGAGGATAGCAGCTTCTCTGCTCGAGATAATCGCTTTTCCTTAAATGCATTACTAGGCGCAGATAGAACACATATCAAGAGAACATAGTAAGGCGCTCTGTTAATTCTGCTTCTTACGTTGCAGTGAAGGAGCTTGTAGAGATAAAGCTCATGAAAGTCACAATTTGAAGATAGCAGCTTCTCTGCTCGAGTTACTCGCTTTTACTTAAATACATTACATAGCGCAGATAAAACAGATATCAAGAAAACACAGTAAGGAGTTCTGATAATGCTGCTTTTTAGTATGCAGAGAAAACGCTTGAAGAGATAAAGCTGATGAAAGCCGCAATCTAGTGACAGCAGTTTCTCTGCTCGAAATAGTCACTTTTCCTTAATTGCTTATGTAAGCGCTGTTAGAACACATTTAAGGACACTCTAATGAAAAGCTAGACAAAGCTGCTTTTTAGGTTGCAGTGAAAGCGCTTGTAGAGATAAAGCTCATGAAAGCCACAATTTGATGATAGCAGCTTCTCTGCTCGAGATAATCGCTTTTCCTTAAATGCATTACTAGGCGCAGATAAAACACATATCAAGAAAACACAGTAAGGGGCTCTGTTAATGCTGCTTTTTAGTATGCAGAGAAAGCGCTTGGAGAGATAAAGCAAATGAGAGCCGCAATCTGATGACAGCAGTTTCTCTACTCTAAATAATCACTTTTCCTTAAATGCTTATGCTAGCGCAGTTAGAGCACATTTAAGGATACTCTAATAAAAAGCTAGCCAAAGCTGCTTTGTAGGATGCAGTGATAGCGCTTGTAGAAATAAAGCAGATGAAAGCCACAATCTGATGATAGCAGCTTCTCTACTCGAGATAATCGGTTTACCTTAAATGCATTACTATGCTCAGATAGAAAACATAACAAGAGAGAATAATAAGGGGCTCTGTCAATGCTCCTTTGTAGTTTGCAGTGAAAGCGCTTGAAGAGATAAAGCTGATGAAAGCCACAATCTGAGGATAGCAGCTTCTCTGCTCGAGATAATCGCTTTTCCTTAAATGCATTACTAGGCGCAGATAGAACACATATCAAGAGAACATAGTAAGGCGCTCTGTTAATTCTGCTTCTTACGTTGCAGTGAAGGAGCTTGTAGAGATAAAGCTCATGAAAGTCACAATTTGAAGATAGCAGCTTCTCTGCTCGAGTTACTCGCTTTTACTTAAATACATTACATAGCGCAGATAAAACAGATATCAAGAAAACACAGTAAGGAGTTCTGATAATGCTGCTTTTTAGTATGCAGAGAAAACGCTTGAAGAGATAAAGCTGATGAAAGCCGCAATCTAGTGACAGCAGTTTCTCTGCTCGAAATAGTCACTTTTCCTTAATTGCTTATGTAAGCGCTGTTAGAACACATTTAAGGACACTCTAATGAAAAGCTAGACAAAGCTGCTTTTTAGGTTGCAGTGAAAGCGCTTGTAGAGATAAAGCTCATGAAAGCCACAATTTGATGATAGCAGCTTCTCTGCTCGAGATAATCGCTTTTCCTTAAATGCATTACTAGGCGCAGATAAAACACATATCAAGAAAACACAGTAAGGGGCTCTGTTAATGCTGCTTTTTAGTATGCAGAGAAGCGCTTGTCGAGATAAAGCAAATGAAAGCCGCAATCTGATGACAGCAGTTTCTATCCTCGAGATAATCGCTTTTCTTTAAATGCATTACTAGGCGCAGATAAAACACATATCAAGAGAACACAGTAAGGGGCTCTGTTAATGCTGCTTTTTAGTATGCAGAGAAAGCGCTTGAAGAGATAAAGCAAATGAGAGCTGCAATCTGATGACAGCTGTTTCTCTGCTCGAAATAATCACTTTTCCTTCAATGCTCATGCAAGCGCAGTTAGAGCACATTTAAGGATACTCGAATAAAAAGCTAGCCAAAGCTGCTTTGTAGGTTGTAGTGAAAGCGCTTGTAGAGATAAAGCTGATGAAAGCCACAATCTGATGATAGCAGCTTCTCTGCTCGAGATAATCGCTTTTCCTTAAATGCATTACTAGGCGCAGATAAAACACATATCTAGAAAACACAGTAAGGGGCTCTGTTAATGCTGCTTTTTAGTATGCAGAGAAAGCGCTTGAAGAGATAAAGCAAATGAGAGCCGCAATCTGATGACAGCAGTTTCTCTGCTCTAAATAATCACTTTTCCTTAAATGCTTATGCTAGCTCAGTTAGAGAACATTTAAGGATACTCTAATAAAAAGCTAGCCAAAGCTGCTTTGTAGGATGCAGTGATAGCGCTTGTAGAAATAAAGCAGATGAAAGCCACAATCTGATGATAGCAGCTTCTCTACTCGAGATAATCGGTTTACCTTAAATGCATTACTAGGCGCAGATAGAAAACATAACAAGAGAGAATAATAAGGGGCTCTGTCAATGCTCCTTTGTAGTTTGCAGTGAAAGCGCTTGAAGAGATAAAGCTGATGAAAGCCACAATCTGAGGATAGCAGCTTCTCTGCTCGAGATAATCGCTTTTCCTTAAATGCATTACTAGGCGCAGATAGAACACATATCAAGAGAACATAGTAAGTCGCTCTGTTAATTCTGCTTCTTACGTTGCAGTGAAATCGCTTGTAGAGATAAAGCTCATGAAAGCCACAATTTGAAGATAGCAGCTTCTCTGCTCGAGATAATCGCTTTTACTTAAATACATTACATGGCGCAGATAAAACACATATCAAGATAACACAGTAAGGGGCTCTGTTAATGCTGCTTTTTAGTATGCAGAGAAAGCGCTTGAAGAGATAAAGCTGATGAAAGCCACAATCTGATGGTAGAAGCTTCTATACTCGAGTTAATCGCTTTTCCTTAAATGCTTTAGTAAGCGCTGAAGGAACACACTCCAGGAAGCTATAATAAAAAGCTAGCCAAAGCTGCTTTGAAAGTTGCAGTGAAAGCGCCTGAAGAGATAAAGCTGATGAAAGCCACAATCTGATGATAGCAGCTTCTTTACTGGAGATAATCGCTTTTCCTTAAATGCATTACTAGGCGCAGATAAAACACATATCAAGAAAACACAGTAAGGGGCTCTGTTAATGCTGCTTTTTAGTATGCAGAGAAAGCGCTTGGAGAGATAAAGCAAATGAGAGCCGCAATCTGATGACAGCAGTTTCTCTACTCTAAATAATCACTTTTCCTTAAATGCTTATGCTAGCGCAGTTAGAGCACATTTAAGGATACTCTAATAAAAAGCTAGCCAAAGCTGCTTTGTAGGATGCAGTGATAGCGCTTGTAGAAATAAAGCAGATGAAAGCCACAATCTGATGATAGCAGCTTCTCTACTCGAGATAATCGGTTTACCTTAAATGCATTACTATGCTCAGATAGAAAACATAACAAGAGAGAATAATAAGGGGCTCTGTCAATGCTCCTTTGTAGTTTGCAGTGAAAGCGCTTGAAGAGATAAAGCTGATGAAAGCCACAATCTGAGGATAGCAGCTTCTCTGCTCGAGATAATCGCTTTTCCTTAAATGCATTACTAGGCGCAGATAGAACACATATCAAGAGAACATAGTAAGGCGCTCTGTTAATTCTGCTTCTTACGTTGCAGTGAAGGAGCTTGTAGAGATAAAGCTCATGAAAGTCACAATTTGAAGATAGCAGCTTCTCTGCTCGAGTTACTCGCTTTTACTTAAATACATTACATAGCGCAGATAAAACAGATATCAAGAAAACACAGTAAGGAGTTCTGATAATGCTGCTTTTTAGTATGCAGAGAAAACGCTTGAAGAGATAAAGCTGATGAAAGCCGCAATCTAGTGACAGCAGTTTCTCTGCTCGAAATAGTCACTTTTCCTTAATTGCTTATGTAAGCGCTGTTAGAACACATTTAAGGACACTCTAATGAAAAGCTAGACAAAGCTGCTTTTTAGGTTGCAGTGAAAGCGCTTGTAGAGATAAAGCTCATGAAAGCCACAATTTGATGATAGCAGCTTCTCTGCTCGAGATAATCGCTTTTCCTTAAATGCATTACTAGGCGCAGATAAAACACATATCAAGAAAACACAGTAAGGGGCTCTGTTAATGCTGCTTTTTAGTATGCAGAGAAAGCGCTTGGAGAGATAAAGCAAATGAGAGCCGCAATCTGATGACAGCAGTTTCTCTACTCTAAATAATCACTTTTCCTTAAATGCTTATGCTAGCGCAGTTAGAGCACATTTAAGGATACTCTAATAAAAAGCTAGCCAAAGCTGCTTTGTAGGATGCAGTGATAGCGCTTGTAGAAATAAAGCAGATGAAAGCCACAATCTGATGATAGCAGCTTCTCTACTCGAGATAATCGGTTTACCTTAAATGCATTACTATGCTCAGATAGAAAACATAACAAGAGAGAATAATAAGGGGCTCTGTCAATGCTCCTTTGTAGTTTGCAGTGAAAGCGCTTGAAGAGATAAAGCTGATGAAAGCCACAATCTGAGGATAGCAGCTTCTCTGCTCGAGATAATCGCTTTTCCTTAAATGCATTACTAGGCGCAGATAGAACACATATCAAGAGAACATAGTAAGGCGCTCTGTTAATTCTGCTTCTTACGTTGCAGTGAAGGAGCTTGTAGAGATAAAGCTCATGAAAGTCACAATTTGAAGATAGCAGCTTCTCTGCTCGAGTTACTCGCTTTTACTTAAATACATTACATAGCGCAGATAAAACAGATATCAAGAAAACACAGTAAGGAGTTCTGATAATGCTGCTTTTTAGTATGCAGAGAAAACGCTTGAAGAGATAAAGCTGATGAAAGCCGCAATCTAGTGACAGCAGTTTCTCTGCTCGAAATAGTCACTTTTCCTTAATTGCTTATGTAAGCGCTGTTAGAACACATTTAAGGACACTCTAATGAAAAGCTAGACAAAGCTGCTTTTTAGGTTGCAGTGAAAGCGCTTGTAGAGATAAAGCTCATGAAAGCCACAATCTGATGATAGCAGCTTCTCTACTCGAGATAATCGCTTTTCCTTAAATGCATTACTAGGCGCAGATAAAACACATATCAAGAAAACACAGTAAGGGGCTCTGTTAATGCTGCTTTTTAGTATGCAGAGAAAGCGCTTGGAGAGATAAAGCAAATGAGAGCCGCAATCTGATGACAGCAGTTTCTCTACTCTAAATAATCACTTTTCCTTAAATGCTTATGCTAGCGCAGTTAGAGCACATTTAAGGATACTCTAATAAAAAGCTAGCCAAAGCTGCTTTGTAGGATGCAGTGATAGCGCTTGTAGAAATAAAGCAGATGAAAGCCACAATCTGATGATAGCAGCTTCTCTACTCGAGATAATCGGTTTACCTTAAATGCATTACTATGCTCAGATAGAAAACATAACAAGAGAGAATAATAAGGGGCTCTGTCAATGCTCCTTTGTAGTTTGCAGTGAAAGCGCTTGAAGAGATAAAGCTGATGAAAGCCACAATCTGAGGATAGCAGCTTCTCTGCTCGAGATAATCGCTTTTCCTTAAATGCATTACTAGGCGCAGATAGAACACATATCAAGAGAACATAGTAAGGCGCTCTGTTAATTCTGCTTCTTACGTTGCAGTGAAGGAGCTTGTAGAGATAAAGCTCATGAAAGTCACAATTTGAAGATAGCAGCTTCTCTGCTCGAGTTACTCGCTTTTACTTAAATACATTACATAGCGCAGATAAAACAGATATCAAGAAAACACAGTAAGGAGTTCTGATAATGCTGCTTTTTAGTATGCAGAGAAAACGCTTGAAGAGATAAAGCTGATGAAAGCCGCAATCTAGTGACAGCAGTTTCTCTGCTCGAAATAGTCACTTTTCCTTAATTGCTTATGTAAGCGCTGTTAGAACACATTTAAGGACACTCTAATGAAAAGCTAGACAAAGCTGCTTTTTAGGTTGCAGTGAAAGCGCTTGTAGAGATAAAGCTCATGAAAGCCACAATTTGATGATAGCAGCTTCTCTGCTCGAGATAATCGCTTTTCCTTAAATGCATTACTAGGCGCAGATAAAACACATATCAAGAAAACACAGTAAGGGGCTCTGTTAATGCTGCTTTTTAGTATGCAGAGAAAGCGCTTGGAGAGATAAAGCAAATGAGAGCCGCAATCTGATGACAGCAGTTTCTCTACTCTAAATAATCACTTTTCCTTAAATGCTTATGCTAGCGCAGTTAGAGCACATTTAAGGATACTCTAATAAAAAGCTAGCCAAAGCTGCTTTGTAGGATGCAGTGATAGCGCTTGTAGAAATAAAGCAGATGAAAGCCACAATCTGATGATAGCAGCTTCTCTACTCGAGATAATCGGTTTACCTTAAATGCATTACTATGCTCAGATAGAAAACATAACAAGAGAGAATAATAAGGGGCTCTGTCAATGCTCCTTTGTAGTTTGCAGTGAAAGCGCTTGAAGAGATAAAGCTGATGAAAGCCACAATCTGAGGATAGCAGCTTCTCTGCTCGAGATAATCGCTTTTCCTTAAATGCATTACTAGGCGCAGATAGAACACATATCAAGAGAACATAGTAAGGCGCTCTGTTAATTCTGCTTCTTACGTTGCAGTGAAGGAGCTTGTAGAGATAAAGCTCATGAAAGTCACAATTTGAAGATAGCAGCTTCTCTGCTCGAGTTACTCGCTTTTACTTAAATACATTACATAGCGCAGATAAAACAGATATCAAGAAAACACAGTAAGGAGTTCTGATAATGCTGCTTTTTAGTATGCAGAGAAAACGCTTGAAGAGATAAAGCTGATGAAAGCCGCAATCTAGTGACAGCAGTTTCTCTGCTCGAAATAGTCACTTTTCCTTAATTGCTTATGTAAGCGCTGTTAGAACACATTTAAGGACACTCTAATGAAAAGCTAGACAAAGCTGCTTTTTAGGTTGCAGTGAAAGCGCTTGTAGAGATAAAGCTCATGAAAGCCACAATTTGATGATAGCAGCTTCTCTGCTCGAGATAATCGCTTTTCCTTAAATGCATTACTAGGCGCAGATAAAACACATATCAAGAAAACACAGTAAGGGGCTCTGTTAATGCTGCTTTTTAGTATGCAGAGAAAGCGCTTGGAGAGATAAAGCAAATGAGAGCCGCAATCTGATGACAGCAGTTTCTCTACTCTAAATAATCACTTTTCCTTAAATGCTTATGCTAGCGCAGTTAGAGCACATTTAAGGATACTCTAATAAAAAGCTAGCCAAAGCTGCTTTGTAGGATGCAGTGATAGCGCTTGTAGAAATAAAGCAGATGAAAGCCACAATCTGATGATAGCAGCTTCTCTACTCGAGATAATCGGTTTACCTTAAATGCATTACTATGCTCAGATAGAAAACATAACAAGAGAGAATAATAAGGGGCTCTGTCAATGCTCCTTTGTAGTTTGCAGTGAAAGCGCTTGAAGAGATAAAGCTGATGAAAGCCACAATCTGAGGATAGCAGCTTCTCTGCTCGAGATAATCGCTTTTCCTTAAATGCATTACTAGGCGCAGATAGAACACATATCAAGAGAACATAGTAAGGCGCTCTGTTAATTCTGCTTCTTACGTTGCAGTGAAGGAGCTTGTAGAGATAAAGCTCATGAAAGTCACAATTTGAAGATAGCAGCTTCTCTGCTCGAGTTACTCGCTTTTACTTAAATACATTACATAGCGCAGATAAAACAGATATCAAGAAAACACAGTAAGGAGTTCTGATAATGCTGCTTTTTAGTATGCAGAGAAAACGCTTGAAGAGATAAAGCTGATGAAAGCCGCAATCTAGTGACAGCAGTTTCTCTGCTCGAAATAGTCACTTTTCCTTAATTGCTTATGTAAGCGCTGTTAGAACACATTTAAGGACACTCTAATGAAAAGCTAGACAAAGCTGCTTTTTAGGTTGCAGTGAAAGCGCTTGTAGAGATAAAGCTCATGAAAGCCACAATTTGATGATAGCAGCTTCTCTGCTCGAGATAATCGCTTTTCCTTAAATGCATTACTAGGCGCAGATAAAACACATATCAAGAAAACACAGTAAGGGGCTCAGTTAATGCTGCTTTTTAGTATGCAGAGAAGCGCTTGTCGAGATAAAGCAAATGAAAGCCGCAATCTGATGACAGCTGTTTCTCTGCTCGAAATAATCACTTTTCCTTCAATGCTCATGCAAGCGCAGTTAGAGCACATTTAAGGATACTCGAATAAAAAGCTAGCCAAAGCTGCTTTGTAGGTTGTAGTGAAAGCGCTTGTAGAGATAAAGCTGATGAAAGCCACAATCTGATGATAGCAGCTTCTCTGCTCGAGATAATCGCTTTTCCTTAAATGCATTACTAGGCGCAGATAAAACACATATCAAGAAAACACAGTAAGGGGCTCAGTTAATGCTGCTTTTTAGTATGCAGAGAAAGCGCTTGAAGAGATAAAGCAAATGAGAGCCGCAATCTGATGACAGCAGTTTCTCTGCTCTAAATAATCACTTTTCCTTAAATGCTTATGCTAGCTCAGTTAGAGAACATTTAAGGATACTCTAATAAAAAGCTAGCCAAAGCTGCTTTGTAGGATGCAGTGATAGCGCTTGTAGAAATAAAGCAGATGAAAGCCACAATCTGATGATAGCAGCTTCTCTACTCGAGATAATCGGTTTACCTTAAATGCATTACTAGGCGCAGATAGAAAACATAACAAGAGAGAATAATAAGGGGCTCTGTCAATGCTCCTTTGTAGTTTGCAGTGAAAGCGCTTGAAGAGATAAAGCTGATGAAAGCCACAATCTGAGGATAGCAGCTTCTCTGCTCGAGATAATCGCTTTTCCTTAAATGCATTACTAGGCGCAGATAGAACACATATCAAGAGAACATAGTAAGTCGCTCTGTTAATTCTGCTTCTTACGTTGCAGTGAAATCGCTTGTAGAGATAAAGCTCATGAAAGCCACAATTTGATGATAGCAGCTTCTCTGCTCGAGATAATCGCTTTTACTTAAATACATTACATGGCGCAGATAAAACACATATCAAGATAACACAGTAAGGGGCTCTGTTAATGCTGCTTTTTAGTATGCAGAGAAAGCGCTTGAAGAGATAAAGCTGATGAAAGCCACAATCTGATGGTAGAAGCTTCTATACTCGAGTTAATCGCTTTTCCTTAAATGCTTTAGTAAGCGCTGAAGGAACACACTCCAGGAAGCTATAATAAAAAGCTAGCCAAAGCTGCTTTGAAAGTTGCAGTGAAAGCGCCTGAAGAGATAAAGCTGATGAAAGCCACAATCTGATGATAGCAGCTTCTTTACTGGAGATAATCGCTTTTCCTTAAATGCATTACTAGGAGCAGAGAAAACACATATCAAAAAAACACAGTAAGGGGCTCTGTTAATGCTGCTTTTCAATATGCAGATAAAACGCTTGTCGAGATAAAGCAAATGAAAGCCGCAATCTGATGACAGCAATTTCTATGCTCGAGATAATCGCTTTTCCTTAAATGCATTACTAGGCGCAGATAAAACACATATCAAGAGAACACAGTAAGGGGCTCTGTTAATGCTGCTTTTTAGTATGCAGAGAAAGCGCTTGAAGAGATAAAGCAAATGAGAGCCGCAATCTGATGACAGCAGTTTCTCTGCTCTAAATAATCACTTTTCCTTAAATGCTTATGCTAGCTCAGTTAGAGCACATTTAAGGATACTCTAATAAAAAGCTAGCCAAAGCTGCTTTGTAGGATGCAGTGATAGCGCTTGTAGAAATAAAGCAGATGAAAGCCACAATCTGATGATAGCAGCTTCTCTACTCGAGATAATCGGTTTACCTTAAATGCATTACTATGCGCAGATAGAAAACATAACAAGAGAGAATAATAAGGGGCTCTGTCAATGCTCCTTTGTAGTTTGCAGTGAAAGCGCTTGAAGAGATAAAGCTGATGAAAGCCACAATCTGAGGATAGCAGCTTCTCTGCTCGAGATAATCGCTTTTCCTTAAATGCATTACTAGGCGCAGATAGAACACATATCAAGAGAACATAGTAAGGCGCTGTGTTAATTCTGCTTCTTACGTTGCAGTGAAAGCGCTTGTAGAGATAAAGCTGATGAAAGCCACAATCTAGGGACAGCAGTTTCTCTTCTCGAAATACTCACTTTTCCTTAATTGCTTATGTAAGCGCTGTTAGAACACATTTAAGGACACTCTAATGAAAAGCTAGACAAAGCTGCTTTTTAGGTTGCAGTGAAAGCGCTTGTAGAGATAAAGCTCATGAAAGCCAAAATGTGATGGTAGAAGCTTCTATACTCGAGTTAATCGCTTTTCCTTAAATGCTTTAGTAAGCGATGACGGAACACACTCCAGGAAACTATAATAAAAAGCTAGCCAAAGCGGCTTTGAAAGTTGCAGTGAAAGCGCCTGAAGAGATAAAGCTGATGAAAGCCACAATCTGATGATAGCAGCTTCTTTACTGGAGATAATCGCTTTTCATTAAATGCATTACTAGGCGCAGATAAAACACATATCAAGAAAACACAGTAAGGGGCTCTGTTAATGCTGCTTTTTAGTATGCAGAGAAAGCGCTTGAAGAGTTAAAGCTGATGAAAGCCACAATCTAGTGACAGCAGTTTCTCTGCTCGAAATAATCACTTTTCCTTAATTGCTTATTTAAGCGCTGTTAGAACACATTAAAGGACACTCTAATGAAAAGCTAGACAAAGCTGCTTTGTAGGTGGCAGTGAAAGCGGTTGTAGAGATAAAGCTCATGAAAGCCACAATTTGATGATAGCAGCTTCTCTGATCGAGATAATCGCTTTTACTTAAATACATTACATTGCGCAGATAAAACACATATCAAGAGAACACAGTAAGGGGCTCTGTTAATGCTGCTTTTTAGTATGCAGAGAAAGCGCTTGAAGAGATAAAGCTGATGAAAGCCACAATCTGAGGATAGCAGCTTCTCTGCTCGAGATATTCGCTTTTCCTTAAATGCATTACTAGGCGCAGATAGAACACATATCAAGATAACATAGTAAGGCGCTCTGTTAATTCTGCTTCTTACGTTGCAGTGAAAGCGCTTGTAGAGATAAAGCTCATGAAAGCCACAATTTGATGATAGCAGCTTCTCTGCTCGAGATAATCGCTTTTACTTAAATACATTACATGGCGCAGATAAAACACATATCAAGAGAACACAGTAAGGGGCTCTGTTAATGCTGCTTTTTAGTATGCAGAGAAAGCGCTTGAAGAGATAAAGCTGATGAAAGCCACAATCTGATGGTAGAAGCTTCTATACTCGAGTTAATCGCTTTTCCTTAAATGCTTTAGTAAGCGCTGAAGGAACACACTCCAGGAAACTATAATAAAAAGCTAGCCAAAGCTGCTTTGAAAGTTGCAGTGAAAGCGCCTGAAGAGATAAAGCTGATGAAAGCCACAATCTGATGATAGCAGCTTCTTTACTGGAGATAATCGCTTTTCCTTAAATGCATTACTAGGAGCAGAGAAAACACATATCAAAAAAACACAGTAAGGGGCTCTGTTAATGCTGCTTTTTAGTAAGCAGAGAAAGCGCTTGTCGAGATAAAGCAAATGAAAGCCGCAATCTGATGACAGCAATTTCTATGCTCGAGATAATCGGTTTTCCTTAAATGCATTACTAGGCGCAGATAAAACACATATCAAGAGAACACAGTAAGGGGCTCTGTTAATGCTGCTTTTTAGTATGCAGAGAAAGCGCTTGAAGAGATAAAGCAAATGAGAGCCGCAACCTGTTGACAGCAGTTTCTCTGCTCTAAATATTCACTTTTCCTTAAATGCTTTAGTAAGCGCTGAAGGAACACACTCCAGGAAACTATAATAAAAAGCTAGCCAAAGCTGCTTTGAAAGTTGCAGTGAAAGCGCCTGAAGAGATAAAGCTGATGAAAGCCACAATCTGATGATAGCAGCTTCTCTGCTCGAGATAATCGCTTTTCCTTAAATGCATTACTAGGCGCAGATAAAACACATATCAAGAAAACACAGTAAGGGGCTCTGTTAATGCTGCTTTTTAGTATGCAGAGAAAGCGCTTGTAGAGATAAAGCTGATGAAAGCCACAATCTGATGATAGCAGCTTCTCTACTCGAGATAATCGCTTTTCCTTAAATGCATTACTAGGCGCAGATAAAACACATATCAAGAAAACACAGTAAGGGGCTCTGTTAATGCTGCTTTTTAGTATGCAGAGAAAGCGCTTGGAGAGATAAAGCAAATGAGAGCCGCAATCTGATGACAGCAGTTTCTCTACTCTAAATAATCACTTTTCCTTAAATGCTTATGCTAGCGCAGTTAGAGCACATTTAAGGATACTCTAATAAAAAGCTAGCCAAAGCTGCTTTGTAGGATGCAGTGATAGCGCTTGTAGAAATAAAGCAGATGAAAGCCACAATCTGATGATAGCAGCTTCTCTACTCGAGATAATCGGTTTACCTTAAATGCATTACTATGCTCAGATAGAAAACATAACAAGAGAGAATAATAAGGGGCTCTGTCAATGCTCCTTTGTAGTTTGCAGTGAAAGCGCTTGAAGAGATAAAGCTGATGAAAGCCACAATCTGAGGATAGCAGCTTCTCTGCTCGAGATAATCGCTTTTCCTTAAATGCATTACTAGGCGCAGATAGAACACATATCAAGAGAACATAGTAAGGCGCTCTGTTAATTCTGCTTCTTACGTTGCAGTGAAGGAGCTTGTAGAGATAAAGCTCATGAAAGTCACAATTTGAAGATAGCAGCTTCTCTGCTCGAGTTACTCGCTTTTACTTAAATACATTACATAGCGCAGATAAAACAGATATCAAGAAAACACAGTAAGGAGTTCTGATAATGCTGCTTTTTAGTATGCAGAGAAAACGCTTGAAGAGATAAAGCTGATGAAAGCCGCAATCTAGTGACAGCAGTTTCTCTGCTCGAAATAGTCACTTTTCCTTAATTGCTTATGTAAGCGCTGTTAGAACACATTTAAGGACACTCTAATGAAAAGCTAGACAAAGCTGCTTTTTAGGTTGCAGTGAAAGCGCTTGTAGAGATAAAGCTCATGAAAGCCACAATTTGATGATAGCAGCTTCTCTGCTCGAGATAATCGCTTTTCCTTAAATGCATTACTAGGCGCAGATAAAACACATATCAAGAAAACACAGTAAGGGGCTCTGTTAATGCTGCTTTTTAGTATGCAGAGAAAGCGCTTGGAGAGATAAAGCAAATGAGAGCCGCAATCTGATGACAGCAGTTTCTCTACTCTAAATAATCACTTTTCCTTAAATGCTTATGCTAGCGCAGTTAGAGCACATTTAAGGATACTCTAATAAAAAGCTAGCCAAAGCTGCTTTGTAGGATGCAGTGATAGCGCTTGTAGAAATAAAGCAGATGAAAGCCACAATCTGATGATAGCAGCTTCTCTACTCGAGATAATCGGTTTACCTTAAATGCATTACTATGCTCAGATAGAAAACATAACAAGAGAGAATAATAAGGGGCTCTGTCAATGCTCCTTTGTAGTTTGCAGTGAAAGCGCTTGAAGAGATAAAGCTGATGAAAGCCACAATCTGAGGATAGCAGCTTCTCTGCTCGAGATAATCGCTTTTCCTTAAATGCATTACTAGGCGCAGATAGAACACATATCAAGAGAACATAGTAAGGCGCTCTGTTAATTCTGCTTCTTACGTTGCAGTGAAGGAGCTTGTAGAGATAAAGCTCATGAAAGTCACAATTTGAAGATAGCAGCTTCTCTGCTCGAGTTACTCGCTTTTACTTAAATACATTACATAGCGCAGATAAAACAGATATCAAGAAAACACAGTAAGGAGTTCTGATAATGCTGCTTTTTAGTATGCAGAGAAAACGCTTGAAGAGATAAAGCTGATGAAAGCCGCAATCTAGTGACAGCAGTTTCTCTGCTCGAAATAGTCACTTTTCCTTAATTGCTTATGTAAGCGCTGTTAGAACACATTTAAGGACACTCTAATGAAAAGCTAGACAAAGCTGCTTTTTAGGTTGCAGTGAAAGCGCTTGTAGAGATAAAGCTCATGAAAGCCACAATTTGATGATAGCAGCTTCTCTGCTCGAGATAATCGCTTTTCCTTAAATGCATTACTAGGCGCAGATAAAACACATATCAAGAAAACACAGTAAGGGGCTCTGTTAATGCTGCTTTTTAGTATGCAGAGAAGCGCTTGTCGAGATAAAGCAAATGAAAGCCGCAATCTGATGACAGCAGTTTCTATCCTCGAGATAATCGCTTTTCTTTAAATGCATTACTAGGCGCAGATAAAACACATATCAAGAGAACACAGTAAGGGGCTCTGTTAATGCTGCTTTTTAGTATGCAGAGAAAGCGCTTGAAGAGATAAAGCAAATGAGAGCTGCAATCTGATGACAGCTGTTTCTCTGCTCGAAATAATCACTTTTCCTTCAATGCTCATGCAAGCGCAGTTAGAGCACATTTAAGGATACTCGAATAAAAAGCTAGCCAAAGCTGCTTTGTAGGTTGTAGTGAAAGCGCTTGTAGAGATAAAGCTGATGAAAGCCACAATCTGATGATAGCAGCTTCTCTGCTCGAGATAATCGCTTTTCCTTAAATGCATTACTAGGCGCAGATAAAACACATATCTAGAAAACACAGTAAGGGGCTCTGTTAATGCTGCTTTTTAGTATGCAGAGAAAGCGCTTGAAGAGATAAAGCAAATGAGAGCCGCAATCTGATGACAGCAGTTTCTCTGCTCTAAATAATCACTTTTCCTTAAATGCTTATGCTAGCTCAGTTAGAGAACATTTAAGGATACTCTAATAAAAAGCTAGCCAAAGCTGCTTTGTAGGATGCAGTGATAGCGCTTGTAGAAATAAAGCAGATGAAAGCCACAATCTGATGATAGCAGCTTCTCTACTCGAGATAATCGGTTTACCTTAAATGCATTACTAGGCGCAGATAGAAAACATAACAAGAGAGAATAATAAGGGGCTCTGTCAATGCTCCTTTGTAGTTTGCAGTGAAAGCGCTTGAAGAGATAAAGCTGATGAAAGCCACAATCTGAGGATAGCAGCTTCTCTGCTCGAGATAATCGCTTTTCCTTAAATGCATTACTAGGCGCAGATAGAACACATATCAAGAGAACATAGTAAGTCGCTCTGTTAATTCTGCTTCTTACGTTGCAGTGAAATCGCTTGTAGAGATAAAGCTCATGAAAGCCACAATTTGAAGATAGCAGCTTCTCTGCTCGAGATAATCGCTTTTACTTAAATACATTACATGGCGCAGATAAAACACATATCAAGATAACACAGTAAGGGGCTCTGTTAATGCTGCTTTTTAGTATGCAGAGAAAGCGCTTGAAGAGATAAAGCTGATGAAAGCCACAATCTGATGGTAGAAGCTTCTATACTCGAGTTAATCGCTTTTCCTTAAATGCTTTAGTAAGCGCTGAAGGAACACACTCCAGGAAGCTATAATAAAAAGCTAGCCAAAGCTGCTTTGAAAGTTGCAGTGAAAGCGCCTGAAGAGATAAAGCTGATGAAAGCCACAATCTGATGATAGCAGCTTCTTTACTGGAGATAATCGCTTTTCCTTAAATGCATTACTAGGAGCAGAGAAAACACATATCAAAAAAACACAGTAAGGGGCTCTGTTAATGCTGCTTTTCAATATGCAGATAAAACGCTTGTCGAGATAAAGCAAATGAAAGCCGCAATCTGATGACAGCAATTTCTATGCTCGAGATAATCGCTTTTCCTTAAATGCATTACTAGGCGCAGATAAAACACATATCAAGAGAACACAGTAAGGGGCTCTGTTAATGCTGCTTTTTAGTATGCAGAGAAAGCGCTTGAAGAGATAAAGCAAATGAGAGCCGCAATCTGATGACAGCAGTTTCTCTGCTCTAAATAATCACTTTTCCTTAAATGCTTTAGTAAGCGCTGAAGGAACACACTCCAGGAAACTATAATAAAAAGCTAGCCAAAGCTGCTTTGAAAGTTGCAGTGAAAGCGCCTGAAGAGATAAAGCTGATGAAAGCCACAATCTGATGATAGCAGCTTCTTTACTGGAGATAATCGCTTTTCCTTAAATGCATTACTAGGCGCAGATAAAACACATATCAAGAAAACACAGTAAGGGGCTCTGTTAATGCTGCTTTTTAGTATGCAGAGAAAGCGCTTGAAGAGATAAAGCTGACGAAAGCCACAATCCAGTGACAGCAGTTTCTTTGCTCGAAATAATCACTTTCCCTTCAACGCTTATGCAAACGCAGTTAGAACACATTTAAGGATACTCGAATAAAAAGCTAGCCAAAGCTGCTTTGTAGGTTGCAGTGAAAGCGCTTGTAGAGATAAAGCTGATGAAAGCCACAATCTGATGGTAGAAGCTTCTATACTCGAGTTAATCGCTTTTCCTTAAATGCTTTAGTAAGCGATGACGGAACACACTCCAGGAAACTATAATAAAAAGCTAGCCAAAGCTGCTTTGAAAGTTGCAGTGAAAGCGCCTGAAGAGATAAAGCTGATGAAAGCCACAATCTGATGGTAGAAGCTTCTATACTCGAGTTAATCGCTTTTCCTTAAGTGCTTTAGTAAGCGCTGAAGGAACACACTCCAGGAAACTATAATAAAAAGCTAGCCAAAGCTGCTTTTTAGTATGCAGAGAAAGCGCTTGAAGAGATAAAGCTGATGAAAGCCACAATCTGATGATAGCAGCTTCTTTACGGCAGATAATCGCTTTTCCTTAAATGCATTACTAGGCGCAGATAAAACACATATCAAGAGAACACAGTAAGGGGCTCTGTTAATACTGCTTTTTAGTATGCAGAGAAAGCGCTTGTCGAGATAAAGCAAATGAAAGCCGCAATCTGATGACAGCAGTTTCTATGCTCGAGATAATCGCTTTTCCTTAAATGCATTACTAGGCGCAGATAAAACACATAACAACAGAGAATAATAAGGGGCTCTCTTAATACTGCTTTGTAGTTAGCAGTCAAAGCGCCTGTAGAGCTAAAGCTAATGAAAGCCACAATCTGATGATAGCAGCTTCTCTGCTCGAGATAATCGCTTTTCATTAAATGCATTACTAGGCGCAGATAAAACACATATCAAGAAAACACAGTAAGGGGCTCTGTTAATGCTGCTTTTTAGTATGCAGAGAAAGCGCTTGGAGAGATAAAGCAAATGAGAGCCGCAATCTGATGACAGCAGTTTCTCTGCTCTAAATAATCACTTTTCCTTAAATGCTTATGCTAGCGCAGTTAGAGCACATTTAAGGATACTATAATAAAAAGCTAGCCAAAGCTGCTTTGTAGGATGCAGTGATAGCGCTTGTAGAAATAAAGCAGATGAAATCCACAATCTGATGATAGCAGCTTCTCTACTCGAGATAATCGGTTTACCTTAATGCATTACTATGCGCAGATAGAAAACATAACAAGAGAGAATAATAAGGGGCTCTGTCAATGCTCCTTTGTAGTTTGCAGTGGAAGCGCTTGAAGAGATAAAGCTGATGAAAGCCACAATCTGAGGATAACAGCTTCTCTGCTCGAGATAATCGCTTTTCCTTAAATGCATTACTAGGCGCAGATAAAACACATATCAAGAGAACACAGTAAGGGGCTCTGTTAATGCTGCTTTTTAGTATGCAGAGAAAGCGCTTGAAGAGATAAAGCTGATGAAAGCCACAATCCAGTGACAGCAGTTTCTCTGCTCGAAATAATCACTTTTCCTTCAATGCTTATGCAAGCGCTGTTAGAACACATTTAAGGATACTCGAATTAAAAGCTAGCCAAAGCTGCTTTGTAGGTTGTAGTGAAAGCGCTTGTAGAGATAAAGCTGATGAAAGCCACAATCTGATGATAGCAGCTTCTCTACTCGAGATAATCGGTTTACCTTAAATGCATTACTAGGAGTAGATAGAAAACATAACAAGAGAGAATAATAAGGGGCTCTGTCAATGCTCCTTTGTAGTTTGCAGTGAAAGCGCTTGAAGAGATAAAGCTGATGAAAGCCACAATCTGAGGATAGCAGCTTCTCTGCTCGAGATAATCGCTTTTCCTTAAATGCATTACTAGGCGCAGATAGAACACATATCAAGAGAACATAGTAAGGCGCTCTGTTAATTCTGCTTCTTACGTTGCAGTGAAAGCGCTTGTAGAGATAAAGCTCATGAAAGTCACAATCTGAGGATAGCAGCTTCTCTGCTCGAGATAATCGCTTTTACTTAAATACATTATATAGCGCAGATAAAACAGATATCAAGAAAACACAGTAAGGAGTTCTGATAATGCTGCTTTTTAGTATGCAAAGAAAACGCTTGAAGAGATAAAGCTTATGAAAGCCACAATCTAGTGACAGCAGTTTCTCTGCTCGAAATAATCACTTTTCCTTAATTGCTTATGTAAGCGCTGTTAGAACACATTTAAGGACACTCTAATGAAAAGCTAGACAAAGCTGCTTTTTAGGTTGCAGTGAAAGCGCTTGTAGAAATAAAGCTCATGAAAGCCACAATTTGATGACAGCAGCTTCTCTGCTCGAGATAATCGCTTTTACTTAAATACATTACATGGCGCAGATAAAACACATATCAAGATAACACAGTAAGGGGCTCTGTTAATGCTGCTTTTTAGTATGCAGAGAAAGCGCTTGAAGAGATAAAGCTGATGAAAGCCGCAATC
The DNA here is from genome assembly GCA_033558105.1 of Coccyzus lansbergi. Taxonomy (NCBI): domain Eukaryota; kingdom Metazoa; phylum Chordata; class Aves; order Cuculiformes; family Coccyzidae; genus Coccyzus; species Coccyzus lansbergi. The sequence goes on from JAUMJK010001146.1 coordinate 281,252, forward strand.
TGATGGTAGAAGCTTCTATACTCGAGTTAATCGCTTTTCCTTAAATGCTTTAGTAAGCGCTGAAGGAACACACTCCAGGAAACTATAATAAAAAGCTAGCCAAAGCTGCTTTGAAAGTTGCAGTGAAAGCGCCTGAAGAGATAAAGCTGATGAAAGCCACAATCTGATGATAGCAGCTTCTTTACTGGAGATAATCGCTTTTCCTTAAATGCATTACTAGGCGCAGATAAAACACATATCAAGAAAACACAGTAAGGGGCTCTGTTAATGCTGCTTTTTAGTATGCAGAGAAAACGCTTGAAGAGATAAAGCTGACGAAAGCCACAATCCAGTGACAGCAGTTTCTTTGCTCGAAATAATCACTTTCCCTTCAATGCTTATGCAAACGCAGTTAGAACACATTTAAGGATACTCGAATAAAAAGCTAGGCAAAGCTGCTTTGTAGGTTGCAGTGAAAGCGCTTGTAGAGATAAAGCTGATGAAAGCCACAATCTGATGGTAGAAGCTTCTATACTCGAGTTAATCGCTTTTCCTTAAATGCTTTAGTAAGCGATGACGGAACACACTCCAGGAAACTATAATAAAAAGCTAGCCAAAGCGGCTTTGAAAGTTGCAGTGAAAGCGCCTGAAGAGATAAAGCTGATGAAAGCCACAATCTGATGATAGCAGCTTCTTTACTGGAGATAATCGCTTTTCATTAAATGCATTACTAGGCGCAGATAAAACACATATCAAGAAAACACAGTAAGGGGCTCTGTTAATGCTGCTTTTTAGTATGCAGAGAAAGCGCTTGAAGAGTTAAAGCTGATGAAAGCCACAATCTAGTGACAGCAGTTTCTCTGCTCGAAATAATCACTTTTCCTTAATTGCTTATTTAAGCGCTGTTAGAACACATTAAAGGACACTCTAATGAAAAGCTAGACAAAGCTGCTTTGTAGGTGGCAGTGAAAGCGGTTGTAGAGATAAAGCTCATGAAAGCCACAATTTGATGATAGCAGCTTCTCTGATCGAGATAATCGCTTTTACTTAAATACATTACATTGCGCAGATAAAACACATATCAAGAGAACACAGTAAGGGGCTCTGTTAATGCTGCTTTTTAGTATGCAGAGAAAGCGCTTGAAGAGATAAAGCTGATGAAAGCCACAATCTGAGGATAGCAGCTTCTCTGCTCGAGATATTCGCTTTTCCTTAAATGCATTACTAGGCGCAGATAGAACACATATCAAGATAACATAGTAAGGCGCTCTATTAATTCTGCTTCTTACGTTGCAGTGAAAGCGCTTGTAGAGATAAAGCTCATGAAAGCCACAATTTGATGATAGCAGCTTCTCTGCTCGAGATAATCGCTTTTACTTAAATACATTACATGGCGCAGATAAAACACATATCAAGAGAACACAGTAAGGGGCTCTGTTAATGCTGCTTTTTAGTATGCAGAGAAAGCGCTTGAAGAGATAAAGCTGATGAAAGCCACAATCTGATGGTAGAAGCTTCTATACTCGAGTTAATCGCTTTTCCTTAAATGCTTTAGTAAGCGCTGAAGGAACACACTCCAGGAAACTATAATAAAAAGCTAGCCAAAGCTGCTTTGAAAGTTGCAGTGAAAGCGCCTGAAGAGATAAAGCTGATGAAAGCCACAATCTGAGGATAGCAGCTTCTTTACTGGAGATAATCGCTTTTCCTTAAATGCATTACTAGGAGCAGAGAAAACACATATCAAAAAAACACAGTAAGGGGCTCTGTTAATGCTGCTTTTTAGTAAGCAGAGAAAGCGCTTGTCGAGATAAAGCAAATGAAAGCCGTAATCTGATGACAGCAATTTCTATGCTCGAGATAATCGCTTTTCCTTAAATGCATTACTAGGCGCAGATAAAACACATATCAAGAGAACACAGTAAGGGGCTCTGTTAATGCTGCTTTTTAGTATGCAGAGAAAGCGCTTGAAGAGATAAAGCAAATGAGAGCCGCAACCTGATGACAGCAGTTTCTCTGCTCTAAATAATCACTTTTCCTTAAATGCTTTAGTAAGCGCTGAAGGAACACACTCCAGGAAACTATAATAAAAAGCTAGCCAAAGCTGCTTTGAAAGTTGCAGTGAAAGCGCCTGAAGAGATAAAGCTGATGAAAGCCACAATCTGATGATAGCAGCTTCTCTGCTCGAGATAATCGCTTTTCCTTAAATGCATTACTAGGCGCAGATAAAACACATATCAAGAAAACACAGTAAGGGGCTCTGTTAATGCTGCTTTTTAGTATGCAGAGAAAGCGCTTGAAGAGATAAAGCTGACGAAAGCCACAATCCAGTGACAGCAGTTTCTTTGCTCGAAATAATCACTTTCCCTTCAATGCTTATGCAAACGCAGTTAGAACACATTTAAGGATACTCGAATAAAAAGCTAGCCAAAGCTGCTTTGTAGGTTGCAGAGAAAGCGCTTGTAGAGATAAAGCTGATGAAAGCCACAATCTGATGGTAGAAGCTTCTATACTCGAGTTAATCGCTTTTCCTTAAATGCTTTAGTAAGCGATGACGGAACACACTCCAGGAAACTATAATAAAAAGCTAGCCAAAGCTGCTTTGAAAGTTGCAGTGAAAGCGCCTGAAGAGATAAAGCTGATGAAAGCCACAATCTGATGGTAGAAGCTTCTATACTCGAGTTAATCGCTTTTCCTTAAGTGCTTTAGTAAGCGCTGAAGGAACACACTCCAGGAAACTATAATAAAAAGCTAGCCAAAGCTGCTTTTTAGTATGCAGAGAAAGCGCTTGAAGAGATAAAGCTGATGAAAGCCACAATCTGATGGTAGCAGCTTCTTTACTGGAGATAATCGCTTTTCCTTAAATGCATTACTAGGGGCAGATAAAACACATATCAAGAGAACACAGTAAGGGGCTCTGTTAATACTGCTTTTTAGTATGCAGAGAAAGCGCTTGTCGAGATAAAGCAAATGAAAGCCGCAATCTGATGACAGCAGTTTCTATGCTCGAGATAATCGCTTTTCCTTAAATGCATTACTAGGCGCAGATAAAACACATAACAACAGAGAATAATAAGGGGCTCTCTTAATACTGCTTTATAGTTAGCAGTCAAAGCGCCTGTAGAGCTAAAGCTATTGAAAGCCACAATCTGATGATAGCAGCTTCTCTGCTCGAAATAATCGCTTTTCATTAAATGCATTACTAGGCGCAGATAAAACACATATCAAGAAAACACAGTAAGGGGCTCTGTTAATGCTGCTTTTTAGTATGCAGAGAAAGCGCTTGAAGAGATAAAGCTGATGAAAGCCACAATCTGAGGATAACAGCTTCTCTGCTCGAGATAATCGCTTTTACTTAAATGCATTACTAGGCGCAGATAAAACACATATCAAGAGAACACAGTAAGGGGCTCTGTTAATGCTGCTTTTTAGCATGCAGAGAAAGCGCTTGTCGAGATAAAGCAAATGAGAGCCGCAATCTGATGACAGCTGTTTCTCTGCTCGAAATAATCACTTTTCCTTCAATGGTCATGCAAGCGCAGTTAGAGCACATTTAAGGATACTCGAATAAAAAGCTAGCCAAAGCTGCTTTGTAGGTTGTAGTGAAAGCGCTTGTAGAGATAAAGCTGATGAAAGCCACAATCTGATGATAGCAGCTTCTCTGCTCGAGATAATCGCTTTTCCTTAAATGCATTACTAGGCGCAGATAAAACACATATCAAGAAAACACAGTAAGGGGCTCTGTTAATGCTGCTTTTTAGTATGCAGAGAAAGCGCTTGAAGAGATAAAGCAAATGAGAGCCGCAATCTGATGACAGCAGTTTCTCTGCTCTAAATAATCACTTTTCCTTAAATGCTTATGCTAGCTCAGTTAGAGAACATTTAAGGATACTCTAATAAAAAGCTAGCCAAAGCTGCTTTGTAGGATGCAGTGATAGCGCTTGTAGAAATAAAGCAGATGAAAGCCACAATCTGATGATAGCAGCTTCTCTACTCGAGATAATCGGTTTACCTTAAATGCATTACTAGGCGCAGATAGAAAACATAACAAGAGAGAATAATAAGGGGCTCTGTCAATGCTCCTTTGTAGTTTGCAGTGAAAGCGCTTGAAGAGATAAAGCTGATGAAAGCCACAATCTGAGGATAGCAGCTTCTCTGCTCGAGATAATCGCTTTTCCTTAAATGCATTACTAGGCGCAGATAGAACACATATCAAGAGAACATAGTAAGTCGCTCTGTTAATTCTGCTTCTTACGTTGCAGTGAAATCGCTTGTAGAGATAAAGCTGATGAAAGCCACAATTTGATGATAGCAGCTTCTCTGCTCGAGATAATCGCTTTTACTTAAATACATTACATGGCGCAGATAAAACACATATCAAGATAACACAGTAAGGGGCTCTGTTAATGCTGCTTTTTAGTATGCAGAGAAAGCGCTTGAAGAGATAAAGCTGATGAAAGCCACAATCTGATGGTAGAAGCTTCTATACTCGAGTTAATCGCTTTTCCTTAAATGCTTTAGTAAGCGCTGAAGGAACACACTCCAGGAAGCTATAATAAAAAGCTAGCCAAAGCTGCTTTGAAAGTTGCAGTGAAAGCGCCTGAAGAGATAAAGCTGATGAAAGCCACAATCTGATGATAGCAGCTTCTTTACTGGAGATAATCGCTTTTCCTTAAATGCATTACTAGGAGCAGAGAAAACACATATCAAAAAAACACAGTAAGGGGCTCTGTTAATGCTGCTTTTCAATATGCAGATAAAACGCTTGTCGAGATAAAGCAAATGAAAGCCGCAATCTGATGACAGCAATTTCTATGCTCGAGATAATCGCTTTTCCTTAAATGCATTACTAGGCGCAGATAAAACACATATCAAGAGAACACAGTAAGGGGCTCTGTTAATGCTGCTTTTTAGTATGCAGAGAAAGCGCTTGAAGAGATAAAGCAAATGAGAGCCGCAATCTGATGACAGCAGTTTCTCTGCTCTAAATAATCACTTTTCCTTAAATGCTTATGCTAGCTCAGTTAGATCACATTTAAGGATACTCTAATAAAAAGCTAGCCAAAGCTGCTTTGTAGGATGCAGTGATAGCGCTTGTAGAAATAAAGCAGATGAAAGCCACAATCTGATGATAGCAGCTTCTCTACTCGAGATAATCGGTTTACCTTAAATGCATTACTATGCGCAGATAGAAAACATAACAAGAGAGAATAATAAGGGGCTCTGTCAATGCTCCTTTGTAGTTTGCAGTGAAAGCGCTTGAAGAGATAAAGTTGATGAAAGCCACAATCTGAGGATAGCAGCTTCTCTGCTCGAGATAATCGCTTTTCCTTAAATGCATTACTAGGCGCAGATAGAACACATATCAAGAGAACATAGTAAGGCGCTGTGTTAATTCTGCTTCTTACGTTGCAGTGAAAGCGCTTGTAGAGATAAAGCTGATGAAAGCCACAATCTAGGGACAGCAGTTTCTCTTCTCGAAATACTCACTTTTCCTTAATTGCTTATGTAAGCGCTGTTAGAACACATTTAAGGACACTCTAATGAAAAGCTAGACAAAGCTGCTTTTTAGGTTGCAGTGAAAGCGCTTGTAGAGATAAAGCTCATGAAAGCCAAAATGTGATGGTAGAAGCTTCTATACTCGAGTTAATCGCTTTTCCTTAAATGCTTTAGTAAGCGATGACGGAACACACTCCAGGAAACTATAATAAAAAGCTAGCCAAAGCTGCTTTGAAAGTTGCAGTGAAAGCGCCTGAAGAGATAAAGCTGATGAAAGCCACAATCTGATGGTAGAAGCTTCTATACTCGAGTTAATCGCTTTTCCTTAAGTGCTTTAGTAAGCGCTTAAGGAACACACTCCAGGAAACTATAATAAAAAGCTAGCCAAAGCTGCTTTTTAGTATGCAGTGAAAGCGCCTGAAGAGATAAAGCTGATGAAAGCCACAATCTGATGATAGCAGCTTCTTTACTGGAGATAATCGCTTTTCCTTAAATGCATTACTAGGCGCAGATAAAACACATATCAAGAAAACACAGTAAGGGGCTCTGTTAATGCTGCTTTTTAGTATGCAGAGAAAGCGCTTGAAGAGATAAAGCTGACGAAAGCCACAATCCAGTGACAGCAGTTTCTTTGCTCGAAATAATCACTTTCCCTTCAATGCTTATGCAAACGCAGTTAGAACACATTTAAGGATACTCGAATAAAAAGCTAGCCAAAGCTGCTTTGTAGGTTGTAGTGAAAGCGCTTGTAGAGATAAAGCTGATGAAAGCCACAATCTGATGATAGCAGCTTCTCTACTCGAGATAATCGCTTTTCCTTAAATGCATTACTAGGCGCAGATAGAACACATAACAACAGAGAATAATAAGGGGCTCTCTTAATACTGCTTTGTAGTTAGCAGTCAAAGCGCCTGTAGAGCTAAAGCTAATGAAAACCACAATCTGATGATAGCAGCTTCTCTGCTCGAGATAATCGGTTTACCTTAAATGCATTACTAGGAGTAGATAGAAAACATAACAAGAGAGAATAATAAGGGGCTCTGTCAATGCTCCTTTGTAGTTTGCAGTGAAAGCGCTTGAAGAGATAAAGCTGATGAAAGCCACAATCTGAGGATAGCAGCTTCTCTGCTCGAGATAATCGCTTTTCCTTAAATGCATTTCTAGGAGCAGATAGAACACATATCAAGAGAACATAGTAAGGCGCTCTGTTAATTCTGCTTCTTACGTTGCAGTGAAAGCGCTTGTAGAGATAAAGCTCATGAAAGTCACAATCTGAGGATAGCAGCTTCTCTGCTCGAGATACTCGCTTTTACTTAAATACATTACATAGCGCAGATAAAACAGATATCAAGAAAACACAGTAAGGAGTTCTGATAATGCTGCTTTTTAGTATGCAGAGAAAACGCTTGAAGAGATAAAGCTGATGAAAGCCACAATCTAGGGACAGCAGTTTCTCTTCTCGAAATACTCACTTTTCCTTAATTGCTTATGTAAGCGCTGTTAGAACACATTTAAGGACACTCTAATGAAAAGCTAGACAAAGCTGCTTTTTAGGTTGCAGTGAAAGCGCTTGTAGAGATAAAGCTCATGAAAGCCAAAATCTGATGGTAGAAGCTTCTATACTCGAGTTAATCGCTTTTCCTTAAATGCTTTAGTAAGCGATGACGGAACACACTCCAGGAAACTATAATAAAAAGCTAGCCAAAGCTGCTTTGAAAGTTGCAGTGAAAGCGCCTGAAGAGATAAAGCTGATGAAAGCCACAATCTGATGGTAGAAGCTTCTATACTCGAGTTAATCGCTTTTCCTTAAGTGCTTTAGTAAGCGCTTAAGGAACACACTCCAGGAAACTATAATAAAAAGATAGCCAAAGCTGCTTTTTAGTATGCAGAGAAAGCGCTTGAAGAGATAAAGCTGATGAAAGCCACAATCTGATGATAGCAGCTTCTTTACTGGAGATAATCGCTTTTCCTTAAATGCATTACTAGGCGCAGATAAAACACATATCAAGAGAACACAGTAAGGGGCTCTGTTAATGCTGTTTTTTGTTTGCAGAGAAAGCGCTTGAAGAGATAAAGCTGATGAAAGCCACAATCTGATGATAGCAGCTTGTCTGCTCGAGATAATCGCTTTTCTTTAAATGCATTACTAGGCGCAGATAAAACACATATCAAGAGAACACAGTAAGGGGCTCTGTTAATGCTGCTTTTTAGTATGCAGAGAAAGCGCTTGAAGAGATAAAGCAAATGAGAGCCGCAATCTGATGACAGCAGTTTCTCTGCTCTAAATAATCACTTTTCCTTAAATGCTTATGCTAGCTCAGTTAGAGCACATTTAAGGATACTCTAATAAAAAGCTTACCAAAGCTGCTTTGTAGGATGCAGTGATAGCGCTTGTAGAAATAAAGCAGATGAAAGCCACAATCTGATGATAGCAGCTTCTCTGCTCGAGATAATCGCTTTTCCTTAAATGCATTACTATGCGCAGATAGAAAACATAACAAGAGAGAATAATAAGGGGCTCTGTCAATGCTCCTTTGTAGTTTGCAGTGAAAGCGCTTGAAGAGATAAAGCTGATGAAAGCCACAATCTGAGGATAGCAGCTTCTCTGCTCGAGATAATCGCTTTTACTTAAATACATTACATGGCGCAGATAAAACACATATCAAGATAACACAGTAAGGGGCTCTGTTAATGCTGCTTTTTAGTATGCAGAGAAAGCGCTTGAAGAGATAAAGCTGATGAAAGCCACAATCTGATGGTAGGAGCTTCTATACTCGAGTTAATCGCTTTTCCTTAAATGCTTTAGTAAGCGCTGAAGGAACACACTCCAGGAAACTATAATAAAAAGCTAGCCAAAGCTGCTTTGAAAGTTGCAGTGAAAGCGCCTGAAGAGATAAAGCTGATGAAAGCCACAATCTGATGATAGCAGCTTCTTTACTGGAGATAATCGCTTTTCCTTAAATGCATTACTAGGAGCAGAGAAAACACATATCAAAAAAACACAGTAAGGGGCTCTGTTAATGCTGCTTTTTAGTAAGCAGAGAAAGCGCTTGTCGAGATAAAGCAAATGAAAGCCGCAATCTGATGACAGCAATTTCTCTGCTCGAGATAATCGCTTTTCCTTAAATGCATTACTAGGCGCAGATAAAACACATATCAAGAGAACACAGTAAGGGGCTCTGTTAATGCTGCTTTTTAGTATGCAGAGAAAGCGCTTGAAGAGATAAAGCAAATGAGAGCCGCAACCTGATGACAGCAGTTTCTCTGCTCTAAATAATCACTTTTCCTTAAATGCTTTAGTAAGCGCTGAAGGAACACACTCCAGGAAACTATAATAAAAAGCTAGCCAAAGCTGCTTTGAAAGTTGCAGTGAAAGCGCCTGAAGAGATAAAGCTGATGAAAGCCACAATCTGATGATAGCAGCTTCTTTACTGGAGATAATCGCTTTTCCTTAAATGCATTACTAGGCGCAGATAAAACACATATCAAGAAAACACAGTAAGGGGCTCTGTTAATGCTGCTTTTTAGTATGCAGAGAAAGCGCTTGAAGAGATAAAGCTGACGAAAGCCACAATCCAGTGACAGCAGTTTCTTTGCTCGAAATAATCACTTTCCCTTCAATGCTTATGCAAACGCAGTTAGAACACATTTAAGGATACTCGAATAAAAAGCTAGCCAAAGCTGCTTTGTAGGTTGCAGTGAAAGCGCTTGTAGAGATAAAGCTGATGAAAGCCACAATCTGATGGTAGAAGCTTCTATACTCGAGTTAATCGCTTTTCCTTAAATGCTTTAGTAAGCGATGACGGAACACACTCCAGGAAACTATAATAAAAAGCTAGCCAAAGCTGCTTTGAAAGTTGCAGTGAAAGCGCCTGAAGAGATAAAGCTGATGAAAGCCACAATCTGATGGTAGAAGCTTCTATACTCGAGTTAATCGCTTTTCCTTAAGTGCTTTAGTAAGCGCTTAAGGAACACACTCCAGGAAACTATAATAAAAAGCTAGCCAAAGCTGCTTTTTAGTATGCAGAGAAAGCGCTTGAAGAGATAAAGCTGATGAAAGCCACAATCTGATGATAGCAGCTTCTTTACTGGAGATAATCGCTTTTCCTTAAATGCATTACTAGGCGCAGATAAAACACATATCAAGAGAACACAGTAAGGGGCTCTGTTAATGCTGTTTTTTGTTTGCAGAGAAAGCGCTTGAAGAGATAAAGCTGATGAAAGCCACAATCTGATGATAGCAGCTTGTCTGCTCGAGATAATCGCTTTTCCTTAAATGCATTACTAGGCGCAGATAAAACACATATCAAGAGAACACAGTAAGGGGCTCTGTTAATGCTGCTTTTTAGTATGCAGAGAAAGCGCTTGAAGAGATAAAGCAAATGAGAGCCGCAATCTGATGACAGCAGTTTCTCTGCTCTAAATAATCACTTTTCCTTAAATGCTTATGCTAGCTCAGTTAGAGCACATTTAAGGATACTCTAATAAAAAGCTTACCAAAGCTGCTTTGTAGGATGCAGTGATAGCGCTTGTAGAAATAAAGCAGATGAAAGCCACAATCTGATGATAGCAGCTTCTCTGCTCGAGATAATCGCTTTTCCTTAAATGCATTACTATGCGCAGATAGAAAACATAACAAGAGAGAATAATAAGGGGCTCTGTCAATGCTCCTTTGTAGTTTGCAGTGAAAGCGCTTGAAGAGATAAAGCTGATGAAAGCCACAATCTGAGGATAGCAGCTTCTCTGCTCGAGATAATCGCTTTTACTTAAATACATTACATTGCGCAGATAAAACACATATCAAGATAACACAGTAAGGGGCTCTGTTAATGCTGCTTTTTAGTATGCAGAGAAAGCGCTTGAAGAGATAAAGCTGATGAAAGCCACAATCTGATGGTAGGAGCTTCTATACTCGAGTTAATCGCTTTTCCTTAAATGCTTTAGTAAGCGCTGAAGGAACACACTCCAGGAAACTATAATAAAAAGCTAGCCAAAGCTGCTTTGAAAGTTGCAGTGAAAGCGCCTGAAGAGATAAAGCTGATGAAAGCCACAATCTGATGATAGCAGCTTCTTTACTGGAGATAATCGCTTTTCCTTAAATGCATTACTAGGAGCAGAGAAAACACATATCAAAAAAACACAGTAAGGGGCTCTGTTAATGCTGCTTTTTAGTAAGCAGAGAAAGCGCTTGTCGAGATAAAGCAAATGAAAGCCGCAATCTGATGACAGCAATTTCTCTGCTCGAGATAATCGCTTTTCCTTAAATGCATTACTAGGCGCAGATAAAACACATATCAAGAGAACAGAGTAAGGGGCTCTGTTAATGCTGCTTTTTAGTATGCAGAGAAAGCGCTTGAAGAGATAAAGCAAATGAGAGCCGCAACCTGATGACAGCAGTTTCTCTGCTCTAAATAATCACTTTTCCTTAAATGCTTTAGTAAGCGCTGAAGGAACACACTCCAGGAAACTATAATAAAAAGCTAGCCAAAGCTGCTTTGAAAGTTGCAGTGAAAGCGCCTGAAGAGATAAAGCTGATGAAAGCCACAATCTGATGATAGCAGCTTCTTTACTGGAGATAATCGCTTTTCCTTAAATGCATTACTAGGCGCAGATAAAACACATATCAAGAAAACACAGTAAGGGGCTCTGTTAATGCTGCTTTTTAGTATGCAGAGAAAGCGCTTGAAGAGATAAAGCTGACGAAAGCCACAATCCAGTGACAGCAGTTTCTTTGCTCGAAATAATCACTTTCCCTTCAATGCTTATGCAAACGCAGTTAGAACACATTTAAGGATACTCGAATAAAAAGCTAGCCAAAGCTGCTTTGTAGGTTGCAGTGAAAGCGCTTGTAGAGATAAAGCTGATGAAAGCCACAATCTGATGGTAGAAGCTTCTATACTCGAGTTAATCGCTTTTCCTTAAATGCTTTAGTAAGCGATGACGGAACACACTCCAGGAAACTATAATAAAAAGCTAGCCAAAGCTGCTTTGAAAGTTGCAGTGAAAGCGCCTGAAGAGATAAAGCTGATGAAAGCCACAATCTGATGGTAGAAGCTTCTATACTCGAGTTAATCGCTTTTCCTTAAGTGCTTTAGTAAGCGCTGAAGGAACACACTCCAGGAAACTATAATAAAAAGCTAGCCAAAGCTGCTTTTTAGTATGCAGAGAAAGCGCTTGAAGAGATAAAGCTGATGAAAGCCACAATCTGATGATAGCAGCTTCTTTACTGGAGATAATCGCTTTTCCTTAAATGCATTACTAGGCGCAGATAAAACACATATCAAGAGAACACAGTAAGGGGCTCTGTTAATACTGCTTTTTAGTATGCAGAGAAAGCGCTTGTCGAGATAAAGCAAATGAAAGCCGCAATCTGATGACAGCAGTTTCTATGCTCGAGATAATCGCTTTTCCTTAAATGCATTACTAGGCGCAGATAAAACACATAACAACAGAGAATAATAAGGGGCTCTCTTAATACTGCTTTGTAGTTAGCAGTCAAAGCGCCTGTAGAGCTAAAGCTAATGAAAGCCACAATCTGATGATAGCAGCTTCTCTGCTCGAGATAATCGCTTTTCCTTAAATGCATTACTAGGCGCAGATAAAACACATATCAAGAAAACACAGTAAGGGGCTCTGTTAATGCTGCTTTTTAGTATGCAGAGAAAGCGCTTGTCGAGATAAAGCAAATGAGAGCCGCAATCTGATGATAGCAGCTTCTCTACTCGAGATAATCGGTTTACCGATTATGCATTACTAGGCGCAGATAGAAAACATAACAAGAGAGAATAATAAGGGGCTCTGTCAATGCTCCTTTGTAGTTTGCAGTGAAAGCGCTTGAAGAGATAAAGCTGATGAAAGCCACAATCTGAGGATAACAGCTTCTCTGCTCGAGATAATCGCTTTTCCTAAAATGCATTACTAGGCGCAGATAAAACACATATCAAGAGAACACAGTAAGGGGCTCTGTTAATGCTGCTTTTTTGTTTGCAGAGAAAGCGCTTGAAGAGATAAAGCTGATGAAAGCCACAATCTAGTGACAGCAGTTTCTCTGCTCGAAATAATCACTTTTCCTTCAATGCTTATGCAAGCGCTGTTAGAACACATTTAAGGATACTCGAATAAAAAGCTAGCCAAAGCTGCTTTGTAGGTTGTAGTGAAAGCGCTTGTAGAGATAAAGCTGATGAAAGCCACAATCGGATGATAGCAGCTTCTCTACTCGAGATAATCGCTTTTCCTTAAATGCATTACTAGGCGCAGATAGAACACATAACAACAGAGAATAATAAGGGGCTCTCTTAATACTGCTTTGTAGTTAGCAGTCAAAGCGCCTGTAGAGCTAAAGCTAATGAAAACCACAATCTGATGATAGCAGCTTCTCTGCTCGAGATAATCGCTTTTCCTTAAATGCATTACTAGGCGCAGATAAAACTCATATCAAGAAAACACAGTAAGGGGCTCTGTTAATGCTGCTTTTTAGTATGCAGAGAAAGCGCTTGAAGAGATAAAGCAAATGAGAGCCGCAATCTGATGATAGCAGCTTCTCTACTCGAGATAATCGGTTTACCGATTATGCATTACTAGGCGCAGATAGAAAACATAACAAGAGAGAATAATAAGGGGCTCTGTCAATGCTGATTTGTAGTTTGCAGTGAAAGCGCTTGAAGAGATAAAGCTGATGAAAGCCACAATCTGAGGATAACAGCTTCTCTGCTCGAGATAATCGCTTTTCCTAAAATGCATTACCAGGCGCAGATAAAACACATATCAAGAGAACACAGTAAGGGGCTCTGTTAATGCTGCTTTTTAGTATGCAGAGAAATCGCTTGAAGAGATAAAGCTGATGAAAGCCACAATCTAGTGACAGCAGTTTCTCTGCTCGAAATAATCACTTTTCCTTCAATGCTTATGCAAGTGCAGTTAGAACACATTTAAGGATACACGAATAAAAAGCTAGCCAAAGCTGCTTTGTAGTAGCAGTCAAAGCGCCTGTAGAGGTAAAGCTGATGAAAGCCACAATCTGATGATAGCAGCTTCTTTACTGGAGATAATCGCTTTTCCTTAAATGCAATACTAGGCGCAGATAAAACACATATCAAGAGAACACAGTAAGGGGCTCTGTTAATACTGCTTTTTAGTATGCAAAGAAAGCGCTTGTCGAGATAAAGCAAATGAAAGCCGCAATCTGATGACAGCAGTTTCTATGCTCGAGATAATCGCTTTTCCTAAAATGCATTACTAGGCGCAGATAAAACACATATCAAGAGAACACAGTAAGGGGCTCTGTTAATGCTGCTTTTTTGTTTGCAGAGAAAGCGCTTGAAGAGATAAAGCTGATGAAAGCCACAATCTGATGATAGCAGCTTCTCTGCTCGAGATAATCGCTTTTCCTTAAATGCATTACTAGGCGCAGATAAAACACATATCAAGAAAACACAGTAAGGGGCTCTGTTAATGCTGCTTTTTAGTATGCAGAGAAAGCGCTTGAAGAGATAAAGCAAATGAGAGCCGCAATCTGATGACAGCAGTTTCTCTGCTCTAAATAATCACTTTTCCTTAAATGCTTATGCTAGCTCAGTTAGAGCACATTTAAGGATACTCTAATAAAAAGCTAGCCAAAGCTGCTTTGTAGGATGCAGTGATAGCGCTTGTAGAAATAAAGCAGATGAAAGCCACAATCTGATGATAGCACCTTCTCTACTCGAGATAATCGGTTTACCTTAAATGCATTACTATGCGCAGATAGAAAACATAACAAGAGAGAATAATAAGGGGCTCTGTCAATGCTCCTTTGTAGTTTGCAGTGAAAGCGCTTGAAGAGATAAAGCTGATGAAAGCCACAATCTGAGGATAGCAGCTTCTCTGCTCGAGATAATCGCTTTTCCTTAAATGCATTACTAGGCGCAGATAGAACACATATCAAGAGAACATAGTAACGCGCTCTGTTAATTCTGCTTCTTACGTTGCAGTGAAAGCGCTTGTAGAGATAAAGCTCATGAAAGCCACAATTTGATGATAGCAGCTTCTCTGCTCGAGATAATCGCTTTTACTTAAATACATTACATGGCGCAGATAAAACACATATCAAGATAACACAGTAAGGGGCTCTGTTAATGCTGCTTTTTAGTATGCAGAGAAAGCGCTTGAAGAGATAAAGCAAATGAGAGCCGCAATCTGATGGTAGAAGCTTCTCTACTCGAGATAATCGCTTTTCCTTAAATGCTTTAGTAAGAGGTGAAGGAACACACTCCAGGAAACTATAATAAAAAGCTAGCCAAAGCTGCTTTGAAAGTTGCAGTGAAAGCGCCTGAAGAGATAAAGCTGATGAAAGCCACAATCTGATGATAGCAGCTTCTTTACTGGAGATAATCGCTTTTCCTTAAATGCATTACTAGGAGCAGAGAAAACACATATCAAAAACACACAGTAAGGGGCTGTGTTAATGCTGCTTTTCAATATGCAGATAAAACGCTTGTCGAGATAAAGCAAATGAAAGCCGCAATCTGATGACAGCAATTTCTCTGCTCGAGATAATCGCTTTTCCTTAAATGCATTACTAGGCGCAGATAAAACACATATCAAGAGAACACAGTAAGGGGCTCTGTTAATGCTGCTTTTTAGTATGCAGAGAAAGCGCTTGAAGAGATAAAGCAAATGAGAGCCGCAATCTGATGACAGCAGTTTCTCTGCTCTAAATAATCACTTTTCCTTAAATGCTTTAGTAAGCGCTGAAGGAACACACTCCAGGAAACTATAATAAAAAGCTAGCCAAAGCTGCTTTGAAAGTTGCAGTGAAAGCGCCTGAAGAGATAAAGCTGATGAAAGCCACAATCTGATGATAGCAGCTTCTCTGCTCGAGATAATCGCTTTTCCTTAAATGCATTACTAGGCGCAGATAAAACACATATCAAGAAAACACAGTAAGGGGCTCTGTTAATGCTGCTTTTTAGTATGCAGAGAAAGCGCTTGAAGAGATAAAGCTGACGAAAGCCACAATCCAGTGACAGCAGTTTCTTTGCTCGAAATAATCACTTTCCCTTCAATGCTTATGCAAACGCAGTTAGAACACATTTAAGGATACTCGAATAAAAAGCTAGCCAAATCTGCTTTGTAGGTTGCAGTGAAAGCGCTTGTAGAGAAAAAGCTGATGAAAGCCACAATCTGATGGTAGAAGCTTCTATACTCGAGTTAATCGCTTTTCCTTAAATGCTTTAGTAAGCGATGACGGAACACACTCCAGGAAACTATAATAAAAAGCTAGCCAAAGCTGCTTTGAAAGTTGCAGTGAAAGCGCCTGAAGAGATAAAGCTGATGAAAGCCACAATCTGATGGTAGAAGCTTCTATACTCGAGTTAATCGCTTTTCCTTAAGTGCTTTAGTAAGCGCTGAAGGAACACACTCCAGGAAACTATAATAAAAAGCTAGCCAAAGCTGCTTTTTAGTATGCAGAGAAAGCGCTTGAAGAGATAAAGCTGATGAAAGCCACAATCTGATGATAGCAGCTTCTTTACTGGAGATAATCGCTTTTCCTTAAATGCATTACTAGGCGCAGATAAAACACATATCAAGAGAACACAGTAAGGGGCTCTGTTAATACTGCTTTTTAGTATGCAGAGAAAGCGCTTGTCGAGATAAAGCAAATGAAAGCCGCAATCTGATGACAGCAGTTTCTATGCTCGAGATAATCGCTTTTCCTTAAATGCATTACTAGGCGCAGATAAAACACATAACAACAGAGAATAATAAGGGGCTCTCTTAATACTGCTTTGTAGTTAGCAGTCAAAGCGCCTGTAGAGCTAAAGCTAATGAAAGCCACAATCTGATGATAGCAGCTTCTCTGCTCGAGATAATCGCTTTTCATTAAATGCATTACTAGGCGCAGATAAAACACATATCAAGAAAACACAGTAAGGGGCTCTGTTAATGCTGCTTTTTAGTATGCAGAGAAAGCGCTTGTCGAGATAAAGCAAATGAGAGCCGCAATCTGATGACAGCAGTTTCTCTCCTCTAAATAATCACTTTTCCTTAAATGCTTATGCTAGCGCAGTTAGAGCACATTTAAGGATACTCTAATAAAAAGCTAGCCAAAGCTGCTTTGTAGGATGCAGTGATAGGGCTTGTAGAAATAAAGCAGATGAAAGCCACAATCTGATGATAGCAGCTTCTCTACTCGAGATAATCGGTTTACCTTACATGCATTACTATGCGCAGATAGAAAACATAACAAGAGAGAATAATAAGGGGCTCTGTCAATGCTCCTTTGTAGTTTGCAGTGAAAGCGCTTGAAGAGATAAAGCTGATGAAAGCCACAATCTGAGGATAACAGCTTCTCTGCTCGAGATAATCGCTTTTCCTAAAATGCATTACTAGGCGCAGATAAAACACATATCAAGAGAACACAGTAAGGGGCTCTGTTAATGCTGCTTTTTTGTTTGCAGAGAAAGCGCTTGAAGAGATAAAGCTGATGAAAGCCACAATCTAGTGACAGCAGTTTCTCTGCTCGAAATAATCACTTTTCCTTCAATGCTTATGCAAGCGCTGTTAGAACACATTTAAGGATACTCGAATAAAAAGCTAGCCAAAGCTGCTTTGTAGGTTGTAGTGAAAGCGCTTGTAGAGATAAAGCTGATGAAAGCCACAATCGGATGATAGCAGCTTCTCTACTCGAGATAATCGCTTTTCCTTAAATGCATTACTAGGCGCAGATAGAACACATAACAACAGAGAATAATAACGGGCTCTCTTAATACTGCTTTGTAGTTAGCAGTCAAAGCGCCTGTAGAGCTAAAGCTAATGAAAGCCACAATCTGATGATAGCAGCTTCTCTGCTCGAGATAATCGCTTTTCATTAAATGCATTACTAGGCGCAGATAAAACACATATCAAGAAAACACAGTAAGGGGCTCTGTTAATGCTGCTTTTTAGTATGCAGAGAAAGCGCTTGAAGAGATAAAGCTGATGAAAGCCACAATCTGAGGATAGCAGCTTCTCTGCTCGAGATAATCGCTTTTCCTTAAATGCATTACTAGGCGCAGATAGAACACATATGAAGAGAACATAGTAAGGCGCTCTGTTAATTCTGCTTCTTACGTTGCAGTGAAAGCGCTTGTAGAGATAAAGCTCATGAAAGCCACAATTTGATGATAGCAGCTTCTCTGCTCGAGATACTCGCTTTTACTTAAATACATTACATGGCGCAGATAAAACACATATCAAGATAACACAGTAAGGGGCTCTGTTAATGCTGCTTTTTAGTATGCAGAGAAAGCGCTTGAAGAGATAAAGCTGATGAAAGCCACAATCTGATGGTAGAAGCTTCTATACTCGAGTTAATCGCTTTTCCTTAAATGCTTTAGTAAGCGCTGAAGGAACACACTCCAGGAAACTATAATAAAAAGCTAGCCAAAGCTGCTTTGAAAGTTGCAGTGAAAGCGCCTGAAGAGATAAAGCTGATGAAAGCCACAATCTGATGATAGCAGCTTCTTTACTGGAGATAATCGCTTTTCCTTAAATGCATTACTAGGAGCAGAGAAAACACATATCAAAAAAACACAGTAAGGGGCTCTGTTAATGCTGCTTTTCAATATGCAGATAAAACGCTTGTCGAGAT
This sequence comes from Coccyzus lansbergi, assembly GCA_033558105.1. Taxonomy (NCBI): domain Eukaryota; kingdom Metazoa; phylum Chordata; class Aves; order Cuculiformes; family Coccyzidae; genus Coccyzus; species Coccyzus lansbergi. The sequence goes on from JAUMJK010001146.1 coordinate 299,334, forward strand.
AAAGCAAATGAAAGCCGCAATCTGATGACAGCAATTTCTATGCTCGAGATAATCGCTTTTCCTAAAATGCATTACTAGGCGCAGATAAAACACATATCAAGAGAACACAGTAAGGGGCTCTGTTAATGCTGCTTTTTAGTATGCAGAGAAAGCGCTTGAAGAGATAAAGCAAATGAGAGCCGCAATCTGATGACAGCAGTTTCTCTGCTCTAAATAATCACTTTTCCTTAAATGCTTATGCTAGCTCAGTTAGAGCACATTTAAGGATACTCTAATAAAAAGCTTACCAAAGCTGCTTTGTAGGATGCAGTGATAGCGCTTGTAGAAATAAAGCAGATGAAAGCCACAATCTGATGATAGCAGCTTCTCTGCTCGAGATAATCGCTTTTCCTTAAATGCATTACTATGCGCAGATAGAAAACATAACAAGAGAGAATAATAAGGGGCTCTGTCAATGCTCCTTTGTAGTTTGCAGTGAAAGCGCTTGAAGAGATAAAGCTGATGAAAGCCACAATCTGAGGATAGCAGCTTCTCTGCTCGAGATAATCGCTTTTACTTAAATACATTACATGGCGCAGATAAAACACATATCAAGATAACACAGTAAGGGGCTCTGTTAATGCTGCTTTTTAGTATGCAGAGAAAGCGCTTGAAGAGATAAAGCTGATGAAAGCCACAATCTGATGGTAGGAGCTTCTATACTCGAGTTAATCGCTTTTCCTTAAATGCTTTAGTAAGCGCTGAAGGAACACACTCCAGGAAACTATAATAAAAAGCTAGCCAAAGCTGCTTTGAAAGTTGCAGTGAAAGCGCCTGAAGAGATAAAGCTGATGAAAGCCACAATCTGATGATAGCAGCTTCTTTACTGGAGATAATCGCTTTTCCTTAAATGCATTACTAGGAGCAGAGAAAACACATATCAAAAAAACACAGTAAGGGGCTCTGTTAATGCTGCTTTTTAGTAAGCAGAGAAAGCGCTTGTCGAGATAAAGCAAATGAAAGCCGCAATCTGATGACAGCAATTTCTATGCTCGAGATAATCGCTTTTCCTTAAATGCATTACTAGGCGCAGATAAAACACATATCAAGAGAACACAGTAAGGGGCTCTGTTAATGCTGCTTTCTAGTATGCATAGAAAGCGCTTGAAGAGATAAAGCAAATGAGAGCCGCAACCTGATGACAGCAGTTTCTCTGCTCTAAATAATCACTTTTCCTTAAATGCTTTAGTAAGCGCTGAAGGAACACACTCCAGGAAACTATAATAAAAAGCTAGCCAAAGCTGCTTTGAAAGTTGCAGTGAAAGCGCCTGAAGAGATAAAGCTGATGAAAGCCACAATCTGATGATAGCAGCTTCTTTACTGGAGATAATCGCTTTTCCTTAAATGCATTACTAGGCGCAGATAAAACACATATCAAGAAAACACAGTAAGGGGCTCTGTTAATGCTGCTTTTTAGTATGCAGAGAAAGCGCTTGAAGAGATACAGCTGACGAAAGCCACAATCCAGTGACAGCAGTTTCTTTGCTCGAAATAATCACTTTCCCTTCAATGCTTATGCAAACGCAGTTAGAACACATTTAAGGATACTCGAATAAAAAGCTAGCCAAAGCTGCTTTGTAGGTTGCAGTGAAAGCGCTTGTAGAGATAAAGCTGATGAAAGCCACAATCTGATGGTAGAAGCTTCTATACTCGAGTTAATCGCTTTTCCTTAAATGCTTTAGTAAGCGATGACGGAACACACTCCAGGAAACTATAATAAAAAGCTAGCCAAAGCTGCTTTGAAAGTTGCAGTGAAAGCGCCTGAAGACATAAAGCTGATGAAAGCCACAATCTGATGGTAGAAGCTTCTATACTCGAGTTAATCGCTTTTCCTTAAGTGCTTTAGTAAGCGCTGAAGGAACACACTCCAGGAAACTATAATAAAAAGCTAGCCAAAGCTGCTTTTTAGTATGCAGAGAAAGCGCTTGAAGAGATAAAGCTGATGAAAGCCACAATCTGATGATAGCAGCTTCTTTACTGGAGATAATCGCTTTTCCTTAAATGCATTACTAGGCGCAGATAAAACACATATCAAGAGAACACAGTAAGGGGCTCTGTTAATACTGCTTTTTAGTATGCAGAGAAAGCGCTTGTCGAGATAAAGCAAATGAAAGCCGCAATCTGATGACAGCAGTTTCTATGCTCGAGATAATCGCTTTTCCTTAAATGCATTACTAGGCGCAGATAAAACACATAACAACAGAGAATAATAAGGGGCTCTCTTAATACTGCTTTGTAGTTAGCAGTCAAAGCGCCTGTAGAGCTAAAGCTAATGAAAGCCACAATCTGATGATAGCAGCTTCTCTGCTCGAGATAATCGCTTTTCATTAAATGCATTACTAGGCGCAGATAAAACACATATCAAGAAAACACAGTAAGGGGCTCTGTTAATGCTGCTTTTTAGTATGCAGAGAAAGCGCTTGTCGAGATAAAGCAAATGAGAGCCGCAATCTGATGACAGCAGTTTCTCTCCTCTAAATAATCACTTTTCCTTAAATGCTTATGCTAGCGCAGTTAGAGCACATTTAAGGATACTCTAATAAAAAGCTAGCCAAAGCTGCTTTGTAGGATGCAGTGATAGGGCTTGTAGAAATAAAGCAGATGAAAGCCACAATCTGATGATAGCAGCTTCTCTACTCGAGATAATCGGTTTACCTTACATGCATTACTATGCGCAGATAGAAAACATAACAAGAGAGAATAATAAGGGGCTCTGTCAATGCTCCTTTGTAGTTTGCAGTGAAAGCGCTTGAAGAGATAAAGCTGATGAAAGCCACAATCTGAGGATAACAGCTTCTCTGCTCGAGATAATCGCTTTTCCTAAAATGCATTACTAGGCGCAGATAAAACACATATCAAGAGAACACAGTAAGGGGCTCTGTTAATGCTGCTTTTTTGTTTGCAGAGAAAGCGCTTGAAGAGATAAAGCTGATGAAAGCCACAATCTAGTGACAGCAGTTTCTCTGCTCGAAATAATCACTTTTCCTTCAATGCTTATGCAAGCGCTGTTAGAACACATTTAAGGATACTCGAATAAAAAGCTAGCCAAAGCTGCTTTGTAGGTTGTAGTGAAAGCGCTTGTAGAGATAAAGCTGATGAAAGCCACAATCGGATGATAGCAGCTTCTCTACTCGAGATAATCGCTTTTCCTTAAATGCATTACTAGGCGCAGATAGAACACATAACAACAGAGAATAATAACGGGCTCTCTTAATACTGCTTTGTAGTTAGCAGTCAAAGCGCCTGTAGAGCTAAAGCTAATGAAAACCACAATCTGATGATAGCAGCTTCTCTGCTCGAGATAATCGCTTTTCCTTAAATGCATTACTAGGCGCAGATAAAACTCATATCAAGAAAACACAGTAAGGGGCTCTGTTAATGCTGCTTTTTAGTATGCAGAGAAAGCGCTTGAAGAGATAAAGCAAATGAGAGCCGCAATCTGATGATAGCAGCTTCTCTACTCGAGATAATCGGTTTACCGATTATGCATTACTAGGCGCAGATAGAAAACATAACAAGAGAGAATAATAAGGGGCTCTGTCAATGCTGATTTGTAGTTTGCAGTGAAAGCGCTTGAAGAGATAAAGCTGATGAAAGCCACAATCTGAGGATAACAGCTTCTCTGCTCGAGATAATCGCTTTTCCTAAAATGCATTACCAGGCGCAGATAAAACACATATCAAGAGAACACAGTAAGGGGCTCTGTTAATGCTGCTTTTTAGTATGCAGAGAAATCGCTTGAAGAGATAAAGCTGATGAAAGCCACAATCTAGTGACAGCAGTTTCTCTGCTCGAAATAATCACTTTTCCTTCAATGCTTATGCAAGTGCAGTTAGAACACATTTAAGGATACTCGAATAAAAAGCTAGCCAAAGCTGCTTTGTAGTAGCAGTCAAAGCGCCTGTAGAGGTAAAGCTGATGAAAGCCACAATCTGATGATAGCAGCTTCTTTACTGGAGATAATCGCTTTTCCTTAAATGCAATACTAGGCGCAGATAAAACACATATCAAGAGAACACAGTAAGGGGCTCTGTTAATACTGCTTTTTAGTATGCAGAGAAAGCGCTTGTCGAGATAAAGCAAATGAAAGCCGCAATCTGATGACAGCAGTTTCTATGCTCGAGATAATCGCTTTTCCTAAAATGCATTACTAGGCGCAGATAAAACACATATCAAGAGAACACAGTAAGGGGCTCTGTTAATGCTGCTTTTTTGTTTGCAGAGAAAGCGCTTGAAGAGATAAAGCTGATGAAAGCCACAATCTGATGATAGCAGCTTCTCTGCTCGAGATAATCGCTTTTCCTTAAATGCATTACTAGGCGCAGATAAAACACATATCAAGAAAACACAGTAAGGGGCTCTGTTAATGCTGCTTTTTAGTATGCAGAGAAAGCGCTTGAAGAGATAAAGCAAATGAGAGCCGCAATCTGATGACAGCAGTTTCTCTGCTCTAAATAATCACTTTTCCTTAAATGCTTATGCTAGCTCAGTTAGAGCACATTTAAGGATACTCTAATAAAAAGCTTACCAAAGCTGCTTTGTAGGATGCAGTGATAGCGCTTGTAGAAATAAAGCAGATGAAAGCCACAATCTGATGATAGCAGCTTCTCTGCTCGAGATAATCGCTTTTCCTTAAATGCATTACTATGCGCAGATAGAAAACATAACAAGAGAGAATAATAAGGGGCTCTGTCAATGCTCCTTTGTAGTTTGCAGTGAAAGCGCTTGAAGAGATAAAGCTGATGAAAGCCACAATCTGAGGATAGCAGCTTCTCTGCTCGAGATAATCGCTTTTACTTAAATACATTACATGGCGCAGATAAAACACATATCAAGATAACACAGTAAGGGGCTCTGTTAATGCTGCTTTTTAGTATGCAGAGAAAGCGCTTGAAGAGATAAAGCTGATGAAAGCCACAATCTGATGGTAGGAGCTTCTATACTCGAGTTAATCGCTTTTCCTTAAATGCTTTAGTAAGCGCTGAAGGAACACACTCCAGGAAACTATAATAAAAAGCTAGCCAAAGCTGCTTTGAAAGTTGCAGTGAAAGCGCCTGAAGAGATAAAGCTGATGAAAGCCACAATCTGATGATAGCAGCTTCTTTACTGGAGATAATCGCTTTTCCTTAAATGCATTACTAGGAGCAGAGAAAACACATATCAAAAAAACACAGTAAGGGGCTCTGTTAATGCTGCTTTTTAGTAAGCAGAGAAAGCGCTTGTCGAGATAAAGTAAATGAAAGCCGCAATCTGATGACAGCAATTTCTATGCTCGAGATAATCGCTTTTCCTTAAATGCATTACTAGGCGCAGATAAAACACATATCAAGAGAACACAGTAAGGGGCTCTGTTAATGCTGCTTTTTAGTATGCAGAGAAAGCGCTTGAAGAGATAAAGCAAATGAGAGCCGCAACCTGATGACAGCAGTTTCTCTGCTCTAAATAATCACTTTTCCTTAAATGCTTTAGTAAGCGCTGAAGGAACACACTCCAGGAAACTATAATAAAAAGCTAGCCAAAGCTGCTTTGAAAGTTGCAGTGAAAGCGCCTGAAGAGATAAAGCTGATGAAAGCCACAATCTGATGATAGCAGCTTCTTTACTGGAGATAATCGCTTTTCCTTAAATGCATTACTAGGCGCAGATAAAACACATATCAAGAAAACACAGTAAGGGGCTCTGTTAATGCTGCTTTTTAGTATGCAGAGAAAGCGCTTGAAGAGATAAAGCTGACGAAAGCCACAATCCAGTGACAGCAGTTTCTTTGCTCGAAATAATCACTTTCCCTTCAATGGTTATGCAAACGCAGTTAGAACACATTTAAGGATACTCGAATAAAAAGCTAGCCAAAGCTGCTTTGTAGGTTGCAGTGAAAGCGCTTGTAGAGATAAAGCTGATGAAAGCCACAATCTGATGGTAGAAGCTTCTATACTCGAGTTAATCGCTTTTCCTTAAATGCTTTAGTAAGCGATGACGGAACACACTCCAGGAAACTATAATAAAAAGCTAGCCAAAGCTGCTTTGAAAGTTGCAGTGAAAGCGCCTGAAGAGATAAAGCTGATGAAAGCCACAATCTGATGGTAGAAGCTTCTATACTCGAGTTAATCGCTTTTCCTTAAGTGCTTTAGTAAGCGCTGAAGGAACACACTCCAGGAAACTATAATAAAAAGCTAGCCAAAGCTGCTTTTTAGTATGCAGAGAAAGCGCTTGAAGAGATAAAGCTGATGAAAGCCACAATCTGATGATAGCAGCTTCTTTACTGGAGATAATCGCTTTTCCTTAAATGCATTACTAGGCGCAGATAAAACACATATCAAGAGAACACAGTAAGGGGCTCTGTTAATACTGCTTTTTAGTATGCAGAGAAAGCGCTTGTCGAGATAAAGCAAATGAAAGCCGCAATCTGATGACAGCAGTTTCTATGCTCGAGATAATCGCTTTTCCTTAAATGCATTACTAGGCGCAGATAAAACACATAACAACAGAGAATAATAAGGGGCTCTCTTAATACTGCTTTGTAGTTAGCAGTCAAAGCGCCTGTAGAGCTAAAGCTAATGAAAGCCACAATCTGATGATAGCAGCTTCTCTGCTCGAGATAATCGCTTTTCATTAAATGCATTACTAGGCGCAGATAAAACACATATCAAGAAAACACAGTAAGGGGCTCTGTTAATGCTGCTTTTTAGTATGCAGAGAAAGCGCTTGTCGAGATAAAGCAAATGAGAGCCGCAATCTGATGACAGCAGTTTCTCTCCTCTAAATAATCACTTTTCCTTAAATGCTTATGCTAGCGCAGTTAGAGCACATTTAAGGATACTCTAATAAAAAGCTAGCCAAAGCTGCTTTGTAGGATGCAGTGATAGGGCTTGTAGAAATAAAGCAGATGAAAGCCACAATCTGATGATAGCAGCTTCTCTACTCGAGATAATCGGTTTACCTTAAATGCATTACTATGCGCAGATAGAAAACATAACAAGAGAGAATAATAAGGGGCTCTGTCAATGCTCCTTTGTAGTTTGCAGTGAAAGCGCTTGAAGAGATAAAGCTGATGAAAGCCACAATCTGAGGATAGCAGCTTCTCTGCTCGAGATAATCGCTTTTCCTAAAATGCATTACTAGGCGCAGATAAAACACATATCAAGAGAACACAGTAAGGGGCTCTGTTAATGCTGCTTTTTTGTTTGCAGAGAAAGCGCTTGAAGAGATAAAGCTGATGAAAGCCACAATCTAGTGACAGCAGTTTCTCTGCTCGAAATAATCACTTTTCCTTCAATGCTTATGCAAGCGCTGTTAGAACACATTTAAGGATACTCGAATAAAAAGCTAGCCAAAGCTGCTTTGTAGGTTGTAGTGAAAGCGCTTGTAGAGATAAAGCTGATGAAAGCCACAATCGGATGATAGCAGCTTCTCTACTCGAGATAATCGCTTTTCCTTAAATGCATTACTAGGCGCAGATAGAACACATAACAACAGAGAATAATAAGGGGCTCTCTTAATACTGCTTTGTAGTTAGCAGTCAAAGCGCCTGTAGAGCTAAAGCTAATGAAAACCACAATCTGATGATAGCAGCTTCTCTGCTCGAGATAATCGCTTTTCCTTAAATGCATTACTAGGCGCAGATAAAACTCATATCAAGAAAACACAGTAAGGGGCTCTGTTAATGCTGCTTTTTAGTATGCAGAGAAAGCGCTTGAAGAGATAAAGCAAATGAGAGCCGCAATCTGATGATAGCAGCTTCTCTACTCGAGATAATCGGTTTACCGATTATGCATTACTAGGCGCAGATAGAAAACATAACAAGAGAGAATAATAAGGGGCTCTGTCAATGCTGATTTGTAGTTTGCAGTGAAAGCGCTTGAAGAGATAAAGCTGATGAAAGCCACAATCTGAGGATAACAGCTTCTCTGCTCGAGATAATCGCTTTTCCTAAAATGCATTACCAGGCGCAGATAAAACACATATCAAGAGAACACAGTAAGGGGCTCTGTTAATGCTGCTTTTTAGTATGCAGAGAAATCGCTTGAAGAGATAAAGCTGATGAAAGCCACAATCTAGTGACAGCAGTTTCTCTGCTCGAAATAATCACTTTTCCTTCAATGCTTATGCAAGTGCAGTTAGAACACATTTAAGGATACTCGAATAAAAAGCTAGCCAAAGCTGCTTTGTAGTAGCAGTCAAAGCGCCTGTAGAGGTAAAGCTGATGAAAGCCACAATCTGATGATAGCAGCTTCTTTACTGGAGATAATCGCTTTTCCTTAAATGCAATACTAGGCGCAGATATAACACATATCAAGAGAACACAGTAAGGGGCTCTGTTAATACTGCTTTTTAGTATGCAGAGAAAGCGCTTGTCGAGATAAAGCAAATGAAAGCCGCAATCTGATGACAGCAGTTTCTATGCTCGAGATAATCGCTTTTCCTAAAATGCATTACTAGGCGCAGATAAAACACATATCAAGAGAACACAGTAAGGGGCTCTGTTAATGCTGCTTTTTTGTTTGCAGAGAAAGCGCTTGAAGAGATAAAGCTGATGAAAGCCACAATCTGATGATAGCAGCTTCTCTGCTCGAGATAATCGCTTTTCCTTAAATGCATTACTAGGCGCAGATAAAACACATATCAAGAAAACACAGTAAGGGGCTCTGTTAATGCTGCTTTTTAGTATGCAGAGAAAGCGCTTGAAGAGATAAAGCAAATGAGAGCCGCAATCTGATGACAGCAGTTTCTCTGCTCTAAATAATCACTTTTCCTTAAATGCTTATGCTAGCTCAGTTAGAGCACATTTAAGGATACTCTAATAAAAAGCTTACCAAAGCTGCTTTGTAGGATGCAGTGATAGCGCTTGTAGAAATAAAGCAGATGAAAGCCACAATCTGATGATAGCAGCTTCTCTGCTCGAGATAATCGCTTTTCCTTAAATGCATTACTATGCGCAGATAGAAAACATAACAAGAGAGAATAATAAGGGGCTCTGTCAATGCTCCTTTGTAGTTTGCAGTGAAAGCGCTTGAAGAGATAAAGCTGATGAAAGCCACAATCTGAGGATAGCAGCTTCTCTGCTCGAGATAATCGCTTTTACTTAAATACATTACATGGCGCAGATAAAACACATATCAAGATAACACAGTAAGGGGCTCTGTTAATGCTGCTTTTTAGTATGCAGAGAAAGCGCTTGAAGAGATAAAGCTGATGAAAGCCACAATCTGATGGTAGGAGCTTCTATACTCGAGTTAATCGCTTTTCCTTAAATGCTTTAGTAAGCGCTGAAGGAACACACTCCAGGAAACTATAATAAAAAGCTAGCCAAAGCTGCTTTGAAAGTTGCAGTGAAAGCGCCTGAAGAGATAAAGCTGATGAAAGCCACAATCTGATGATAGCAGCTTCTTTACTGGAGATAATCGCTTTTCCTTAAATGCATTACTAGGAGCAGAGAAAACACATATCAAAAAAACACAGTAAGGGGCTCTGTTAATGCTGCTTTTTAGTAAGCAGAGAAAGCGCTTGTCGAGATAAAGTAAATGAAAGCCGCAATCTGATGACAGCAATTTCTATGCTCGAGATAATCGCTTTTCCTTAAATGCATTACTAGGCGCAGATAAAACACATATCAAGAGAACACAGTAAGGGGCTCTGTTAATGCTGCTTTTTAGTATGCAGAGAAAGCGCTTGAAGAGATAAAGCAAATGAGAGCCGCAACCTGATGACAGCAGTTTCTCTGCTCTAAATAATCACTTTTCCTTAAATGCTTTAGTAAGCGCTGAAGGAACACACTCCAGGAAACTATAATAAAAAGCTAGCCAAAGCTGCTTTGAAAGTTGCAGTGAAAGCGCCTGAAGAGATAAAGCTGATGAAAGCCACAATCTGATGATAGCAGCTTCTTTACTGGAGATAATCGCTTTTCCTTAAATGCATTACTAGGCGCAGATAAAACACATATCAAGAAAACACAGTAAGGGGCTCTGTTAATGCTGCTTTTTAGTATGCAGAGAAAGCGCTTGAAGAGATAAAGCTGACGAAAGCCACAATCCAGTGACAGCAGTTTCTTTGCTCGAAATAATCACTTTCCCTTCAATGGTTATGCAAACGCAGTTAGAACACATTTAAGGATACTCGAATAAAAAGCTAGCCAAAGCTGCTTTGTAGGTTGCAGTGAAAGCGCTTGTAGAGATAAAGCTGATGAAAGCCACAATCTGATGGTAGAAGCTTCTATACTCGAGTTAATCGCTTTTCCTTAAATGCTTTAGTAAGCGCTGAAGGAACACACTCCAGGAAACTATAATAAAAAGCTAGCCAAAGCTGCTTTGAAAGTTGCAGTGAAAGCGCCTGAAGAGATAAAGCTGATGAAAGCCACAATCTGATGATAGCAGCTTCTTTACTGGAGATAATCGCTTTTCCTTAAATGCATTACTAGGCGCAGATAAAACACATATCAAGAGAACACAGTAAGGGGCTCTGTTAATACTGCTTTTTAGTATGCAGAGAAAGCGCTTGTCGAGATAAAGCAAATGAAAGCCGCAATCTGATGACAGCAGTTTCTATGCTCGAGATAATCGCTTTTCCTTAAATGCATTACTAGGCGCAGATAAAACACATAACAACAGAGAATAATAAGGGGCTCTCTTAATACTGCTTTGTAGTTAGCAGTCAAAGCGCCTGTAGAGCTAAAGCTAATGAAAGCCACAATCTGATGATAGCAGCTTCTCTGCTCGAGATAATCGCTTTTCATTAAATGCATTACTAGGCGCAGATAAAACACATATCAAGAAAACACAGTAAGGGGCTCTGTTAATGCTGCTTTTTAGTATGCAGAGAAAGCGCTTGTCGAGATAAAGCAAATGAGAGCCGCAATCTGATGACAGCAGTTTCTCTCCTCTAAATAATCACTTTTCCTTAAATGCTTATGCTAGCGCAGTTAGAGCACATTTAAGGATACTCTAATAAAAAGCTAGCCAAAGCTGCTTTGTAGGATGCAGTGATAGGGCTTGTAGAAATAAAGCAGATGAAAGCCACAATCTGATGATAGCAGCTTCTCTACTCGAGATAATCGGTTTACCTTAAATGCATTACTATGCGCAGATAGAAAACATAACAAGAGAGAATAATAAGGGGCTCTGTCAATGCTCCTTTGTAGTTTGCAGTGAAAGCGCTTGAAGAGATAAAGCTGATGAAAGCCACAATCTGAGGATAGCAGCTTCTCTGCTCGAGATAATCGCTTTTCCTAAAATGCATTACTAGGCGCAGATAAAACACATATCAAGAGAACACAGTAAGGGGCTCTGTTAATGCTGCTTTTTTGTTTGCAGAGAAAGCGCTTGAAGAGATAAAGCTGATGAAAGCCACAATCTAGTGACAGCAGTTTCTCTGCTCGAAATAATCACTTTTCCTTCAATGCTTATGCAAGCGCTGTTAGAACACATTTAAGGATACTCGAATAAAAAGCTAGCCAAAGCTGCTTTGTAGGTTGTAGTGAAAGCGCTTGTAGAGATAAAGCTGATGAAAGCCACAATCGGATGATAGCAGCTTCTCTACTCGAGATAATCGCTTTTCCTTAAATGCATTACTAGGCGCAGATAGAACACATAACAACAGAGAATAATAAGGGGCTCTCTTAATACTGCTTTGTAGTTAGCAGTCAAAGCGCCTGTAGAGCTAAAGCTAATGAAAACCACAATCTGATGATAGCAGCTTCTCTGCTCGAGATAATCGCTTTTCCTTAAATGCATTACTAGGCGCAGATAAAACTCATATCAAGAAAACACAGTAAGGGGCTCTGTTAATGCTGCTTTTTAGTATGCAGAGAAAGCGCTTGAAGAGATAAAGCAAATGAGAGCCGCAATCTGATGATAGCAGCTTCTCTACTCGAGATAATCGGTTTACCGATTATGCATTACTAGGCGCAGATAGAAAACATAACAAGAGAGAATAATAAGGGGCTCTGTCAATGCTGATTTGTAGTTTGCAGTGAAAGCGCTTGAAGAGATAAAGCTGATGAAAGCCACAATCTGAGGATAACAGCTTCTCTGCTCGAGATAATCGCTTTTCCTAAAATGCATTACCAGGCGCAGATAAAACACATATCAAGAGAACACAGTAAGGGGCTCTGTTAATGCTGCTTTTTAGTATGCAGAGAAATCGCTTGAAGAGATAAAGCTGATGAAAGCCACAATCTAGTGACAGCAGTTTCTCTGCTCGAAATAATCACTTTTCCTTCAATGCTTATGCAAGTGCAGTTAGAACACATTTAAGGATACTCGAATAAAAAGCTAGCCAAAGCTGCTTTGTAGTAGCAGTCAAAGCGCCTGTAGAGGTAAAGCTGATGAAAGCCACAATCTGATGATAGCAGCTTCTTTACTGGAGATAATCGCTTTTCCTTAAATGCAATACTAGGCGCAGATATAACACATATCAAGAGAACACAGTAAGGGGCTCTGTTAATACTGCTTTTTAGTATGCAGAGAAAGCGCTTGTCGAGATAAAGCAAATGAAAGCCGCAATCTGATGACAGCAGTTTCTATGCTCGAGATAATCGCTTTTCCTAAAATGCATTACTAGGCGCAGATAAAACACATATCAAGAGAACACAGTAAGGGGCTCTGTTAATGCTGCTTTTTTGTTTGCAGAGAAAGCGCTTGAAGAGATAAAGCTGATGAAAGCCACAATCTGATGATAGCAGCTTCTCTGCTCGAGATAATCGCTTTTCCTTAAATGCATTACTAGGCGCAGATAAAACACATATCAAGAAAACACAGTAAGGGGCTCTGTTAATGCTGCTTTTTAGTATGCAGAGAAAGCGCTTGAAGAGATAAAGCAAATGAGAGCCGCAATCTGATGACAGCAGTTTCTCTGCTCTAAATAATCACTTTTCCTTAAATGCTTATGCTAGCTCAGTTAGAGCACATTTAAGGATACTCTAATAAAAAGCTTACCAAAGCTGCTTTGTAGGATGCAGTGATAGCGCTTGTAGAAATAAAGCAGATGAAAGCCACAATCTGATGATAGCAGCTTCTCTGCTCGAGATAATCGCTTTTCCTTAAATGCATTACTATGCGCAGATAGAAAACATAACAAGAGAGAATAATAAGGGGCTCTGTCAATGCTCCTTTGTAGTTTGCAGTGAAAGCGCTTGAAGAGATAAAGCTGATGAAAGCCACAATCTGAGGATAGCAGCTTCTCTGCTCGAGATAATCGCTTTTACTTAAATACATTACATGGCGCAGATAAAACACATATCAAGATAACACAGTAAGGGGCTCTGTTAATGCTGCTTTTTAGTATGCAGAGAAAGCGCTTGAAGAGATAAAGCTGATGAAAGCCACAATCTGATGGTAGGAGCTTCTATACTCGAGTTAATCGCTTTTCCTTAAATGCTTTAGTAAGCGCTGAAGGAACACACTCCAGGAAACTATAATAAAAAGCTAGCCAAAGCTGCTTTGAAAGTTGCAGTGAAAGCGCCTGAAGAGATAAAGCTGATGAAAGCCACAATCTGATGATAGCAGCTTCTTTACTGGAGATAATCGCTTTTCCTTAAATGCATTACTAGGAGCAGAGAAAACACATATCAAAAAAACACAGTAAGGGGCTCTGTTAATGCTGCTTTTCAATATGCAGATAAAACGCTTGTCGAGATAAAGCAAATGAAAGCCGCAATCTGATGACAGCAATTTCTATGCTCGAGATAATCGCTTTTCCTAAAATGCATTACTAGGCGCAGATAAAACACATATCAAGAGAACACAGTAAGGGGCTCTGTTAATGCTGCTTTTTAGTATGCAGAGAAAGCGCTTGAAGAGATAAAGCAAATGAGAGCCGCATTCTGATGACAGCAGTTTCTCTGCTCTAAATAATCACTTTTCCTTAAATGCTTATGCTAGCTCAGTTAGAGCACATTTAAGGATACTCTAATAAAAAGCTTACCAAAGCTGCTTTGTAGGATGCAGTGATAGCGCTTGTAGAAATAAAGCAGATGAAAGCCACAATCTGATGATAGCAGCTTCTCTGCTCGAGATAATCGCTTTTCCTTAAATGCATTACTATGCGCAGATAGAAAACATAACAAGAGAGAATAATAAGGGGCTCTGTCAATGCTCCTTTGTAGTTTGCAGTGAAAGCGCTTGAAGAGATAAAGCTGATGAAAGCCACAATCTGAGGATAGCAGCTTCTCTGCTCGAGATAATCGCTTTTACTTAAATACATTACATGGCGCAGATAAAACACATATCAAGATAACACAGTAAGGGGCTCTGTTAATGCTGCTTTTTAGTATGCAGAGAAAGCGCTTGAAGAGATAAAGCTGATGAAAGCCACAATCTGATGGTAGGAGCTTCTATACTCGAGTTAATCGCTTTTCCTTAAATGCTTTAGTAAGCGCTGAAGGAACACACTCCAGGAAACTATAATAAAAAGCTAGCCAAAGCTGCTTTGAAAGTTGCAGTGAAAGCGCCTGAAGAGATAAAGCTGATGAAAGCCACAATCTGATGATAGCAGCTTCTTTACTGGAGATAATCGCTTTTCCTTAAATGCATTACTAGGAGCAGAGAAAACACATATCAAAAAAACACAGTAAGGGGCTCTGTTAATGCTGCTTTTTAGTAAGCAGAGAAAGCGCTTGTCGAGATAAAGCAAATGAGAGCCGCAACCTGATGACAGCAGTTTCTCTGCTCTAAATAATCACTTTTCCTTAAATGCTTTAGTAAGCGCTGAAGGAACACACTCCAGGAAACTATAATAAAAAGCTAGCCAAAGCTGCTTTGAAAGTTGCAGTGAAAGCGCCTGAAGAGATAAAGCTGATGAAAGCCACAATCTGATGGTAGAAGCTTCTATACTCGAGTTAATCGCTTTTCCTTAAGTGCTTTAGTAAGCGCTGAAGGAACACACTCCAGGAAACTATAATAAAAAGCTAGCCAAAGCTGCTTTTTAGTATGCAGAGAAAGCGCTTGAAGAGATAAAGCTGATGAAAGCCACAATCTGATGATAGCAGCTTCTTTACTGGAGATAATCGCTTTTCCTTAAATGCATTACTAGGCGCAGATTAAACACATATCAAGAGAACACAGTAAGGGGCTCTGTTAATACTGCTTTTTAGTATGCAGAGAAAGCGCTTGTCGAGATAAAGCAAATGAAAGCCGCAATCTGATGACAGCAGTTTCTATGCTCGAGATAATCGCTTTTCCTTAAATGCATTACTAGGCGCAGATAAAACACATAACAACAGAGAATAATAAGGGGCTCTCTTAATACTGCTTTGTAGTTAGCAGTCAAAGCGCCTGTAGAGCTAAAGCTAATGAAAGCCACAATCTGATGATAGCAGCTTCTCTGCTCGAGATAATCGCTTTTCATTAAATGCATTACTAGGCGCAGATAAAACACATATCAAGAAAACACAGTAAGGGGCTCTGTTAATGCTGCTTTTTAGTATGCAGAGAAAGCGCTTGTCGAGATAAAGCAAATGAGAGCCGCAATCTGATGACAGCAGTTTCTCTCCTCTAAATAATCACTTTTCCTTAAATGCTTATGCTAGCGCAGTTAGAGCACATTTAAGGATACTCTAATAAAAAGCTAGCCAAAGCTGCTTTGTAGGATGCAGTGATAGGGCTTGTAGAAATAAAGCAGATGAAAGCCACAATCTGATGATAGCAGCTTCTTTACTGGAGATAATCGCTTTTCCTTAAATGCATTACTAGGAGCAGAGAAAACACATATCAAAAAAACACAGTAAGGGGCTCTGTTAATGCTGCTTTTTAGTAAGCAGAGAAAGCGCTTGTCGAGATAAAGCAAATGAGAGCCGCAACCTGA
>JAUMJK010001147.1:0-187904 GCA_033558105.1 Coccyzus lansbergi
GGCGGAACCGCAACCCGAGGCGGGGGGATTCCCGCAGCCCGAGAGGGAGTCCCGTATACCCTGGGCGGCTCCATAGCCCTAGGGAGGGAGGAGGAATCCCGCATCTCAGCGGGTCCCGCACGGCGGAGCGGCTCCGCATCCCGGAGGGGTCCCGCATCCCGGGGACGGTCCCTCATCCCGAGGACGGCGCCTCATCCCGGGGACGTTCCCGCACGGCAGGGACGGTGCCGCATCCCGGGGACATTCCCGCCCCCCCCGGGCCGTGCGCGGGGGCTGGGGCAGCCCCGGGGCACTCACTCACTCACTCACTCACTCACTCACTCAGTCACTCACCGTGCGGAGCGGCGGGAGCGGAGCGGGCGCTGCGGCAACCCCGGCGCCTCCGGGAGCGCGTGCGGCGGCCACGCCCCCCGACACACGCCACGCCCCCTGCACGAGGCCCCTCCCCTCCCCGCACGAGGCCGAGCCCTCTCTACGAGGCCACGCCCCTTGCACGAGGCCACGTGACCCCTGCCCCATACACGAGGCCAAGCTCCCTACACCAGACCCCTGCCCACAGCGAGGCTCAGCCCCGCCCCCGCCCGAAGCCACGCCCACACACAGCCCGAGCCTCTCCCTGTACGAGGCCACGCCCACACGGCGACTCGGACATGCCCCCCTCCAGAGACTCCGCCCCCTACACGAGGCTCTACCCGTACCTAGTACAGGCCACGCCCACGCCGAGAACCGGTCACGCCTCCTTAGACGAGACCACCGCTCACACCCAGCCACAGCCCCCGCCACAGGCCACGAACCCCGCAGTAGACCACGCCCCCCGCACGAGGCCGAGCCCTCTCTACGAGGCCACGCCCCTTGCACGAGGCCACGTGACCCCGGCCCCATACACGAGGCCAAGCTCCCTACACCAGACCCCTGCCCACAGCGAGGCTCAGCCCCGCCCCCGCCCGAAGCCACGCCCACACACAGCCCGAGCCTCTCCCTGTATGAGGCCACGCCCACACGGCGACTCGGACATGCCCCCCGCCAGAGACTCCGCCCCCTACACGAGGCTCTACCTGTACCGAGTACAGGCCACGCCCACGCCGAGAACCGGTCACGCCTCCTTAGACGAGACCACCACTCACACCCAGCCGCAGCCCCCGCCACAGGCCACGGCCCCCGCACTAGACCACGCCCCCCGAACGAGGCCGAACCCTCTCTACCAGGCCACGCCCCTTGCACTAGGCCACGTGACCCCTGCCCCATACACCAGGCCAAGCTCCCTACACCAGACCCCTGCCCACAGCGAGGCTCAGCCCCGCCCCCGCCCGAAGCCCCGCCCACACTCAGCCCGAGCCCCGCCCCTGTGTAATGCCACGCCCACACCGCTGCTCGGACACGCCCCCGCCAGAGACTCCGCCCCCTACACGAGTCTCTGCCCACACCGAGAACCGACCACGCCCATTCAAGATGCCCCGTCACTTTTACGAGGCCACGCCCACACAAAGAATCGGCCACGCCTCCTTACACGAGACCACCACTCACACCCAGCCACAGCCCCCGCCACAGGCCACGCCCCCCGCACTAGACCACCCCCCCCCGCACGAGGCCGAGCCCTCTCTACGAGTCCACGACCCTTGCAAGAGGCCGCGTCCCCCTTGCACAAGACCCCTGCCCCATACACGAGGCCAAGCTCCCTACACGAGACCCCTGCCCACAGTGAGGCTCAGTCCCGCCCCCGTCTGAAACCCCGCCCACACTCAGCCTGAGCCCCGCCCCTGTGAGGCCACGCCCACACGGTCACTCGGACACGCCCCCCGCCAGAGACTCCGCCCCCTACACGAGGTTCTACCCACACCCAGAACCGGCCACGCCCATCAAGAGTCCCTGTCTCTTTTATGAGGCCACGCCCACACCGAGAACAGGTCATGCCCCTTTACACGAGACCACCACTCACACTCAGCCACGGCCCCGCCCTCTGCCCTAGGACACGCCCACAGAGACCCACAATCATGCCCTCATGTGCAGCCACGCCCACATTCAGCCCAAGCTCCAGCCCCTGAAACTAAGACTGCACCCACAGATAGAACCTGAACCGTCACCTTCCCGTGGCCACGCCCACCGCTGATCTAGGCCACGCCCCCTAGGTCATGCTCACAGCCCCGGAATCGTCCTCCTGCCCAAGGCCCCGCCCACATTCGGCTCTGGCAGCAACCCCAACCGAGGCACCGCCTACAATGAACCTGGCCACGCCCACAATCAGCCTTGGGCCCGCCCCCTGTCCGAGGCCCCTCCCACAGCTCAGCCTGCCCTGCCCCTCTCTGCAGGCCTCTCCCCCAGCCCTGTGTCCCTGACACGGGGACCCAGCATGGTGACCTGTCATAGAATCACAGGCTGGAAAAGACGCACTGGATCATCGAGTCCAACCATTCCTATCAGTCACTAACCCATGTCCCTCACCACCTCGTCCACCCGTCCCTTAAACCCCTCCAGGGATGGTCACTCAACCCCCTCCCTGGGCAGCCTCTGCCAGTTCCCAGTGACCCTTTCCGTGAAAAATATTTTCCTAATGTCCACTCCAGGCACCTCACAGCAGACACCCCCCACTGGTACCACCACATCAGGAGTCCCAAAGAGGTCACCTCACACAAAGGTCCTCATTGGGATGACCTCACACCAGGCACCCCGCCAGGGTGACCTCACACTGGGCCCCTCATACCAGGCGCCTCACACTGGTCCCCCCCTTACCAGTCACCTCAGAACACATCATGTCACACTCTTCACCAGTCACCTCAAAGGGGTCACCTTCCATTAGTGACATCGCACCAGTCATGTTGGGTCAACCCCCATCAGTCATCTCACAGTGGTAACCTCACTCCTGTCACCACTCATTGAGGTCACCTCACAGCAATCTCTTAGAATCATAGAATCACTAGGTTGGAAGAGACCCACTGGATCATCGAGTCCAACCGTTCCTATCAAGCACTAACCCATGTCCCTCAACACCTCGTCCACCCGTCCCTTAAGCACATCCAGGGATGGTCACTCAATCCGCTCCCTGTGCAGCCTCTGCCAGTGCCAAATGACCCTTTCTATGAAATATTTTTTCCTAATATCCAGCCTGAACATCCCCTGGCGGAGCTTGAGGCCATTCCCTCTCATCCTGTCCCCTGTCACTTGGAAAAAGGGCCCAGCTCCCTCCTCTCCACAACCTCACCATCCTTCTTGTGCTGAGGGGCCCACAACTGAACACAGGATTCAAGGAGCAGTCTCACCAGTGCCGAGTACAGAGGGAGAAGAACCTCTGTGGCCCTGCTGGTCACACCATGTCTGATCCAAGCCAAGATGCCATTGGCCTTCTTGGCCACCCTGGCTACTCCTGGTTCATGTTCAGTCAGCTAGTCAATATGCTTGATGGGTGGGATGTCATCCAGAGGGACCTGGATGGACTGGAGTATGAACTTCATGAAGTTCCGCAGAGTCAAGTGTGAGGTCCTGCACCTGGGTCAGGACAGTCCTCACTGTCAGAGCAGACTGGGAGATGGATGGATGGATGGATGGATGGATGGATGGATGGATGGAGAGCAGTCTTGTAAAGAAGGACTGGGGAGTACTGGTGGGTGATAAATGGGACATGACTTGGCAAAATGCTCTTGCATCCCAAAAAACCAACCATATCCTCGGCTACATCAGAAGAAGCACGGTCAGCAAATAAAGGGAGGGAACTCTTCTCTGCTCCGCTCTGGTGAGCTATCACTTAGAGCCCTGCATCCAGCTCTGGGTTCTTCAGCACAAGGACAAGGATCTGTTGGAACAAATCCAGTGGAGGCCACAAGAAGTGTTGGAGGGTTGTGAGGAAGGGCTGAAAGAGTTGGAGTTGTTCAGCCTGGAGAAGAGAAGGTTCCAGAGAGATGTACAAGAAGTGTTGGAGGGTTGTGAGGAAGGGCTGAAAGAGTTGGAGTTGTTCATCCTGGAGAAGAGAAGGCTCCAGAGAGATGTAAGTGTGGTCTTTCCAGGTATAAGGGAGAGCTGTAAGAAAAGTGGACAGAGATTTTTTTTTCCCAAGGCCTGCAATGACAGGGGAGAGGGTGTAAAACCGAAGGAGGGCAGGGGCAGATTAAACAGAAGGAAGAAACGTTGTGTGATGAAGGTGGTGAGATGTTGAAAAAGTTGCCCAGAGCAGGGGTGGGCACCCCATCCCTGGAGGGGTTCAAGGGCAGGTTGGATGGGGCTTGGAGCCCCTGATGCAGTGGGAGGTGTCCCTGCCCATGGCAGGGGGTGCACTACGCAAAATCTCTGCATTTCCCTGGAGGGAGGTGCTGTTGGTCGCCAGGGTCACGTTGGGAGGAGCTGTGGGTGCTGGGGTCCCTGGGCTGGGTGCTCGAGGGATGCTGTGCCTGGTGGCTGAGGATGCTCACACAGCGCTGCTGCGAGCAAGGTGTGGTGACCAACAGGACCTGCTGTACGTTCTAGGTGCTGCACACACACGGTCTCTGGTGTGAGGACACCCCGATGAGATGCCCGGGCTGAGGTCAACCTGAGGAGGTGCCCGATGTGAGGAGCTTGGTGTGAGGTCAACCTGAGGAGGTGTTTGGTGTGAGGTCAGTCAGCCTGAGTAGGTGGCTGGTGTGAGGAGTTTGGTGTGAGGTCAGCCAGAGAAGGTACCTGCTATGAGGTCAGTCTGAGGAGATGCCTGGTGTGAGGTCAATCTGAGGAGATACCTGGTGTGAGGTCAATCTGAGGAGATGCCTGGTGTGAGGTCAGTCTGAGGAGATACCTAGTGTGAGGTCAATTTGAGGAGATGCCTGGTGTGAGGTCAGTCTGAGGAGATGCCTGGTGTGAGGTCAATCTGAGGATATGCCTGGTGTGAGGTCAATTTGAGGAGATGCCTGGTGTGAGGTCAGTCTGAGGAGATGCCTGGTGTGAGGTCAGTCTGAGGAGATACCTAGTGTGAGGTCAATTTGAGGAGATGCCTGGTGTGAGGTCAGTCTGAGGAGATGCCTGGTGTGAGGTCAATCTGAGGAGATGCCTGGTGTGAGGTCAATTTGAGGAGATGCCTGGTGTGAGGTCAATCTGAGGAGATGCCTGGTGTGAGGTCAATTTGAGGAGATGCCTGTTGTGAGGTCAATTTGAGGAGATGCCTGGTGTGAGGTCAGTCTGAGGAGATGCCTGGTGTGAGGTCAGTCTGAGGAGATGCCTGCTGTGAGGTGCCCGGTGTGAGGTCACCCTAGTCACCCCAAGGAGGTGCCCAGTGGGAGATACTTCTTATGCTGTGGATTCCAGAACGGGGCACAGGGAGGACATGGATCTGATGCAGTGGGAGTCCTTGCCCATGGCAGGGGAGTGGAACTCCATGGGCTTTGAGGTCCCTTCCAACCCAAACCATCCCACAATTCAAACAGGGTATGGGAACTCGCCCTGGTGAAGAGAAAGGGGCCCAGGGGGAACCTCAAATTGCCCTCCCCTCACATTCCAGTCAGGATCTGTGCCAGGAAGGGATCTCCCACTTACAGCAAAACTGTTCAAACCACGAGCATCTCTGCACACTCCAGACTTAACAGTTCATAGAGTCATAGAATCACGAGCTTGGAAGAGACCCACCAGATCATTGAGTCCAACCATTCCTATCAAACACTAAACCATGTCCCTCAGCACCTCATCCACCCGTCCCTTAAACACCTCCAGGGAAGGTGAATCCACCACCTCCCTGGGCAGACTCTGACACTGCCCAATGACCCTTTCTGGGAAATATTTTTTCCTAATGTCCAGCCTGAACCTCCCCTGGCAGAGCTTGAGGCCATTCCCTCTCGTCCTGTCCCCTGTCCCTTGGGAGAAGAGCCCAGCTCCCTCCTCTCCACGACCTCCTTTCAGACCTTTGAGTCCAGCTGTACCTGTCCCTGAGCAGCTTGCCGGCCCATCTTTTAAACCCCTCCAGGGATGGGGACTCCACATCCCCCTGCGCAGCCTCTGCCAGTGCCGGAGAACTCTTTCAGTGAAGAATTTTTTCCCAGTGTCCAATCTGAACCTGCCCTGGTGGAGCTTGAGGCCATTCCCTCTCGTCCTGTCGCTTGGGAGAAGAGACCAGCACCCACCCCTCTCCAATCTTCTTTCAGGGAGTTGCAGAGAGCAATGAGGTCTCCCCTCAGCCTCCTCTTCTCCAGGATAAACACCCCCAGCTCTTTCAGCCGTTCCTTGTAGGGCCTGTTCTCCAGCCCCATCAACCTCAAAAGAGGCGTCCTTGCCCACTAAACCAGCTCCCAGCATCCTGCAGAAAGCCAGAAGGTTCCAAACCAGGAGCTTTTCTACAGACCCCCCCCCCCCCACCCCCTCCCCACCCCCAGATTCTGCGGGAAGGTGACGGAGGTGCAGGGGCACAAGCACAACTGTCCCACCCCTCTCCCACGCAGGGACAGACCCACGGTCACCCCAAAAGAGGAGCAGCAGCCAGGGGTACAGGAGATACTTTATTGAACCCAATGGTGTTAGACAGACGACCGAGAAGAGACATGCCGGTTGGTGCGGGCAGCGTGGGCAGCAGGAGCCGACTTGGTGCAAGGGCTGGATTTGTTTCTGTCTTTTGTGACATCCTCAAGCCTTTTCCTGGCTTCCTTTTAGATTTCCTCAACGTTTTCTCTCTTTATTTAATTTTTTTTTTTTTAAGTAAAAACAACGAATCGTGGAAAGAGTCCAGATGGTGTTTGTTCCCTATGATTGTTCCCGCAGCTATGTACAACGTGGGGTTGGGTCTCGACATCAGGTATAAAATGGAGCGAGTTTACAAACTTGGAGGAGGCAAGGAAAAAAAGCAAAGACAGACAGAGGCGAGAGCAGTAGAAATCTGGACCAAAATCTTAAAGAGAAATTTAAAAAGTGCTATAAAACCCCTCGGCAAGGAATACCATGCAGTTAAGAAACACAAAACCCAGTCAATCACACAGATCATCTAAAACAGGAATTTGTCCATTTTCGTCTTTTATTTAATTAAAAAAAGGTCGTTTTGTTTTTTTTTTTTTAATAGAAAAAAGCTAAAATTGTAAGGTTCAGGCCACTGGGAGGCAGCAGCTCGAGGGGGCAGGAGGGTGAGGCGCTGGCATCTCCCAGCTCCAGCCCCTCAGGAAGGCTCCTGGTGCTTCCAGGGGCACCTTTGGGGGCGATCGGCACCTTTGGAGGTGATGGGGCTCCTTGAGGGGTCACAGACATCCTTGGGGATGACGGGTTGCCTTGGGGGCGTCAGGCACCTTGGAGGTGATGGGCGCCCTTGGGAGGTGAGGGGCTCCTTTGGGGTTTCACGGGCACCCTCGAGGGCATCAGGCACCTTCAGGGGTGACGGGCACCTTGGGGGTGATGGGCTCCTTGGGGGGTCACAAGCACCAGTAGGGACAGAGGGCACCTTTGGGATCGACGGGCACCTTTTGGAGGCAACGGGAACCCTTGGAGGCATCAGCCTCCTTTGGGGACAACGGGCTCCTTCAGGGGTGACAGGCACCCTTAAGGGCATCAGGCACCTTCTGAGGCGCTGGGGGATGAGCTAGTGCAATCCTTGGATCCCTCCCTGTGGGGACAGGAGGCTCAGCCCCCAGACTAGGACCCCGGAGGGACACTGGGTCCCCAGCCAGCTTGGGGACATGAGGTGCTCAGCTAAGCCAGGAGGAGCTCATCAGGACCTGTCCCCACCACACACCACGGCACACGGGCTGGCATCGCCCTCACCCTTCCCATTCCCCACAGGGATTCCTCCTGATTTACACCACTCGTCTGCAGCGCGTCCCGGCTGAGGCTCTGGGACAACAGCAGCCCCACACCAGGGCAGGACGGGGCAAACCCCCGGAAAGAGGCTGGGGGACGCCCAGCCCTGAGCACACCAGTGACAGGGACAGCTTGGTCAACGTTTTGGTGGCTCCACGGGGGTGTTAGAAAAGAAAGTCAGGCCCAGTCAAGGCTGCCACAAGAGCAAGAGGAGTGCGTGAGCCCTCTCCAGCCGCAGCATCGCCCAGGCAAGGGGCAGCCCCCAAAGGTGCATCGTGGCCTTTCCTGCCCCGAGGAGGGCGAGAGGGGTCGGAGAGGAGAGCCAGGTCCTCGCCGCCAGCCTCGAGCGGCTGCTGAGCCAGTGTCTCGTACAATCAGAAAAGAAGTCAGCACAGCACAGTTATCACAGATTACAAAAAAGAAAAAAAACAAAGCAGGAAAGAGGCGCAGGGCTGGGCCCCACCAACTCACGCAGGGCGTTCAACTAGAGATCTATTTACAGCGAGTCCTTAGCCGACAGCGGCAACACAAGATGAGGCGAATGGAAAGCCCGAGCGCCCAAGCCAGCGTCGGGAGGCACCGGGGCCCTGGGTGGCAGCAGGGAGACGGCAGGGAGGCTGCTGGACAGACGGAGAAGTGAGCACCATGGGCGCAGGCGCCAGGCTGGGCTGCGCCGGCCGGCAAGGCGAGAGGCACCAGCCAAGAGAGCACCGAGGGCAGAGGTGGCGGCTGCCTCCACATGGCACCGGCAGCAAAGCCAGGCCTCGGAGGAGATGCCTGTTTTGGAGGGTTGCGAGGTGTCCCTAAAGGCCACCCCAGCGGGGCTGAGGCTGCCTGGTGGGGCTCGGGGACAG
Source organism: Coccyzus lansbergi (assembly GCA_033558105.1). Taxonomy (NCBI): domain Eukaryota; kingdom Metazoa; phylum Chordata; class Aves; order Cuculiformes; family Coccyzidae; genus Coccyzus; species Coccyzus lansbergi. Next base: position 8,580 of record JAUMJK010001147.1, read on the forward strand.
GATGGGCTCCGTTGGCCCTGCCCAGGGTCAACTCTCCCCAGGGAGTGCTGGAGCCAGGCTGGGCGGCAGCAGAGGGGAGTGGGGGCTCCCGGCTGGGCCTTGCCGAGCACCCCAGAGCCAGGCAAGCAAAGGAGGCCAAAGGCAGCAAGTCCAGCTCAGGCTCGTGCCAGCACTCCCGTCCCATCTCTGGCTTTGGGGACAGGCAGAGGTCACCCCAGCCAGAGCCTCCTCTGCCCCTTCCTGCGCGGCCAGGGATTAAGGCACCGCAGCAGCACCGGGGCTGATCCCCTCCGTGCCAGGATCCTCACCTTGGCAGCCCCTGCTGTCCCTGGAGCAGTGACGCGGGGCACAGCGTGAACCTGCCAGCCCCGAGGGCACGGGAAGGCATGGGGCTGGGGGGAGCCAGCGGCACGGGGGCTGCTCCCCAGCACAGCTTCCAGCCTGCACCCCGAGCCTGGCAGCGCAGAGGGGACGTGGGGCAGCACCGGGGACCCTGGGCAGGGGAGGCCCTGGGGCATCCTCACCTGGTGGGAGACCTCGTCCCCAGGGCCAGAGTCTGCCTCCTGCTTTGGGGAGATGGAAACCACCAGGCAAGGAGCTGCTCCAGGAGCATCCTGCTGCCACCGGCTGCCACGGCCCATCGCAGCCAAGCTGTGAGGCCCCAGGAGGTGGGTTCAGGGACTGGAAATTGTCCAGTGAGCACCAGTTTCATGACAGAGGTGATTTGAGCAGTGGAAACAACAGCTGCAAAAGAAACCAAAGGGAAAGGAGGCTGCTTACAGGTAAGCAGCGGGCACCAGGTCACAGGCTCCAAGCCAGGAGAGCGAAGAACCAAAACAAAAGAGAGAGCAAAGTGAAGTCTGGACTCGGCCAAAGGAAAATGGGAGGTGGGGGGGAACATAATAAAATAACCAAAGCAGGGTTTATTGGGCTGTCCTGGTCGCAGCGGCTGCCATGCAGGTGAAGTGGGGAATGTACAAAGACGGAGGCGAGAGCCGCACTCCTCCTTGGCCAATGCAAGGCGGGTGCTTCCCGCAGCAGAGGCTCTCTGGTCGCCTGACCTTGGCTAGGCCTGGTTGGGTGGAGAGGGAGCTGGAGACCCTCACGCCTGCGCTCTCATCCTGCGGCCACACGCTCCTCCTTGCCCCCAGCTTTGGCCCAGGCGGCTCCCACGGGGTCCCTGCCCCACGCAGGGGCCTTCCTGCGGCTCCCGGGAGCCAGGGCTCGGCCACATCGCTTGCCCTGGCGCTACAGCCCCAGAGTTTGCAATAGAGACAGAAAAAAAAAAAAAAAAAAAAGAAGAAGAGAAACCAGGATTCTCCTACCCCCAGCATCGGGAGGGGAGACGGCACCTTGCGCTCTCCCACAGATGAGCCAAGCTTCCCCACGCTCCACCGGGATGCACCGGAGCCCTGGTCCTCTCCGCTCGCTCGCCAGCCCCATGCTCCAGGACACCAAGGGAAAAGGAGAGCAGCACGGCGGGAGCAGTGGCTCGCGGCAGCTCCCCTCCGCCTGGGTCGGCATGTCCAGGCCTCACAGAGTCGACTGCAGGTCGGGATCCACCATGGTCTCACGGTCTGGAGACTCGATGTAGTTGGCAGCTTCCTGGAGTTTCAGCAGCATGGCCATCTGCGGGGAGAGGCGTGTGGCAACAACGGGGGAAGCCAAGGCCACTCGGCCCCTCTTTGCCCTCCTGTACAAACCAGCCACCCTCAGAGAATAAGGCAAAGCCTAGAAATGCTGAAAAATCCCTCCTTGCCTCCAGCAGGGAGCCAGCAGTGTGCCCAGGTGGCCAAGAAGGCCAATGGCATCCTGGCTTGGATCAGAAATGGTGTGACCAGCAGGTCCAGGGAGGTTATTCTCCCTCTGTACTCAGCACTGGTGATACCAAACCTTGAATCCTGTGTTCAGTTGTGGGTCCCTCACCACAAGAAGGACGTTGAGGCTCTGGAGCAAGTCCAGAGAAGAGCAACAAAGCTGGTGAAGGGGCTGGAGAACAGGCCTGATGAGGAGCGGCTGAGAGAGCTGGGGGTGTTTATCGTGGAGGAAGCTGAGGGGAGACCTCATTACTCTCTACAACTACCTGAAGGGAGGTTGTAGAGAGAAGGAAGCTGGGCTCTTCTCCCAAGGGACAGGACAAGAGGGAATAGCCTCAAGCTCCGCCAGGGGAGATTTGGGCTGGAGATTAGGAGGAAGTTTTTCACACAGAGGGTCATTGGGCATTGGAATAGGCTGCCCAGGGAGGTGGTTTATTCCCCTTCCCTGGAGGTGTTTAAGGCACGGGTGGATGAGGTCTTGACGGACTTGGTTTAGTGTTTGATAGGAATGGTTGGACTAGAAGATCCGATGGGTCCCTTCCAACCTGGTTGTTCTGTGATTTTATGATTCTATGATCTGGGCTGGGCACAGCTGGGATGCTCAAGGCTGAGCATGCTGAAGCTGGGCAGGACAGGCCCAGGTACCTCAGCTGGCATCAGTGGTGGCAGCTCAGTGCCAGCTAGCAGCCTCTCCAGAGATGTGCTGGGACACACACACAGAATCATAGAATCATAGAATCACCAGGTTGGAAAAGACCCATCAGATCATCGAGTCCAACCATTCCTATCAAACACTAAACCAAGTACCTCCTCGTCCACCCGTCCCTTAAACACCTCCAGGGAAGGTGAATCAACCACCTCCCTGGGCAGCCTATTCCAATGCCCAATGACCCTTTCTGTGAAAAACTTCCTCCTAATCTCCAGCCTAAATCTCCCCTGGTGGAGCTTGAGGCCATTCCCTCTCGCCCTGTCCCCTGTCCCTTTCAGGGAGTTGCAGAGAGCAATGAGGTCTCCCCTCAGCCTCCTCTTCTCCAGGATAAACACCCCCAGCTCTCTCAGCCGCTCCTCATCAGGCCTGTTTCTCCAGCCCCTTCACCAGCTTCGTTGCTCTTCTCTGGACTTGCTCCAGAGCCTCAACATCCTTCTTGTGCTGAGGGGCCCACAACTGAACACAGGATTCAAGGAGCGGCCTCACCAGTGCTGAGTACAGAGGGAGAATAACCCGTGTGTGCCTGTGTGTGCCTGTGTGTGCACGTGACGCCTCGCAGAGTGCCACACTGTGCCCATAATGCGCCTCGGTGTGCCACCTGCCTGCTGGTGCCCCCATCCCACACCTGCTGCTCCTCCCAGGAGCACAAAATTTTTCTATATCCCTGAGTCAGGGTTTTTTTTTACATGGGAAATTACTGGAAAGGCAAATTGCAGCTCCACCCTGCTCCCCCATCCTCCACCCACTGCCCGGTGCCCGGCACAGCAGGGCCATACCAGAGGGTCTGAGTCCAGGGAGCTGGGCGTCGTGTCCTTGACGGTGCGCTCCTCCGGAGGGGAAACGGTGCTGTGGGGCCCGATGGTGGGTGGGGGCAGGTGGTACAGCTTGGACTGGTCCTGCTGCGCTGATGGCCAGGGCAGGGTGTCCCGCACCCACTCCACAGGGTCCTCCCAGGCTGCCTTCTGCCCGTGGACCTGCAGACGGGGAGCAAGCGGCAGTCACCCCTTCAGCACGTGCCAGAGCCGGTGACGTGGCATCCCGAGAGCTCCAGACAGTGCTCTGCTGCAGCCACAGGGCAGGACAGGGACTGACAGGTGCCACCCATCCCAAAATCCCAGCTCCTCCCCTCTCCCTGACCCGTTAGACTGCTGCATCAGAACATCCCCAAGCACCACTGGCTTGCTCTGGGTACCTTAAGTCCATCTTTTGCGCCCTCCTGCAGGTAAGGGATGATGGAGTTGTTCCACAGATCGATGAACCAGGTCCGGAAATCCTCAATTCCAATGGGGCAGGACAGGAAGAAGCAGGGACCTGCAGGGGGAAGGCAGATTGTGAAAACGGGAGCCGGGCTGCCCTGCTCCAGTCACTGGCCCTGTGGTAGAACAGCACCACGGTGGGCAAACCAGGCTGTGCACAGAGCCCTGGGCTCGGCCACCTCCTGGGAGCAGCATCTGGGCAGCACCTGCCTGGCACACATCAGAGAAAAGCGAGATCCTGGGCAAAGAAAGAGGCTGCTGTGTTTGATCTGCCCCTCAAAAGCACAGTGAAGCAATGGGAGACCTGACCTGATTGGGAAATCACAGCTCCTCCATGCCCAGGGAAGGTGCCAAGAGGCCATGAGATTTAACAAGGCCAAACACCGGGTCCTGCACTTGGGGCACAACAACCCTGAGCAGCTAAAGACTAGAAGTCTGGCTGGAAACTGCCTGGAGCAGAAGGACCTGGGGGTGTTGATTGACACCAACTGAACATGAGCCAGCAGTGGCCCAGGTGGCCAAGAAGGCCAATGGCATCTTGCCTTGGATCAGAAATGGCATGGCCAGCAGGGCCAGGGAGGTTCTTCTCCCTCTGGAATCGGCACTGGTGAGACCAAACCTCGAATCCTGTGTTCAGTTCTGGCCCAACACCACAAGAAGGATGAAGATGAGAGCTGGGGGTGTTTATCCTGGAGAAGAGGAGGCTGAGGGGAGACCTCATTGCTCTCTCCAACTCCCTGAAAGCAGGTTGTGGAGAGGAGGGAGCTGAGCTCTTCTCTCAAATGACAGGGGACAGGACAAGAGGGAATGGCCTCAAGCTCTACCAGGGGAGACCTAGGCTAGAGATTAGGAGGAAGTTTTTCACAGAAAGGGTCATTGGGCAGTGGCAGAGGCTGCCCAGGGAGGGGATTGAGTCAACTTCCCTGGAGGTGTTTATGGGACAGGTGGACGAGGTGCTGAGGGACATGGTTTAGTGTTTGATAGGAATGGTTGGACGCGATGATCTGGTGAGTCTCTTCCAACCTAGTGATTCTATGATTCTATGATTCTAAGACCGGCAGCCTTGTCTCTCACCACTGTGACAGCTCCCACAGGACACGGGAACAAATGCCACCCAGGGCAGGGTAACACCTTGGTGCATCACCCACCAGATTTCGGTTGTGTGGGACAGCGGGACACAGGGCAGCACATCAGCTCCTCAAACTCCTTTGGGATGATTCTGCCCCAATCCTTGAGGGCCCCAAGCAGTGTAAGATAGAGGAGAGAGGTGTGCAGCAAGGCCTTACCGATGAGGAAATCAGAGGTACTGTGTTTCTCCAGGAAGGTGTGCAAGTGGTACCAGAGCTTGGGCACCCAGTCCAGCACACGCAGCAGCTCCTCCTTGTTGGCATTGATGTCCGTGTCCGACTCTAGCAGCTTCCGCCGCAGGTAGCGCACCAGGAAGCCATTGGCTGGCTCCACGTTGTTGGAGAAGGTCAGCATCCTGGGGCAAAGAATCAAGCGTTCAGGTCTGGGTCTCCACACAAGTTGCCCTGCTCCCCAGCACCCTCCGGGGACCTCCCAGTATCCCCACACTGCCTGTGCCCAAGGTTGGGGTATCAGATCTTCCTGGGATGGCAGGACAGGCCTGGGGCTCAGTCTTCATCACACTTCCCAATCACAGGACGTGTCCCCCAGACTGCCCAGGCACAGGATCGATGTCCTTTACCCCTCCAGCCCCACAGGGATGGTTCTCAGAGATGCAGGATTCCCACCTGAAGCTCAGATGGAGGCCGTGGTTTGGGGTCATCTTCACAGGCTGGTTGGTAGTGCCAATGATGTAGGGGCTGAGTGAGTGACAGAGAGAGATTGGCTCCATGAGAAAAAGCACCCTGCGCCGCCCCAGCCTGCAGCAGAGCCGATCTGAGCAGAGCGGACGTGCACAGTGAGCAGTCTCATCTCCATGAGGATGGGGATCTTACTGAGCACAGCGAGGAGCATGCGTGTGCCCGAGGCGCGTGTAGCAGGGCTCTCACCATTTGTGGTACTTGCAGGTGAGTGCACCGTTGACCAGCTCGCTGATGGAGCCTGCCTCGCTCAGGTCATCCAGGAGGATCACCAGCGGCACGTCCGCCATGCCCGTCTCCCTGTCGATCTGGTTGGCCAGGTTGGAGAGGTACAGCTGCAGGTCCTGCAAGGAACTGTGTTCAGTTCTGTGCCCCTCACCACAAGAAGGACGTTGAGGCTCTGGAGAGAGTCCAGAGAAGAGCCACGAAGCTGGTGAAGGGGCTGGAGAACAGGCCTGATGAGGAATGGCTGAGAGAGCTGGGGGTGTTTATCCTGGAGAAGAGGAGGCTGAGAGGAGACCTCATTACTCTCTACAAGTACCTGAAAGGACGTTGTAGAGAGGAGGGAGCTGGGCTCTTCTCCCAAGTGACGGGACAGGACAAGAGGGAATGGCCTCAAGCTCCGCCAGGGGAGATTTAGGCTGGACATTAGGAGGAGGTTTTTCACACAGAGGGTCATTGGGCATTGGAATAGGCTGCCCAGGGAGGTGGTTGATTCACCTTCCCTGGAGGTGTTTAAGGCACGGGTGGATGAGGTCTTGAGGGACTTGGTTTAGCGTTAGATAGGACTAGAAGATCCGATGGGTCCCTTCCAACCTGGTTGTTCTGTGCTTCTGTGATTCTGTTCTGGGCTCTTCTCCCAAGTGACAGGGGACAGCACAAGAGGGAATGGCCTCAAGCTCCACCAGGGGAGTGTCAGGCTGGAGATTAGGAGGAAGTTTTTCACACAGAGAGGGTCATTGGGCATTGGAATAGGCTGCCCTTGGAGGGGGTTGATTCCCCTTCCCTGGAGGTGTTTAAGGGACGAGTAGATGAAGTCCTGAAGGACATGGTTTAGTGTTTGATAGGAATGGTTGGACTCAATGATCTGATGGGTCCCTTCCAACCTGGTTGTTCTATGATTCTATGATTCTATGAACAGGCCAGGTGTCACCCGTGGGGCACGGTGTGGCTGCTAATGGTGACTGCAGCACCAGCGCCAGCGCAGGCAGCCCCGGCTGCTGTGTGCCCCACCTTGCAGGACTGCTGGTGCATGTTGAAGGTGCTGACGATGCCCTCGGTGACATCCCGGCCCGAACGCTCCACCAGGTACTCAGCCAGGCGGTTGGTCAGGTAGGTCTTGCCGGTGCCGCTGGGTCCCGAGAGGATGAGGCGCCGGTGCTTCAGCAGGAGGCTGATGTAATGCTGCATCATGGGCTTGGGAATGAGCGTCTCGAACACCAGGCTGTCCACGCACTTCTCCTTCAAGCCTGCAGGCAGGGGAAGGGCTGAGGGTCCCACACGCGCCCCATAACACCGCAAGGAAAGAGGGGACAGCAACGGAGCCTCTTGGCCACACTGACCTTTGAGCGTGACAACGATGCTGGTCAGGCCCCGGCGGCACAGTGGCAGCTCTGGTGGCTCCGTGTCCAGGATCCGCTTGATGTGGCTGATGCTATAGCCATAGACAGACTCGGTGCTGAGCCCCAGAGTGGAAGCAGGATCCATCTTGGTGATGTAATCCTGCAAGGACAAGGACAGAGCTGTCGGTGTCCCTGAGGACCGGCAAGGAGCAACTGGTGTTCAGCAGCTCCAGGAGAGCCCTGCAAGGACCTGGGCCAAGGAGTCAGACATGGTGTAAGAAGATGGCTCTCAAAAAAGCAGGATCCTAATGTTCCTACCTTGAAGACCTGGCAGACAGCTTCATCCAGCATCTTCCAGTCCACCTTCCCGCTCACCTTGGTCCAGCCCAGGAGAAACTCCTGCTGCTTGAGGTCCTAGGAGCCAAGGCAGAGGTGTGCATGTTGGAGCACCACATGCAACCCAGGACAGGTGCCTTCTCCAGGTCAGGCTCCCCACACAGTCCACTCTTACCCCCTTGATGATGTGCTGGGGTGGCATGCGCACCACGATCCGCAGCATCAATTCCTCCTTCTGAGCACCAGCGCTGATGGCATCCATGGGGGACACGTCTAGAGATGGAGCAGTGAGGTTGTGCCGGCAGGAAGAACCAGGCCACCAGGCCCAGTCAGGGCCAAATCCTGCCACGGCAGGCGGTGGCCCCAGCAGCACAACAGCTCCCCAGGCACAGCTGCCTCCAGGCGAGCAGCAGCACGTGCCCACCGGATGCCTCCTCCCAGAGGTCTGGGGTGATCATCACCCACCACCCACACCTCAGCCCCAGCCCTTCTCTGGCTGCCGGCAGCTCCGTCACCCCTACCTGCGTCCCCCAGGCTGGAGCTGAAGGCATGGCCAAGGCTGAGACCCAAGGAGCGCCGCGGTGAAGAGGAGGCCGACGTGCTTGTGATATGGCCAGGAACAGAGCCCAGTACTGCCGAGGGCCCCGGAGCCACTTTGAGTCGGTCATTCTCGGCCTTCAGGAGATCCACCTCCAGCTGGGGGAGAAACCGCCACAGCGCTGGCTGAGGAGCTGGACACTGGTGGCATCCCCAGGGCTGCAGCACAGCTCCAAGGGCACAGAGAGCGGCCACCAGGTCCTCAGAGCCGGCAGAGGCCTCACCTGCATGTTGTGCATGGTCTCCCGCAGCTGCTCCAGCTGATGGGCCGAGTTGAGGGCCTCCAGGCGGATGTCCGTCAGCTTCATCTCCTTCTCCCACAGCTCTGAGCGCAGTTCGGACACCTCCTTCTTCTCCGGTTCCCCCTCGCTGTGGGCCTGGAAGAGCCTGGGCCAAGGGAGAGACTCGGTCTGGCACACACCCAGGGCAGGAGCACGCAGCCCTCCCCAGCCCGTGCCGGCCATCCCGGCCCCACGTACTCAGTCGTGTCGATGCCCACGGAGGAGGACGTGGAGGATTTGATGGAGGGCGAGGCGGTCTCCGTGGAGCCGTGCTGCAGCTTTGGGGAGGAGGGTGCTGACGAGTCGGGTGTGGCGATCTCTTCAATATCAGAGTAGGACGAGGCCGACTTGGGCCCCTTCTTGATGCTGAAGGCCTTGTTGAAGGAACTGCGTAGCTATGGGAGACAGAAACGCTCTTGTTACGGACAGACCAACAGTGCAGCCTTGCAAGCACAGACCTGTCCTGGTCTGTCCTGGGCCCCCTGCCTGCCCAGGACCCGAGCTGAGCTGAGGGGAGATCTCTCCCTGAGAGGAGATTCAGGCTAGAGATTAGGAGGAAGTTTTTCATGGAAAGGGTCATTGGGCATTGGAACAGGCTGCCCAGGGAGGTGGTTGATTCCCCTTCCCTGGAGGTGTTTAAGGGACGGGTGGATGAGGTGCTGAGGGACATGGTTTAGTGTTTGATAGGAATGGTTGGACTCGATGATCCGACGGGTCTCTTCCAACCTGGTGATTCTATGATTCTATGACTCTGTGAGCTGGGACCAGTAACACCACAGCTGTCAGCAAGGCAGGACGGTGCTGTCCCAGGGCCCCGGGAAGGCTCTGCTGGCACAGCCGACGGATGGGGCTGCACAGCCTTTGGTGTTAATGCTCCAGCCCCAGTCCCGATGGCACCAAACAGCCCCACGGAGTGGGACCCGTGGCCTGGGTTGACTGCCCCCAGTCCCGCTCCCACCCAGCAACCATATCAGGGTGTTCGGAAACCACACGAGCTCTCTGGCCCATCGGGAAGGGCCAACTCCATCCTCACATTCACCCCACCCCAACCAGCCCAACAAGCAGTGTTCTGGCAGACGTGGCCACCCCCAAGCCACCGCAGAGCCAGGTTCCTGGTGCAAGGGGACAATTCCAGCCCCACAGCCCCCTCGTCCCTGCAGGGTCCTCCTAGCCAGCCCCCGCAAGACCTCTGTGGGGCATGCAGCATGCAGACAGCACACAAGGAGAGCAGGCGGGCGAGCAGCGTGCTGAGGCCAGGGAGGGCAGGGATGCTGTGCAGGGACCAAATCCAGCCTAGGTCCTGCTTACACATCGCAAGCCTGTGGGAGAGCAGCAGGATGGGCACCCCCAGCTCACAGCACACCCCCTGCAGGACCAGGGCCTGCTCCAAGGGGAGGCGGGAGAAAGAAGGGATGGAGAACGGGCAGGATTTGACCCAGCTCCTACAGGCACCAGACAGGCTGGTCTGGGGTGTCCCCAAAATCAAAAACATTACATTCCAGGAAAAAAAAAAAAAAAAGCAGGTGGATGACAGGCTCTGCTGATGGCAGGAGCTTGGGATCCACACGGGTCCTGACAGGGACAGAGACACCTGGGGACGTGCCAGGCCAGCCCTGGCAATGCAGAGCTGGGCAGTAACACTCCCTAGTGCCACAGGCAGGGCTGCAGGGAGGTCTCCATCCCAAAACATCTGGAGGTCTCCATCCCAAAACATCTGGAGGTCTCCATCCCAAAACACCTGGAGGTCTCCATCCCAAAAAGTCCCCGTCCCAAAAAATCTGGCTACAGGGAGGCAGAAGAATGCCTGCCTTCCCGGGACAACAAGGGACTGTCCCCATTGAAGCCCTTCCTGCTGCCTCAGGGCTGCCCAGGGCACTTCAGCCCATCCCGGGGGTGTGTATTTTGGTTTTAGCATCGAAGGAAGAAACCAAGATGCGTGCAGCCCGGCCGAGGATCAGTGCCGGTGGGATGGATGGGATGGGTAGTGTTATGAGCACCGTCCCACAAAATGGAGCGAGAGCCCTGGCCGGGCACAGCATGGGGTGGAGGGGACGGTGTAGGACTTACCTCGTACACCTGGAAAAAAAGGGTTGAGGTCAGCATAGGGGGAGAGAAACAAAACAAAGCAAGACTTAATCGCACATCCAGCTCAGAGCTGCCTGGCTGAGGTGTCCAGAACCCCAGACTGCCAGAGCCTGCGGGGGCAGAAGGGAAACGTGGGGAAAAAACAAGGGAACAGGTATACACGACCAGGGCTGGAAAACTCCCAGAGGGGCTGGAGAAGTCCCAGCCAACACATCAAGACACAAATCCACGGTGGCTACATGCTCCTCACCAGTGCTGTCCCCAGGGGCCAGAGGGGACCAACACCACGATGCCAAAGCAGACCAGGAGCAGCCTGCTTGTGGGGCTGACCCTGACCAGACTCTGCCAGTGACTCCCCAAGCCCTGCTCCTCCTGCCCACCCCATCCAACCCACCCAGCTCTTCTTCTTCTTCTTCTTGGCGTCAGCATCCTTGCTGCTGCCGATGCTGGAGTGGCTGGTGATGCTGTTGAGGCTGGAGATGCTGTCGGAGGAGTTCTGCCGCTTGATGCGCAGCTCTGAGTCAGAAGGAGAAGCAGGAGAGACCAGGGGAGGAGGTGTCAGCAAACTGCATCAGCCCCGATGCCAGAGCCACCCACACTTTCCTCCCTGCACCCCAACCCTTCCCTTCTCCCACCCAAACACCTTCTGAGCTCTCAGAGTCTCCTTTCAAGATGACACTGGGCTCAGACACCACAAAGGCGCTGCCATGCGGGACAGTGACACCAAACCCCAGGGAGATGCCCAGAGCACCCACGGCTCTGCTCCTTCCCCAGGTCACCTCCCCACTGGTACCTTCCACTCACACTGGGGTTTCAGGGCCCAGAAAGAGCACTCATGGGGACAAAGCTGAGATCAGCAGCCAAAGCAGAGCAAAGGGCTGGGTGAGCAAGTGCCCCAGGGAGGACAACCACCCTGTCACACCCAGGTACCAGCACCAAGACCTCCTGTAGCGACAGCTCTGGCTGCCCAACCCTAGCTTCAGATGCTCCAGGAGCTCCGGTGGGGAAGAGTGGCTGCTCAGGGCCCCTGCTTCCCATGCGAACGCCTCAGAGGAGCGAGGTAAGCCCTGTGGCTCTGTGCCAGCCCTGGCCAAGGCGGCCTGGCTGGGCCCAGGCCAGCAGCTCAGCAAGCGCTGCAGCCCTGGTGGGGGTGGGTGCTGCAGCCTGACCTTTGGGGGTGATGTCAGTGCCATTCAGGGCGCCCTGGATCACAGCTTGGGCCTCTGAGTTCTTCTTCTTCAGGACGTCAATGGTCTCTCGCAGGTCCAGCAGCTCTGTGTCCTGGGGAAGCAGAGCCAGGAGCTGCAGCATGTATTCTGATGGTGCAGGACCCACCCTGAGAGCACCCGTGGGGCAGACAATGTCACAGCAGCTTCACCCACGTCCAGCATCCTCCAGAGCACCCTCCTGCACCACCAGGGACCCCCAAAGCCTACTTGGCTCCTCAGCAGCACCCACCTTCTCCTCAGCAGTCTCAGCCAAGTGTCGCAGGCGCGACGTCATGCTCACCAGGCTCTGCTCAAAAGCTGCCACCAGGTTGGCCTGGGAGAGGTGAAGAAATTGGTGAGCAAAATTGGGCAAACTTAGGCAGAGCCACTGGAAAGGTGTCCAGCAGAAAAGGAGTTGGAGGTGCTGGTCAACAGTGGTTGAACAAGAGCCAGCAGTGGCCTAGGTGGCCAAGAAGGCCAACACCATCCTGGCTTGGATCAGCTGCAGTGTGGCCAGCAGGAGCAGGGCAGGGATTGACCCCTGTGCTTGGTGCTGGTGAGACCACATCTCAGATCCTGGGTTCAGTTCGGGGCCCCTCACGCCAAGGACTGGAGGGACTGGAATGTATCCCGAGAAGGGGAATGGACCTGGGGAAGGGACCGGAGCCCAGCGGTTCTGGGAGTGGTTGAGGGCTCTCTTCTTTAGTCCAGAGAAGAGGAGGCTGAGGGAAGACATCATCACTGCCTACAACTGCCTCAAAGGGGCCTGTGGTGAGGTGGGTGCTGAGCTCACCTCCCAGGTAACAAGTGATGAGATGAGGGGAAATGGCCTCAAATTCCACCAGGGGAGGTATAGGTTGGATATTGGGAAATGTTTCTTCACTGTAAGGGTCATGAAGACCTGTCAGAAGCTCCCAGGGAGGCAGCGGAGGCCCCATCTCTGAAGGGGTTCAGAAGCCGAGTGGCCGCGGTGCTTAGGGTCAGGGTTGAGTGGTGCGGTTGGCAGTGCTGGGTTTACGGTTGGACTGGATGATCTTAAAGGTCTTTTCCAATCTTTATCATAGAATCATAGAATCACCAGGCTGGAAGAGACCCATCGGATCATCGAGTCCAACCATAATGATCCTGTGATTCTAATCACCCATGGCTGGATAAGCACCTACTGCTGGGCATGGGATGCCAGAGGCTGGACAGAGGACATCAAGGCTCTGGAGGGTTGAGGCTGGCACCAGCCCCACATGCAGTGGGGCCTAAGAGCAGTGTGTGGGCAGCAGGCAGTGGCTCCCGTGGGACTCACATTGGCAGACAGCTGGGATGTCAGGGTGGCCACCTTCTCCTGCGAGGACTCCAGCTCGCGGCGCAGCTTGCGGATTTGCTGTAGAGAGAGAGCGGAGGGAGTGAGAAGGGCCAGGCGCTCACCTCCCCGCAGAGGCAGGGGCAGGCGACGAGCAGAGGGCGCGAGCTCACCTCGGACTGCATCTTCTCCTCAGCCTGGCGGCACGAGAGCAGAGAGAGACAGACAGACAGAAGCAGGCAGTCAGGAGGGCAGCGAGGCACGGACAGGCTCAGCGCGAGGCAGAGGCATGCACAGAGCCCCCCCCCGGCTCCCACCCGCGTCCCCCCCAGCCATGCAAAAAGCAGGGCAGCACGGAGGTGGCTCTTACGGAGGAGTAGGTGGAGGATGCGCTCGAGGCCAGGGACAGCACCGATCCATGAACTGCAACAGAATGAAAGGTAGCGTGTCAGGGTGCTCCTGGCTCGCGGCATCCCCGGGGGCTGCAGGTGCAGGGCAGAGCAGGGGCAGGGATGGAGCTCCCAGAGGAGGGAGGTTCTGCAGGGGGACAGGGGAGGCAAAGGGTGGGAGGGCAGCTGCTCAGCACTGCTCAATTCCTGGTTCCTGCCCGGTGACCTCCCAAGGCACGTGGAGCACCCTCCACCTCCTCCTTCCCCTCTGGCTGAGCCCAGGGGCTCTGCCCCCTTCCCTAGTGCCTCAACGTCCTGGGGCCAACGCACTGGGCACTCACAGGAGTCAGGGTGGGCTGCAGCCCAGAGCAGATTCCAGGCACAGAAGGGTTCACCAGGACCTAAATCTCCCCTGGTGGAGCTAGAGGGAATGGCTGCAAGCTCCGCCAGGGGAGATTTAGGATGGAGATTAGGAGGAAGTTTTTCACACGGAGGGTCATTGGGCATTGGAATAGGCTGCCTGGGGAGGGGGTTGATTCACCTTCCCTAGAGCTGTTTAAGGGACGGGTGGATGAGGTCTTGAGGGACATGGTTTAGTGTTTGATAGGAATGGTTGGACTCGATGATCCGATGGGTCTCTTCCAACCTGGTTGTTCTATGATTCTATGATCATCAGGGTCTCTATCCCCTGCTCTGACGCTTAGGACGGGACCAACAGTGCTGCAGCAGAGCAGGTGTGGGGGGAGCCGCCGTGCCCCCCAGCCCTGGGGAGCCCCCTTTGCCTGGGCAGGGGCGCAGCACACTCTCACCGTCGTCCACAGGGTCGCGGAAGGAGCCCGAGCGGATCATGCCCTTGGGCTTGTCAGCCAGGGAGAGGGTGCTGCCCATCTGAGACGTGCTGTACAGCTCGAAGGTGGAGTCGTGGGTGGGGATGCTGTTGGAGCGGGTGATCCGCGGGGTTGTGGTAGCAGTGGGGCTCACTGCAAGGAGAAAGCGAGGGTGAGGCAGGGTCAGACACACTGGGGACCTGGGATGGGGATGGCAAGCAGAGCTGGGAGCAATCCATCAGAGCTGGGAACACGGACCCAAAGCTGGGGAAAATCTAAAAGACATTTACATTGGGAAGACCTGGACACCAGTACCAGAGTAATCACAGGGCTGAGAAACAAAACCATGACGCTGGGACAGAGCAGGCACCACTGGGCCAGAGCCTGTCACCTTGCAATGCAGGAGAGGAGCATTTCATTACCTGTTGCTCCACACCAGCAGCTCCAATTTCACAGAAAGGGTCACTGGGCATTGAAACAGGCTGCCCAGGGAGCTGGTTGATTCACCTTCCCTGGAGGGGTTTAAGGGATGGGTAGATGAGGTGCTGAGGGACATGGTTTAGTGTTTGATAGGAATGGTTGGACTCGATGATCTGGTGGGTCTCTTCCAACCTGTGATTCTATGATTCAACCCATCTGCCTGAGACCCAAACCCTCCAGGAGCAGATCAGTCCTGGCGAGAGCAGGGCAGGGCTCACCCCTTGCCTTGTTGGGCTCAACTAGAGAAGCAGGGAGTCCAGGGCAGATCCTCGAGGGTGGATGAGATGCCTGCAGCAGAGGTGATGGATATCTCTGGGCCCTGGGCACAACCCAGAACCTTGGGCATTGGAATAGGTCATAGGGCATTGGAATAGGTTGCCCAGGGAGGTGGTTGAGTCACCTTCCCTGGAGGTGTTTAAGGCACGGGTGGGTGAGGTCTTGAGGGACTTGGTTTAGTGTTTGATAGGAATGGTTGGACTAGAAGATCCGATGGGTCCCTTCCAACCTGGTTGTTCTATGATTCTATGATTCTTGGTGGGTCAAAAGCACCAGGCGCTGGGTTTTAGGGCTGCCGGGTGCCGAGAAGCAAAGCAACACCCAGCGCAGCATCAGCAAGTCACGCGGGGAGCACACGGCATTAGGGGGTAGGAGGGACAGGGCTTGCTGGAAGCTGAAGGGATTGGTGGGGGGAACACTGACCAATGCTGGTGAGCGGCCCCTTCCCGACCAGCGCCATGGGGAGGGCAGGGGGCGAGGGCAGGTCCTGCTGGTCATCGGGCTCGGGCAGGCCGCTGCCGATGGCATGCGAGTGGCGCCGCTCCTTGGCCTCCTCCTGGGAGTGGAGCTGGTACCTGGGGAGCGGAGCAGAGATCAGCACAGTGAGCTGAATCGACACCAGCCCAAGTCCTCCCTGCAGCCTCAGCATTGGGGGGCACCACTGGTCCCCCACAGAAAGCTCCACATTCCCACCCTCCCTCCCCAGCATCATCCAAAAGTGATTCAGGCTCTTTTACCTCAACCCTTTCTTGGGCAGCGTGTTCCTGTCGCGGTTGGCACTGGAAGGGAAGAAATATCAGTCACATCCCTGCACAGGTGAAGAAAGGTGCCATGGGGATGGAGTTTTTCCCCAAAAATGGAGCAGGAAAGAGCCTCGGAAGCAGGTAAAGGTCACGGCAGGATGGCAGGGAGAGACCCGAGCCCGCAGAGGTGCCCCAGCAGCCCCGTGTCCTCTCTCCAGCCATACCTGTCCAGGTGTGCAAGCCGGGGGCTCCCGCTCCAGCCCAGCTCCCCTGCCTCTTCCTCCTCCTCTGTGCTCGCGGCGGGTACGGCAGCAGGGGTAGGAGTGGTGGTGCTGCCCCCCGAAAAGGCACTGGGCAGGCTCATGGGCATCTGCAGGGACTCCATGCTGCGGTGCAGGCCTGAGAGCTTGGAGTACATCCTACCCTCCTTGGGGACGCTGAAGCCGCCCATGAGCTCCAGGCCCTGGGAGAAGCTGGCCGAGTTGATGTTAAGGATGGGGGCAGGACTGGGGCTGAAGGGTGCGACGTGCCCACCAGTCGGGTGCAGCTCCTGGAGCTTGGCAGCGTGGGGAGGTTGCAGCTCGCTGGAGGAGGGCAAGTCCAGGCTGTTGGAGTTGACCTTGTCCAAGTTGGCCAGCGAGGGAGGCTTCACATAGGTCTTGGTAGCCGCTCTGGAAGGGGGGAAAAGGGTAAGGAAGCAGGTGAGACTCGGGTGCTGGGCACAGCGGGGAGCTGGGCACCACCGTGCGTGGCACCTACTGCCCCCAGAGGAGGCAGGATTATACCTGAGAGGGGTGGGGGGCAGCTCAGCCGCCTTGGTCGCTGGCGAGAGGTTGGCCTGGGCTTTTGGGGTGCTCTCAGGTGAGCTGACACTCTTCAGCGTCCCACACTCAGAGTCAAGTGCCACTGCCTTGGCCTTGGCCTTCTCCTTCTCGCGGTCAGTCTGGTTGACAGGGGCCGGAGCGCTGCGGCCGCTGCCGATCTTGGATGGCTCCTTGAGCCGGGACACCGAGATGCTGCCCTGCTTGGTGCTCAGCAGGCTGGGATCGATGCTACTGCTGACTGGCCGGTTCGCTCCGCGGCCACCGGTCACACTCATGGAGCTGGACTTGGCCGGCCGGGGCAGGCTGCGGTACTGGATGTTGGAACGAGCCCCTGGGGCCAGGAAGCCAGGCTCGGCTGCGTTGGAGACATCCAGGCTTGTTTTCCTCCCACTGACCGGCTTGACAGGGATGCCAGAGCTCTTCTGGACCTTGCCGAGTGTGGCTGAGCCCCCAGTCTGCATGACGGTAGCCGTGCCAGTGGCAGGAGCTGGTTTCTTGTAGCCAAAGGAGCTGGAGGCAGAGGGACGTGTGAGACCCGAGGGTGGCTTCTTGGCATCAGCAGTGCGGTCACGGCCAGCGTCAGAGGAGGAGCGCTGCAGGCCTGAGTTCTTCACAGACAGTTTGCTCTTGTCAGTGGCTTTGGTCTCAGGTTTGCCTGGTGGGCAGGGAAGGACAGGTTAGTGTCTCAGGAGTCTTTGGGGACATTTGGGTGTGAACTAGCCCAGATCATAGAATCATAGAATCATAGAACAATCAGGTTGGAAGAGACCCATTGGATCATTGAATCCAACCATTCCTATCAAACACTAAACCATGTCCCTCAGCACCTCATCCACCCGTCCCTTAAACACCTCCAGGGAAGGGGAATCAACCACCTCCCTGGGCAGCCTGTTCCAATGCCCAATGACCCTCTGTGTGAAAAACTTCCTCCTAATCTCTAGCCTAAATCACCCCTGGCGGAGCTTGAGGCCATTCCCTCTCGTCCTGTCCCCTGTCACTTGGGATATGGGACATCGGAGATGAGTGGATGCGATGGAACGAAGGGGCACGCTGTCGCCCCAGGGGTCAAGGCAGAGCCACAGCCAGGGCCCCAGTGCACCCAGCCAGCCCAGCGCACGGCAACAAAGCAGGGATTCGTGTGGGGCCAGACCCACAACCTGCCCGTGGGGATGCACATCTCTGCTACCCACCAGCCCACGTCCCACTGCCGAGCTAAGGGCAGCCACAGCACATCCCCTGGCTGACACACACAGGGAAGGCGTGTGAAGGCTCTGGAGTGAGTCCAGAGAAGAGCAACAAAGCTGGGGAAGGGGCTGGAGAACAGGCCTGATGAGGAAGGGCTGAGAGAGCTGGGGGTGTTTATCCTGGAGAAGAGGAGGCTGAGGGGAGACCTCATTACTCTCTACAACTACCTGAAGGGAGGTTGTAGAGAGGAGGGAGCTGGGCTCTTCTCCCAAGTGACAGGGGACAGGACAAGAGGGAATGGCCTCAAGCTCCACCAGGGGAGGTTTAGGCTGAACATCAGGAAAAAATTTTTCACAGAAAGTGTCATTGGGCCCTGGAACAGGCTGCCCAGGGAGGGGGTTGATTCACCTTCCCTGAAGGGGTTTAAGGGACGGGTGGACAAGGTGCTGAGGGACATGGTTTAGTGGGAATGGTTGGACTCAATGATCCTGTGGGTCTTTTCCAAGCTGGTGATTCTATGATTCTATGAAGACACCATCCAACCCTCTCCCCATCAGAGGGGTTGGACGTTGCCTGAATCAGGTCTTACCTGCCACTTTGAGGGTGCTCTGGGCCGTGTGGGTGATGGGGGAGGTCACGGCCACTGGAGGAGTCTTGCCCTTCTTGAGGGAGCCAGGGGTGCCCAGACTGACAGGTTTCTTCAGCTCACCACCCTTGGACCCCTCGTCGCCGCCCTCCGAGGGCTCCCTCCGCCACTTGGAGGAGCCATGCTCCATCTTGAGGCTGTTGCTGTCGTAGTCCAGCTTCTTGGGCGGCTTGTCCTCACTGTCACCGTACCAGCTCAGCCCACTCTCCGCCAGCGAGCGCTTCTCCGAGTCCGTGCGCAGCTGCAGGCAGAGCAGAGTTAGCAGTGCCCCTGGCAACCTTTCTGAACTCAGCCTCGTGAGCACGAGTCAGTGGGGAGAGGGATGCTCCAGACACCTGTGCCATGCCTCAACTCCCCCATGCTCAAGTCCAGGGAGGTGATTTTCCCTCTGGACTCAGCACTGGTGAGGCCGCTCCTTGAATCCTGTGTTCAGTTCTGGGCCCCTCACCACAAGAAAGATGTTGAGGCTCTGGAGCAAGTCCAGAGAAGAGCAATAAAGCTGGTGAAGGGGCTGGAGAACAGAACCTATGAGGAGCGGCTGAGAGAGCTGGGGGTGTTTATCCTGGAGAAGAGGAGGCTGAGGGGAGACCTCATTGCTCTCCACAATTACCTGAAAGGAGGTTGTGGAGAGGAGGGAGCTGGGCTCTTGTCCCAAGGGACAGGGGACAGGACGAGAGGGAATGGCCTCAAGCTCCACCAGGGGAGATTTAGGCTGGACATTAGGAGGAAATTTTTCACAGAAATGGTCATTGGACATTGGAATAGGCTGCCCAGGGAGGGGGTTGATTCACCTTCCCTGGAGGTGTTTAAGGCACAGGTAGATGAGGTCCTGAGGGACATGGGTTAGTGTTTGATAGGAATGGTTGGACTCCATGATCCGATGGGTCCCTTCCAACCTGGTTGTTCTATGATTCTATGATTCTATGCTGGCACCCACTGTCCCGTCGCCCCCAGAGGCTGTGGCACTGAGCTGGGACTGGTACCAGGAAGGGTGCAGGCACCACGGGTACTTACCGCTACGGCCGAGTTCCTGCGAGAGGCAGTGGGTGTGGAGGGCAGGGAGTTAAGCGAAGAGCTGGCGTTGAAGTCTTCCGAGCTGAGGTTGTCAGAGGCATCACTGAGGCCGCTGCTGATGGAACTGCTCTCGTCCCACCTGCAAAGGCAAAGACAGCGTAAGAGCCCAGCCCTGGCGGGTTCTGTCACCCACAGGACGTCCCCTCAGCCCTGGGCAGCGCCCACTGCGAGGACAGGCCCTATGAGGAGCGGCTGAGAGAGCTGGGGGTGTTTATCCTGGAGAAGAGGAGGCTGAGGGGAGACCTCATTGCTCTCTGCAGCTCCCTGAAAGGAGGTTGTGGAGAGGAGGGAGCTGGGCTCTTCTCCCAAGGGACAGGGGACAGGACAAGAGGGAATGGCCTCAAGCTCCGCGAGGGGAGATTTAGGCTGGACATTAGGAGGAAGGTCTTCACACAGAGGGTCATTGGGCATTGGAATAGGCTGCCCAGGGAGGGGGTTGATTCACCTTCCCTGGAGGTGTTTAAGGGACAGGTGGATGAGGTCCTGAGGGACATGGCTTAGTGTTTGATAGGAACGGTTGGACTCGACGATCCGATGGATCTCTTCCAACCTGGTGATTCTATGATTCTATGAATCTATGATCTGACACCCGCTGGCCACAGCCCATCCTGGCACAGGCTCAGCACACAGCAAACACAACATAAGCAGGAGCCCCCCTGACGCCATATCTCCCCATTAGGGTCCCTGGGGGGATTTTTGGGGTCGGAGGGTACCGAGTCCAACCATTCCTATCAAACTTCCTCGAGTGGCCCCCTTCCCTGCATCACCGCACCCTGCTCCCTCTCTCCGGCCCCTGTGGGGGCATAGGCAGCAGGTACGGGCACTGCCGCGGTGCCGGGGCGGCTGCTCCATGCCAGGGGCTCAGCAGAGCGTGCACAAGCCCATCTCCAGGGCCATCAGTCAGCGTCGTGCCGGGGCAGCAGCTGCCTCCGCACTCCACGGGCTCGGGCAGCTCCGGGCTGTGCCCGCAGCCATCACAGCCAGATCACAGCCAGGCACGAGGCGTTTTCCAGCAGGATGGTCACAGCCCCTTTCAGGTCAGCGGCTGAGTAGGTCAGTGAGGCCCCACAGCCTCCAAGGGGCTGCGGGTGACAAGCAGCAGTGCTGGAGAGGGGAGTAGAGGGAGGGCTGCAGCCAGCCCCGGTCTCTGCCAGAGATGCCCCTTCCCCACACTGGGGACAGAGGTGCAGCAGGAGCCCCAGCTGCCACTGAACCCATGGGAGCCAGACAGACACCCACAGTGCTGTGTCCCTGCCTCTCTCACAGAATCACTTGGTCAGAAAAGACCTTTGAGATCATCGAGTCCAACCATACCAGTTCACTACTAAACCAGATCCCTGAGCACCTCATACACCCATTCAGCAGTGGGGACTCCACCAACTCCCTGTGCATAGAATCATAGAACAACCAGGTTGGAAGGGACCCATAAGGATCTTCTAGTCCAACCATTCCTATCAAACACTAAACCAAGTCCCTCAAGACCTCATCTACCTGTGCCTTAAACACCTCCAGGGAAGGTGAATCAACCACCTCCCTGGGCAGCCTATTCCAATGCCCAATGACCCCTTCTGGGAAAAACTTCCTCCTAATCTCCAGCCTAAATCTCCCCTGGCGGAGCTTGAGGCCATTCCCTCTTGTCCTGTCCCCTGTCCCTTGGGAGAAGAGCCCAGCTCCCTCCTCTCTACAACCTTCCTTCAGGTAGTTGTAGAGAGTAATGACTGCAGCCTCTGCCAGGGCCGGAGAACACTTTTGGTGAAGATATTTTTTCCTGATATCCAATCTGAACCTGCCCTGGTGCAGCTTGAGGCCATTCCCTCTTGTCCTATCACCCTTCACTTGGGAGAAGAGCCCAGCACCCACCTCACAACAACCTCCTGTCAGGCAGTTGTAGACAGTGATGAGTCCTCCCCTCAGCCTCCTCTTCTCCAGACTAAACAGCCCCAGGTCCCTCAGCCGTTCCCAGAATCCTTGGGCTCCAGCCCCTTCCCCAGTTCTGTTCCCTTCTCTGGACTCGCTCCAGCCCCTCAATGTCCTTCTTGGAGTGAGGGGCTCAAACTCAACCCAGGATTCGAGGTGCAGCCTCATGAGTGCCAAGTCCAGGGGCACAATGCGTCCCCTGCTCCTGCTGGCCACACTGTTGCTGATCCAGGCCAAAGCGCCACTGGCCTCCACGACCACCTGGGCCACCGCTGGCCCCTGCTGAGCCGCCACGTGCTTAGCTGGTGTGCACAGGAGGGTCCCCAACACCAGCATGTCCGTGCTGCCCCCAGCACAGCACGGGAAGCTTCGTCTCTGGCTGCACCAGCTCCCAGAGCACAGCTGAGCCCAAACACCCTGCCAGTCGGAGTCACCCAGTGCCCCCACAACCCCAAACGCTGCGGCAGTCACACTGCAGCATCACACGGGGCCAAACCCAACCCCTTGCTTTGGGCTCCAGCTTCTCCATCTTACAGAGATCAGCTCCCTCTCCTTTCAGCCAGCGCCACACCAAACCCACCCCAAAAGCAGCGACGCACGGGGAACCCCGCAGGTCCCACACCCACACAAAGAGACGGAGGCTCAAGGGCAGTGCGGCAGGGGCTGTGGCAGCGTGAGCATCCCACCAGGCACCCGGGCTCCGAGGCACCCCAACAGGGCCCCAATGATGCCAACAGAGTCCTGGGGATGCCGACACAAGCCCTGGTGATGCCCGTGCAGTCCCTGCGACGCCCACCCAACCTCAGTGATGCAAAGCTGACCCCAGTGCTGCTGACACGGTTCCCGTGATGCCCACCCGACTCTGGTGATGCAAATCCAACCCCGGGGACTCCCACGCAGCCCCAGGGACACCCACCCACACCCCAGCAATGCTCACCTGACCTTGGCAATGCCCACACGATCCCAGTGGTGCCTGCACGGCCCCAGGGATGCCGGCACAAGCCCTGGTGATGCCCGTGGCCCCTGTGACGCTCACCTGACCTTGGTGAAGCCTGCATGGCCCCAGTGATACCTGAACAGCCTCAGTGATGCTGACACAGCCCTGGTGATGCTCATCCAACACCACTGATACCAAGACAGCTCTGGCGATGCCCATATGACCACAGTGATGCCAGCACAAGCCCCGGTGATGCCAACACAGCTCTGGCGACGTCAACACAGTCCTGGTGACGCCCACCTGACCCCAGTGATGCCTGCACAACCCTGGTGATGCCCACACGACCCTGGTGATGTACATCCAACCCCAGTGATGCTGACACGAGCCTCGTTGATGCCTGCACAAACTCTGGTGATGCCAACACAAGCCCTGATGATGCTGCCCAGCCCCGGGGATGACCACATGAGCCCCAGTGATGCTGACATAAGACCCGGTGATGCCTGCACAAGTCCTGGTGATGCAGCCCAGCCCTGGTGAGGACCACATGAGCCCCGGTGATGGCAACATGAGCCCTGATGATGCTGCCCAGCCCCGGTGATGCCGACATGAGCCCTGATAATGCTGCCCAGCTCTGGTGATGCTGACATGAGCCTCAGTGATGCCAACACTAGCACTGATGATGCTGCCCAGCCCCGGGGATGCTGACACGAGCCCTGGTGATGCTGACACAACCCCTGATGATGCTGCCCAGCTCTGGTGATGCTGACACAAGCCCCAGTGATGCCGACATGAGCCCCAGTGATGCTGACACGAGCCCCAGTGATACCGACACGAGCCCTGATGATGCTGCCCAGCCCCCATGATGCTGACATGAGCCCCTATGATGCTGCCCAGACCCAGTGATGCTGACACGAGCCCTGGTGATGCCTTCACAAGCCCTGATAATGCTGCCCAGCTCTGGTGATGCTGACACTAGCCCTGGTGATGCTGATATGAGCCCTGGTGATACCTGCAATAGCCCTGATACTGCCGCCCAGCTCTGGTGAGGCTGACATGAGCCCCAGTGATGTTGACCACGTGAGCCCCAGTGATGCTGACCACGTGAGCCCCAGTGATGCCGACACGAGCCCTGATGATGCTGCCCAGCTCTGGTGATGCCAACATGAGCCCTGGTGATGCCAACACGAGCCCTGGTGATGATGCTCAGCCCTGGTGATGCCGCCACGAGCCCTGGTGATGCTGATATGAGCCCTGGTGATACCTGCACTAGCCCTGATAATGCTGCCCAGCTCTGGTGATGCTGACACGAGCCCCAGTGATACCGACATGAGTTCCAGAGATGCCAACATGAGTCCCAGAGATGCCGACATGAGCCCCAGTGATACCGACACGAGCCCCAGTGATACCGACACGAGCCCTGATGATGCTGCCCAGCCCCGGTGATGCCGACACGATTCCTGGTAATGCCGACACGAGCCCTGATGATGCTGCCCAGCTCTGGTGATGCCAACATGAGCCCTGGTGATGCCAACACGAGCCCTGGTGATGATGCTCAGCCCTGGTGATGCCAACACGAGCCCTGGTGATGATGCTCAGCCCTGGTGCTGCCGACACGAGCCCTGATGATACCTGCACTAGCCCTGATAATGCTGTCCAGCTCTGGTGATGCTGACACGAGCCCCAGTGATACCGACATGAGTCCCAGAGATGCCGACATGAGTCCCAGAGATGCCGACAGGAGCCCCAGTGATACTGACACGAGCCCTGATGATGCTGCCCAGCCCCGGTGATGTCGATACAAGCCCTGATGATGATGCTCAGCCCTGGTGATGCCGACATGAGCCCCAGTGATACCAACATGAGTCCCAGTGATGCTGACGTGAGCCCCAGTGATGCTGACGTGAGCCCTGATGATGCTGCCCAGCTCTGGTGATGCCAACATGAGCCCTGGTGATGATGCTCAGCCCCGGTGATGCCGACACGAGCTCCAGTGATGCCGACATGAGCCCTGATGATGCTGCCCAGCCCTGGTGATGCCGACATGAGCCCTGATGATGCTGCCCAGCCCTGGTGATGCCGACATGAGCCCCAGTGATACCAACATGAGCCCCGGTGATGCTGACATGAGCCCCAGTGATGCCGACATGATCCCCAGTGATACCGACATGAGCCCCAGTGATACCAACACGAGCCCTGATGATGCTGCCCAGCCCCGGTGATGCCGACACGATTCCTGGTAATGCCGACACGAGCCCTGATGATGCCGCCCAGCCCCGGTGATGCCAACACGAGCCCCAGTGATGCCGACACAAGCCCCAGTGATGCCGACACGAGCCCTGATGATGCTGCCCAGCTCTGGTGATGCCAACATGAGCCCTGGTGATGCCAACACGAGCCCTGGTGATGATGCTCAGCCCTGGTGATGCCAACACGAGCCCTGGTGATGATGCTCAGCCCTGGTGATGCCGACACGAGCCCTGATGATACCTGCACTAGCCCTGATAATGCTGTCCAGCTCTGGTGATGCTGACACGAGCCCCAGTGATACCGACATGAGTCCCAGAGATGCCAACATGAGTCCCAGAGATGCCGACATGAGTCCCAGAGATGCCGACACGAGCCCCAGTGATGCCGACACGAGCCCTGATGATGCTGCCCAGCTCTGGTGATGCCGACACGAGCCCTGGTGATGCCAACACGAGCCCTGGTGATGATGCTCAGCCCTGGTGATGATGCTCAGCCCTGGTGATGCCGCCACGAGCCCCGGTGATGCTGCCAGGAGCCCTGGGGCTGCCGCCCCTCCCCGGTGCCGCCGCCACGAGGCGCGGGGCAGCAGGGAGGGACCCGGGGAGGGATGCCGAGCTCCCCCCGAGCCATGGCGGCTGCCCCCGGCGGGGAGCGGCCCCGTGTCCGTCTGTCCGTCCGCCCCAGCCCCAGACAAAGCGCAGCCCGCGGGGCTTTGTCTGCGCCCCCGGTACCTGTCGCGGGGAGGGGCGGCCCTTAAAGCGCCCGCACCGCCTCCCAGCAGCCCCCGCACCGCACCAGGAACACCAGCCCCGCCCCACTGCCCCCCCCAAGGGACACCGAGTCCGGCCCGGTGCCCCCCAAGTGCCACCGAGTGCCGCCCCAGTGCCCCCCAGCACCTCCAGTACTGCCACAGTGCCTCCAGTCTGGCCTCAGTGCCACCCCAGTGCCGCCCCAGTGTCCCCAGTCCGGCCTCAGTGCCACCCCAGTCACCCTACTGCCACCCCAGTGTCCCCAGTCCCGCCCCACTGCCCCCCAAGTGCCACTGAGTCCCGCCCCAGTGGCCCCAGTCCCGCCCCACTGCCCCCCAAGTGCCACTGAGTCCCGCCCCAGTGTCCCCAGTCCAGCCCCACTGCCCCCCAAGTGCCACTGAGTCCCGCCCCAGTGGCCCCAGTCCAGCCCCAGTGCCCCCCAAGTGCCACTGAGTCCCGCCCCAGTGGCCCCAGTCCAGCCCCACTGCCCCCCAAGTGCCACTGAGTCCCGCCCCAGTATCCCCAGTCCGGCCCCACTGCCCCCCAAGTGCCACTGAGTCCCGCCCCAGTGTCCCCAGTCCTGCCCCAGTGCCCCCCCGGGCCACCAAGTGCCGCCCCAGTATCCCCAGTCCTGCCCCACTGCCCCCCCGGGCCACCAAGTGCCGCCCCAGTATCCCCAGTCCTGCCCCACTGCCCACCCTGGGCCACCAAGTGCCGCCCCAGTATCCCCAGTCCGGCCCCAGTGCCAGCCAGCACCTCCAGTACTGCCACAGTGCCCCTAGTCCAGCCTCAGTGCCCCCAGTCCGGCCCCAGTACCCCCAGTGCCACTCCAGTGCCCCCAGTCCGGCCTCAGTGCCCCCAGTCCGGCCTCAGTGCCTCCAGTGCCCCCCCAGTGTCCCCAGTGCTCCAAGTGCAACCCACTGTGCTCCCAGTGCCCCCAGTCCAGCCCCAGTGCCTCCAGTACTGTCACAGCACCCTCAGTCCGGTCCCAGTGCTCCCAGTGCCACTCCGGTGCCCCCTGTGCTGCCCCAGTGTCCCAGTGCCACCCCACTGCCCCCCAGTGCCACCGAGTGTCGCCCCAGTCCAGCCCCAGTGCCCCTAGTTCAGCCCCAGTACCACCTAGTGCTGCCCCAGTGTCCCCAGTCCAGCCCCAGTACCACCCAGCACATCCAGTACAGCCACAGTGCCCCCAGTCTGGCGCCAATGCCCCCAGTGCCACCCCAGTGTCCCCAGTCCAGTCCCAGTGCCCCTAGTCCAGCCCCAGTGCCCCCAGTGTCCCCAGTCCAGTCCCAGTGTCCCCAGTCCAGCCCCAGTGCCACCCAGCACATCCAGTACTGCCTCAGTGTCCCCAGTCCAGCCCCAGTGCTCCAAGTGACACCCTAGTGACCCCCCCTGTGGTCCCAGTGCCCCCAGTCCAGCCCCAGTGCCTCCAGTACTGTCACAACACCCTCAGTCTGGCCCCAGTCCAGCCCCAGGACCCCCAGTGCCACCCAGTGCCCCCAGTCCGGCCTCAGTGTCCCCAGTCCAGCCCCAGTGCCACCCCGGTGTCCCCAGTCCAGCCCCAGTGCTCCTAGTGCCACCCTAGTGCCCCCCACTGTTGTCCCAGTGCCCCCAGTCCAGACAGAGCACCCCCAGTGCCACCTCAGTGTCCCCAGTCCAGCCCCAGTGTCCCTAGTACTGCTACAGCACCCCCAGTCCAGCACCAATGTCCCCAGTCCAGCACCAGAGCCCCCAGTGCCACCACAGTGTACACAGTGCCTCCAGTGCCACCCCAGTGACCCCAGTTCAGCCCTAGTGCCCCCAGTCTGGCCCCAGTGCTGCCTCAGTGCCACCCCAGCGCCCACCACTGTTGGCCCAGTGACCCCAGTCTGTCCCCAGCACCTCCCTGTCTGGTCCCAGTATGCCCAAGTCCAGCCCCAGTGCCACCCCAGCACCCCCAGTCCAGCCCCAGTGCTTCCCAGCACATCCAGTCAGGCCTCAGTGCACTCATTGACGCCCCAGTGTCACCCATCCAGCCCCAGTGGCCCCAGTGCCATTCCAGTGTGCCCCACTGCCATCCCGGCAGCCCCAGTCTGGCCCCAGTCTGGCCCAAGTGTTGCCCAGTGCCCCCCAGTGCCCATCAGTCACCTACATGAAGCCCCAGGGCAATCTCCATTCCAGTGTCCCCCAGTCTCATCCCTGCATCCAGCCCCTGTGCCCTCCCCAGCCCAGAGCCCCCCAGCCACGTCCCCACACGAGCCCCAGGGCCCCTGGTGCCCCCAGCCTCAGCTCAGTATCCCCCCAATCTCCACCAGGCCCCCTACAGCCCCAAGACCCCAAAGGCAGCCTCAGTGCCCCCAGTTCTACCTCCACATCCAGCTCCCCCCAAGTCCTCCCCCAGTCCCCTCAGACTCACATCCAACTCCAGTGCCCCCAGACCCATCCCCACATCCATCCCCAGGCCCCCCAGTCCCACTCATCAACCCCCCCAGCATCCTCTAGCCCCAGCCCAGCATCCCCCCAGTCTGAGCTCAGCCCCTCCCCAGCTGCCCATACACCCTCACCCCCCCATAGAATCATAGAACAACCAGGTTGGAAGAGACCCAGCGGATCTTCTAGTCCAACCATTCCTATCAAACACTAAACCAAGTCTCTCAAGACCTCATCCACCCGTCCCTTAAACACCTCCAGGGAAGGGGAATCAACCACCTCCCTGGGCAGCCTCTGCCAATGCCCAATCACCCTTTCTGTGAAAAACTTCCTTCTAATGTCCAGCCTGAACCTTCCCTGGTGGAGCTTGAGGCCATTCCCTCTCGTCCTGTCCCCTGTCACTTGGGAGAAAAGCCCAGCTCCCTCCTCTCTACAACCTCCCTTCAGGTAGTTGTAGAGAGCAATGAGGTCTCCCCTCAGCCTCCTCTTCTCCAGGATACACACCCCCAGCTCTCTCAGCCGCTCCTCATAGGGCCTGTTCTCCAGCCCCTTCACCAGCCTCGCTGCTCTTCTCTGGACTCTCTCCAGAGCCTCAACATCCTTCTTGTGCTGAGGGGCCCACAACTGAACACAGGATTCAAGGAGCGGCCTCACCAGCCCCAGTGTCCCCAGTCCCTCTCAGGCTGGCCCCAGCACCCCCAAACATCTCCCTGGGGGTCCTGGGGGGGGTCTGCCTGTGCCCAGCCCCATGGGTGCCCAGATGGCTGCTCCCAGCAACTCCAGCTCCCGTGAGAGCAGCCGTGCCTGCACCAACCCCCCTCTGTCCGTCCTACTTTCCCTCTCTCGCCCCAGAGCAGGAGCTGCAACCCCCTGGGTCCTCTCTGGGCTGACAGTGGGGACCCCAGCCCGGCCGCAGCAGGCAGAGAGGGTTAACTGCAGTCTTGGCAGAACAACCCCGGTCCCTGCGGGCTGGGAAATAAGTAATTCCTTCCTCACGCCTTCCTCGCAGGCAACGCCAACCAACGCCTCCAACCAACGCCTCTTGGCTCCATCCTCGCTGCACAGCCCCATCCCCTTCGCCATCGCTGGCTGTGGTGCTTGCCCGGGCGAGGAGAGGTGCTGCGGCATGGTGGGAGAACCAGGGATGCAGGATCTCTCTGGTGCCCAACCACCCCCAACCCACCACCGCTCCCTGCCTGCACCCACCATCTCGGTAGCTCCTCTCGGCCCTCTCGACAGCTCCTCTGGGTGCCTCCCGCTGCAGGGTGACGGCAACATGCGCCAGTGGGTGCGGCAGCATCGCATCTCCACGGCCCCTCTGGCCTGGTATGACGCCGGACCCCATCCCCTCCTCTCCCTCCTCCTGGCCAGCTGCCCCAGCCCCACCTTGGCCAGAGCAGCCCTGGCTCTTGCTGGGCCCAAATCTGGGCTCAGGGCATCCAGGGGCGCAGCAGGACCCTTCACACAGAGGGTCATTGGGCATTGGAATAGGCTGCCCAGGGAGGTGCTTGAGTCACCTTCCCTGGAGGTGTTTAAGACATGGGTGGATGAGGTCTTGAGGGACTTGGTTTAGTGTTTGACAGGAATGGTTGGACTAGAAGATCCGATGGGTCCCTTCCAACCTGGTTGTTCTATGATTCTATGATTCTAGGAGCCATCCCAGCACAGCCTGGCACAAGAGCCACCAGGAAGGGTGGCTTTGATCCTGCCAGAGCCAGGGCGCTGGTGCTGATTGGCAGAGAATCACTGTCGGCCACCGCGCTGGCAGCAGCACAGCACCAGCAGTGGCCCCTTCGCCAAGGAGATCCCCCAGCTCATTCCTTTGGCTCCTCTTGGCTCCTCTTGGCTGGAATTCTCCACGCTTCCCATGTCTTGCACTGGCCCAGACCGATCTGCTCCCAGCACTCGTGTCCATGCCCGGCCAGCGCTGCCCAAACCCCAACACACACCCAAAGTCCATCTGCATCCAAGTGAGCTCCTCGTGGTCCACCCCAACCCTCTCCCCCTGCTCTGCTATGATCACTACAGAGGAGGAGAAGTGGGGCTTGCACTTGGGGGTCTCCACACCCCCAACTTCTGGGGCGCGGGAACCACTGGGGCTCGGTGCCAGTGGCTTCTCCCATCACAGCCCCATCCTGAACCACCGGTGAGAGAAGCGAGGGCACAGCTGGGGCTTTTCCCTCCCTCCCTCCCTCCCTTCTCCTCCACTTAATGGGGCAGAAAAACCAATTAGCTGAATAAATCGGACTGGGGGGTGGGGACTCCCCGCGGGCACAGGAGCGGGAAGGGGTGGCTCTGCTTCCCCGTCACATCCACCTCAGCAAACACTTCAAGGCATCACAACACCCACAACGCTCTCCCAGACTCTCTTAGGGTCCCCACAGCCCCCCCCCAACACCTCATGCCCTTTTTACGGCCCCAGGCACCCCCAATACCCCTTGAGAACCCTGCAGAACCACTTAGGATCCCCTACATTTCTCTAAGGTCTCCCCAGACACCCTAAACCCCTGTGTACCCCCCAGTACTCCCCACAAAGCCCCAGGTACCCCCAGACAGCGTCAGCTCCCACCACCAGCCAGGCTGCCCTGACCCCCAGGTGCTTCCCGCCGGCATTTCAGGTGCCAGGATCTGGGACCCTTCACTGACACTCAGAGGAACAGGGGGGGCTGCACAGACCTCGCAGATGGGGAAACTGAGGCAGGGAAGAGGGTCTGACTCGCCTGAGCTCACCCGGCAGAAGAGGATCAGCACCACATCCCAGCAGCTGCTCTACTCCCATGGCCTCCAGGCAGCGCCGCCCCCGGCCCCCCAGCCCCCAGCTTCCCGAGGGGCGCGGGGGTTCCCTCCGGGAAGACCGAGCGCGCGTGGCCCCTGTGAAGGGGGATCCACAGCCAGGCTGCGCCTCCAGCTCGACGCTGCGACCGCAGTAATAACAGGGTCCGATTTCCTCCGGGCGGCGAGGACGATGCCGTTGGGGTGTCAGCCAGCACGCGCTCCCTCGATGAGCTCAGCCACCGACCCCGAGCACACGCCTGGCAGCAGGGCTGTGGGGGCAAACCATGCAGGGTCCCCCCTCTGCACCCCTGAGCGACGGAAACCCCCAAGGAAGTGTGCACCCACACGGGGATCCCCAGCTGGTTTGGGAAGGCCGACCTGCGACGCCTGGCTCGGGGCAGCGTGGCGGCACGGTGGGCTGCGAGGCCACGTGCAGCGGTCAGGGAGTCCCAGGGCAGCGCTGGGGTGGGGAGCAGCGTGACTCAGTCTGCTTGCGAAATTCCTATTTTTTCCCCCTTGTCTGCAGAAGCCAGTGGCCTCGGACACCTCTGTCCGCAGCGGCCGAGACGCTTCGCAGGCAGCAGGGTGGCACGAGGCAAGCAGCAAAGCTAGGTCCTGAGCTCCCCAGGCGGCAAGTGGGCAGGCAGCAGGGTCTGGGGGGCAGATCCCCTCGAGCAGCTCTGCCCAGAGTGTGGGGGTGTGCGAGGTCAAGCCCTGAGCTCAGCTCTGCTCCGGCTCTGCGCTCAGCCCCAGCAATGAGCCGCAAAGGCCAGGAGCTTCCCAAATCCTGGATGTGAGCTGAGCAGCACCCAAGCCCTGCAACCCCAGGATCTGCTTCCCAAAACACCCCAAATGCGGCCTGGGCAGCCCCGGGGTTAGGGTCGGTGCTGGGTGCCGCGAGCCAAACCCCAGAATATAAGGCTGCTTGGAACGTAGTTGGACTAGAAGATCCGATGGGTCCCTTCCAACCTGGTTGTTCTATGATTCTGTGATTCTATGATTCTATGGGAGGGGCACTCCCGTGAAGGTGATGCCCAGCAGGGCTCCGAGTCCCCTTTTTGGAGCATCCCCCATCCCCAGTCAGAGGGTAGAACCTGCCGAGTCCCCGTACGCAGCACAGCACAGCAAATATTTATCCTGCACTGCTTCCCCTCTGCGCCCTGGCCAGCTGGGTTGGGCCCCTGTGCACACGCTGGGCCACGTGCAGGGTCACAGCCGAGCTTGCAGGGTGTCCCCAACGAGAAATGATTCACAGGCTCTCAGGGATGGTGGTGAGGGGTCAGGCTGAATGGCCAACTCCAAGCGAGGGGCGTTTGAGGGAAAGGAGCAGAGCGCCAATCCTGCTTGGAGATGGAGAGGAGTGCGGCCGCTCCCCTGCCGCTCTCGGGGAGCGAAGCCAAACATCTGCTCCCATCTCCGGCTGCGCTGAGCCCAAGCAGCTGAGAGGAAGCCAGAGCCGGGCCAGACGGAGCATGGTGAGAGCCAGCTCAGGAGTATCCTTAGCCTGGAGAAGAGGAGGCTGAGAGGAGACCTCATTACTCTCTACAACTACCTGAAGGGAGGTTGTGGAGAGGAGGGAGCTGGGCTCTTCTCCCAAGGGACAGGGGACAGGACAAGAGGGAATGGCCTCAAGCTCCACCAGGGGAGATTTAGGCTGGACATCAGGAGGAAGTTCTTCACACAGAGGGTCATTGAGCATTGGAATAGGCTGCCCAGGGAGGTGGTTGAGTCACCTTCCCTGGAGGTGTTTAAGGGACGGGTGGATGAGGTCTTGAGGGACTTGGTTTAGTGTTTGATAGGAATGGTTGGACTAGATGATCCGATGGGTCCCTTCCAACCTGGTTGTTCTATGATTCTATGATTCTATCCATCCCTGGGACTCGCTCCCTGCCGGAGGGGACCGCGGGCTCTTAGCACCAGCACAGTGGCACAGGACGGTGCCCAGATGGTACCGTGAGTTGGACGCACACCCACCCCTGAGTCCCACAGCGCCTCGAAGTCCTGATGTCAAAGCCTATGGCCTCAGCTCTGTTCCAGGCACTGTAGTCGGATGCAACAGTACCTCTCCTGCCATTCCCAACAGAAAACGAAGCCCAAAATGTCACCCTAAATCACAGCGATCCCGGGGGCGCACGAGGATTTCCCCCGGGCAGTGAAAGCCCCACGGGATATGTGCAGTGTCAGGGTCAGCTCCGGAGTGCTGCCTGCACCCCCACAGCCCCACAGGGCACGACCACCAGCAGCCGCTGCGGTGAGAAGGTGCTGGCTTAGCTGCCAGCCCTGCTCCCCCCTGCCCGTGCCTCCAACCCCCTGCACCGATGGCAGATTCGGGCCCAGTGGCACCCACGCTCTGCCAGCATCCCCCAAGGTCCAACCTAGCCACAAGACTTTGCCACCACAGGGTATTCAGGCAGCTCCAAGGATGGAGGTGGCTTGTCCCAGTTTATCCGAGGGGATCTGCTCTGGGGAGCAGCCCATCCCACAAGCACCATCCCAGGGCGCACAGCTGAGCTGAGGTCTTCGTGTCCCCACACCTCACCTCGAACACCAGAGCCAGGGGGAGGTGCTCTTCCTCCTCCTCCCTCAAGTTCCTCACTCCAAGCCCTGACCCTCTCCCAGCTGGCAGGGGGGATGGAGGGAAACTGAGGCATGGCTGAGGGCACACAGCAAGGTCCCTTCAACCTCCATCCAGTGCCTTGCACTGCCCCACACCACAAAGCGGGGAGATGCTCAGACCCTGCTGAGTCCTCGGCACTGGGGGCAGTGGCCTGATGGACCCTCTGGAGACAGCCAGAGCAGCCCAGCAACCTCACAGCAGCATCGCTGCGGGGAAAGGGCTGGGGAACAGGCCGACTGACCAAGGGTCTGACAAAGGGAGAAAGGACACGCAGGACGCTCTCCAAGCCCAGGTGACGTGGCAGCATGATGCAAAGCAGGGATGAGCTGACACCCTTGCTATGTCCTCAGCCCGGCACCCTGTCCTGCGCGGGTTGGGGGAAGGCCCACAGCCCCAGGCAGGGTTGGGGGATGGGAGCCAGTGCACCCCATCATCTCCCGACCGCAGCGAAGCCCCACAGCACCCCACATGCTCCCCACCACATCCCAGATGGCCCCAGGGAACGCTTTGGCGTCACGCACACTCACCCGCTGGCAGCCAGGACCCACAAGAGCCGCTCGCATCAGGCCCCTGAGCGCACACAGGGAGAGGCACCAACATGCAGCTGCACCGCGCTGCCGGGGAGCAGCGGTTCCGCGTGCCGGAGGTGGCACCGCTCGGACACGCAGGATGTGGCTGGGACGAAACCGGGCAAAGCCTGGCTTGAACATTCCCGCTTGCGAGCTCTCCGCCTCCTCAGCCACCGCCTGATTCACACGCAGGTCTGCACACGAAGGCGCCCGCGCTGCTGCATCACAGTGGCAGCGCCACGGCTGCACCGACGCAGAGACGGATCGGGGGGGTGACCTTGGTGGGATGACCTCCGGGGTCTGGGAAACATCCCCAGCCCAGCCCAGGCAGGAGGGCATCGCTGGCAGGAGCGCAGCCCTCCAGGGAAAGGGAGCAGCGAGTGGCACGCTGAGCGGTGCTGGGTGGCAACCGGAGTCAACAGCGGCCAAGGAAGGAAGATTTGCCTGGAGAAGAGGAGGCTGAGAGGAGACCTCATTACTCTCTACAACTACCTGAAGGGAGGTTGTAGAGCGGAGGGAGCTGGGCTCTTCTCCCAGGTGACAGGGGACAGGACAAGAGGGAATGGCCTCAAGGTCCATCAGGGGAGATTTAGGCTGGAGATTAGGAGGAAGTTCTTCACACAGAGGGTCATTGGGCATTGGAATAGGCTGCCCAGGGAGGTGGTTGAGTCACCTTCCCTGGAGGGGTTTAAGGGACGGGTGGATGAGGTCTTGAGGGACTTGGTTTAGTGTTTGATAGGAATGGTTGGACTAGAAGACCCAATGGGTCCCTTCCAACCTGGTTGTTCTATGATTCTATGGTTCTATGATTTTTCAGTGCTAGGGAACAGCCCAGGGGTTGGTGTTGTCTCAGCTGCACCCTGCCCAGACCCAAAGGGCAGGAGAGCAGCACCTGCCCAGTGGATGTGGCACCAAGCAGAGCTGGCTGCCTGTGTGCTCCACCATGGTGCCGGCGGCGGCACAGGCACAACGCAGGGCTGCTGCCAGCCTGGGGCTGTGCTGGGTCGCTGTTGGCTGAGGGCTGCCCTGCTGCAGAGCTCAGGGATGCGGTGACACCGGGAACAAAAGAAGGGCCTCGTTACCCAACAGGGAGGACAAAGCCAGCACTTTCCAACCCCAAAGCCAGCAGCTGGCTGCTGGTGGAGGGAAGCCGCGAGTGCCAGCCCAGCAGTTACAGCCGGGCAAGGAGCCCGGGTGCCAGCACATCTGGCTGATATAGAAATAGTGTTTGATAGGAATGGTTGGACTCAGTGATCCGATGGGTCTCTTCCAACCTGGTTGTTCTATGATTCTATGAAATGCTTCTGGGGGATGGCGCGTCCCCTCCTCTCGCCACCCAACTCCATCACCTCATCCCCAGTCTGGGCTCACCCCAACAACCACCCTGCTGGATTCACAATGCCTCCATGGACAGTCCCACGCCAGCCACGGCTGTGCCTCACCTACCTCTGCTCTCTCCCCTTGCAGGCTGGTTCCCCAGTGAGCCGCAGGGATGGCAGGTCCCATCCCACACGGGTTGTGCCTCCGTGTCCTTCCAAGCTGTCTCTGACCTACTGCCCTACAAGCCTGGGCCTGCGCCGGCGCGGTGCAGGAGCCACTGGCCCAGTGGCCCAGGCCTGGGGGCTGGTGGCCCCATCTGCAGCACTCGGCTCCTGCCCGGTGCATTAGCAGCACGGGGAGACAGGGCCTGGGGGGGGATTTGCTTTCTAGGTCAGAGCCAGCCGAGGAGGCTGGATGAGGGGCTGCGCTGGATGAGGGGCTGCGCTGGATGAGGGGCTGCGCTGGATAAGGGGCTGCATTGGATAAGGGGCTGCGCTGGATGAGGGCTCCCAGCCAGCTTGGGGAGAAGGGGGTGCCCCAGTGCTGCACCGAGTGCCCAGGCTCCTGGACCCCAGCATCCCCCAGCACCTGTCCCTGGGGACAGAGGTGCTGTCACATTGCCCACCCTGCCCTCCAGGTGCTGCCATGGGGCCACAGAGGACAGAGCAGTGACTCGGTCACCAAATGCTGTATGCCAGAAACATCCCAGGATGTGTCCCTGTGGATAAGAGGGTCCTGTGCTGCCCCAGCTGCCCTCCTGCACCCACCTCTGGGGAGAGAAACCCAGCACGGGGCACCCAGCTCGTCTCTGCACCAACTGGCAGCGCTGGGGATTTCCTACAGGGAAATCTCACTGGGGGCCCTGCGCAGAAGAGGGACCAGGCGGTGCTGGCCCAGTTTGCTGTGGCACCCAAAGCTCCATTCACATCAGCAAACCACAGTGGCCTCACAGGAGGCTCAGCTGCTCAGGGCTCCATCCCCACAGCTCAGCCTTTCCTGGGAGAAGTGGAGCAGGGTGCACAGGGCTGAGCCCAGTGAGCATCCCCCGGGCCCAATCCTGCCTGCGCTCTTCCTGCTCAGTGGCCAATGGAGATGAAGCCACCACACTCAGGCATATCCCCTCCCAGTGCCGCCTCCACAGCTAAGGGCACCCCAAGGTTATCCACCTCCAAGATTAGACAAGGAGGAAGACAGGGAACAGTGGAGTCCTTCAAATCTTCCTAGCCAGACCCAATGTGGCCCCAGCCATACAAGACACGCCAAAGCTGCCCTGTCGCCCGTCACTCCTCATGGTCTGGTGGCTGGTGGCAGAAGGTGGTGACGTGCCACCCCATGTGAGGTGTTAGAACCCAAGAGAGGTCTATGCTGAGCCAGCCCAATGCACTCCTGTCCACGAGCACAGGGCAGCCCCCCAGGGCCACCCTGGAGCCTGAGGTGTCGTAGCCACTCTTGCCCCTGAGCCAGAGGACGGCAGGGCCAGAGGCCAGCACAGCATCCCTCACTGTATCCCCCACAGCCCTAACATGCACCCCTGAGCCATGTCTGGGAGTGCTGGCCCTAGGCTGGGTGCAAAGCACGGACAGGATGAGAGGGAATGGTCTCAAGCTCCACCAGGGGAGGTTTAGGCTGGACATTAGGAAAAAAAAATTCATGGAAAGGGTCACTGTGCACTGGCAGAGGCTGCCCAGGGAGGGGGTTGAGTCACCTTCCCTGGAGAAGTTTAAGGGACAGCGCTGAGGGACATGGGTTAGTGTTTGATGGGAATGGTTGGACCTCAATGATCCAGTGGGTCTCTTCCAACCTGGTGATTCTATGACTCTGTCCCACAATGAGCTGATGTGACTATGGCACCTCATGAGGGCCGGAGCAGCACGGTCAGGAGGCCAACTATCTCCCATGCTCTGGGACAACTCAAATGCTGGAGATATTTATTTTCTCCTGCACTGAAACAGGAAACCTCCAATATGCTGAAACCCTGGATCCCTGCCAGAGCCAGGGGCACTCAGCAGCAGGAGTTGGATGCGTCTGGAAAGAAACAGTGAGCCCTGAGTGCTCCTGTTCCTGCAGGTGGAGGGAGGGACAGAGGCTGACAGGGTTCCCAAAAGGAAGGGACCCTGCTCACAGCACACCCTGCTCCTCCGTGGTGCCATTCAATGCCACCCAATGCCAATGACACCTTGGTGCCCGGCCCTCACTGGCATGCTGAGATGTCACCCGACCCAGTCTGTCCCACCACAGGCCACCAGTGGTCCTGGCTGGACATGGGAGATCCCCACAGCACCAGGGTCAAAGCTGGTAGTTCAGACTCGCTAGTGACAAGAGGAGGGAGCTGGGCTCTTCTCCCAAGTGACGGGACGGGACAAGAGGGAATGGCCTCAAGCTCCACCAGGGGAGATTTAGGCTAGAGATTAGGAGAAAGTTTTTCACACAGAGGGTCATTGGGCATTGGAACAGGCTGACCAGGGAGGGGGTTGATTCACCTTCCCTGGAGGTGTTTAAGCAACGGGTGGATGAGGTCCTGAGGGACTTGGTTTAGTGTTTGATAGGAATGGTTGGACTTGATGATCCGGTGGGTCTCCTCCAACCTGGTGAGTCTATGATTCTATGGTGTAAACTGGGAGAGAACTTCTGAAAGCAGCAGAAAGCTCTGGCCCAGGGTTCCTGCAGCCACACACCACTTGCCTCTCTGTGAGCATCCAGATGAAGCTGGACACTTCCCACGTGCCATGAGAGCAGCACGATCCAGCTCAGGGGCTCACTGGCTCAGCATCACCTGCACTGCAAGGCTACATTGCCTCACCAATGGGAAAGCATCTCATGGGATGCAGAGACATGGCCAGGATCTCTGTGCTCCTCTATCCATCCCTGCTGCGCCTGGTGCCCCCACAACCAGCCAAACGTGAGGTGGTGAAACCTCCAGGATAGTCTTGTGCTGGGCATGAGCCCGGCACAAGCACTTACCCCGTGGTGATGTCCTCATCCTCCGTCAGAGTCTTGCCCATCAGATCACTGTCGCTCATGTAGCCCGACTTCAGCTCCACGTCATCGGTGTCCAGCGCCTCGACCAGCTCCAGGCGGGAGATGTGGCTGAGCTTGCTGGGGCTGCGCATGGGCATGGTGTGCGAGTAGTGCGCCCGCTCGCCGTGCATGTACCAGCTGGGGGTGCCCTCCGAGCGGCAGGTCCCCCCGACCGATGGCGCGTCCCCAGCCTGCAGGCGTGGGCTCGACTGCCCGTAGCGCCAGGACAGCGGCGAGGAGCGGTTTGAGAGGCTGGAGACACTCCGGGCGTTGGCGTCATCACTGTCATAGCAGGTCATCTCCAGGGAGCTGCGAGCACAGGGTGCAGGGGGGTTAGAGTCAGAGAATCACTAGGTTGGAAAAGACCTTTGAGACTGAGTTCAACCGTACGTGTCCACTACTAAACCAGATCCCCAAGCACCTCATCCACTCGTCTTTTAAACATCTCCAGGGACGGGGACTCCACCAATTCCCTGGGTAGCCTCTGGCAGGGCCTGAGAATCCTTTCAGTGAAGATATTTATTCCTAATCATAGAATCACAGAACAACCAGGTTGGAAGGGACCCATCGGATCATCGAGTCCAACCATTCCTATCTAACACTAAACCATGTCCCTTAAGACCTCATCCACCCGTCCCTTAAACACCTCCAGGGAAGGTGAATCAACCACCTCCCTGGGCAGCCTATTCCAATGCCCAATGACCCTTTCTGTGAAAAACTTCCTCCTAATCTCCAGCCTAAATCTCCCCTGGTGGAGGCTGAGGCCATTCCCTCTTGTCCTGTCCCCTGTCCCTTGGGAGAAGAGCCCAGCAGGAACTGGCAGTTCAGTCACTCCCCGCACCCCTCAGAGTGTATTTTGGGCAAACGTCACATTAGGGAGTGATGCTGAGACTAAATTTAGACACCAAAAAATGATTACTTCTTGGAGCAGCTCCTCAGGAACCCACAGTCCTCGATTTGGCTCCAAACGTTACTATCAGCAAGCGATTTACTAGTTTGGATTAAACGCTCCTACAGGAGCACCACAAGCCAAGTCCCAGCTCCAGGACTGAATTTAAAACAGGGAACGACATTAAAAAAATGGGAAGTTTGTTAAAGCGGAACTAAAAGGGGCAGCTAAAAGGGTTTAGGTTTTGTCGGCACCACAAAGGCTATTTAAGGATATTTTGCCGGCAGCTCAGAGTAGATGCAAACCACGTCTCGGAACAGAACTACGTCCGAGCCCCCACGACGGGTGGGGAAAGAGCAAAACAGCAAGGAAACAGCCCAAACTGTGCCCCCAGCCGCTGGCTGATGGATCACAGCGAGGAGAGGCAGAGAAACCTGAGGAACAGCTCATGGAAGAAATAAAGAAAGAGCCCGAAGTGGCTACAGGGACAATGGTGACGCAGAGCACGTCCAGAGGACTGTGGATGACATCCTTATTGGGCAAGCTTGAAGGAAGCATTCCCGAGAGCAGAATTTGTGGGTACGTGTGTCATTCCAACACGCCAGGGAAGAGCTGACACAGCATTGGTAAAGGAAAATGCAGCTCACAACCGCACGGAGCTCCTGGAGAAATGCAGGGTGGGAGGAGAGCCCTCACCAAAGAGAGACGATGCTTCCAAATAAACTCAGCTGCCATAGGGCGAGAGGGAAGATCCTCACGGATTTAGGAATCATAGAATCATAGAACAACCAGGTTGGAAGAGACCCACCAGATCATCAAGTCCAACCATTCCCATCAGTCACTAACCCATGTCCCTCAGCACCTCATCCACCCGTCCCTTAAACACCTCCAGGGAAGGTGAATCAACCACCTCCCTGGGCAGCCTATTCCAATGCCCAATGACCCTCTGTGTGAAGAACTTCCTTCTAATCTCCAGCCTAAATCTCCCCTGATGGACCTTGAGGCCATTCCCTCTTGTCCTGTCCCCTGTCCCTTGGGAGAAGAGCCCAGCTCCCTCCTCTCCACAACCTCCTTTCAGGTAGTTGTAGAGAGTAATGAGGTCTCCTCTCAGCCTCCTCTTCTCTAGGCTAAACAACCCCAGCTCTCTCAGCCGCTCCTCATAGGAGCCGCTAACAGGACAGCAGGCAGGGGTCGGCCTCCCTGAACTATCAATATCCAGTTTTCTCCGTGGCAGGGATCCGGCCTCTGCCACGTGATGCGCTCATCAAGAAAAGGAAGTGATAACGAAGAGTCAAGCCCAACCAGCAGTGCAATTTTATGACTCTCAATATAGAATAATAGAATCATAGAATCATAGAATCATAAAACAACCAGGTTGGAAGAGACCCACCGGATCATCGAGTCCAACCATATATCCTCACCCTATTTTCCTGAGGCTGACAAAGGATTTGCAGGCGAGCTGAGCGCTGGGGCACGAGGGCAGCGGGTGGAGCTGGACACGGATGAACGCAGAGCGAACGCAGCCCTGACTCGACGAGAGCCCTGCTGAGAACCAGCTCCTGCGCCGAGCAAAGGGATGGCAGAGCTGTCACGGAGAATTCCAGGAAACCACCAGCTCGCGGAATATCGCTGCAGCTCCAGGCAAATCCCAGTGCCCCAGCGCTCTGCAGCCTCTGGCTCGGGAAGATTGGCAAGCAACAGCAAGGACCAGCAAGGTCCAAATGAGCTGCTGGGTTAAGAAGAGCTAAATCAAGCGAGCTGCTTCGTCCTGGGTGAAGGTGATGGAGGGGGAAGGTCTGTAGTGCTGGGGGGTGGGGGAAGGCAGGGGAGGAAGCTGCTGCTTTTTGCTCTTCACGACACAAAAATGAGGATCGAAGGAGACCACGAGGTGGCAACAAACGCCAAGATGTTCACCACATCCTCGGCTTTCCCGGCCTCTCTGCAAAGCCCAGGCAGCTGTGCCACAGGGACCCTGGGAGATGCCCCCCTCCCCGAGGGTGGCCAGAGCAGAGCAGTAATTAGGTCTCAAGTGAGAGACCTGGGAGGCACACAGGTAGTCCCAGATGTGTCTTGTGGCCAAGAAGGCCAATGGCATCTTGGCTTGGGTCAGAAACTGCATGGCCAGTAGGGTCAGGGAGGTTCTTCTCCCTCTGGACTCGGCACTGGTGAGACCAGACCTTGAATCCTGTGTTCAGTTGTGGGCTCCTCACCACAAGAGGAGGCTCTGGAGCGAGTCCAGAGAAGAGCAACGAAGCTGGGGAAGGGGCTGGAGAACAGGCCTGATGAGGAAGGGCTGAGAGAGCTGGGGGTGTTTATCCTGGAGAAGAGGAGGTTGAGGGGAGACCTTATTGCTCTCTCCAACTCCCTGAGAGGAGGTTGTGGAGAGGAGGGAGCTGGGCTCTTCTCCCAAGGGACAGGGGACAGGACGAGAGGGAATGGCCTCAAGCTCCACCAGGGGAGATTTAGGCTGGAGATTAGGAGAAAGTTTTTCACACAGAGGGTCACTGGGTATTGGAACAGGCTGCCCAGGGAGGAGGTTGATTCCCCTTCCCTGGAGGTGTTTAAGGGACAGGTGGACAAGGTCCTGAGGGAGTTGGTTTAGTGTTTGATGGGAATGGTTGGACTCGATGATCCGATGGGTCCCTTCCAACCTGGTTGTTCTATGATTCTATGATTCTATGATCCATCCCCATCACCCCAGAGCCCGTGGGGTGTTGTTGGACCCAGAGCACAGCCAGAGATGTGGTTCTGCTGCGGCCCCATGCACTGCACCCCATGGATTTGGGGGCGTCTCTCCGAGGCCCCATGCACAGCATCCCCATGACATGGGGCACAGCCACACCCCTCCCACCCACACGGCCCTCGCCCAGAGCAGAGCCGCTTCCCAAGGACACTGGTTGCAAGGAGAGGGTGGTGGGGATCCACTGCTGAGGTCTCACCTGTGAGACACCTGAGAGCCCTTCAGGCTGGACATGGTCTCCTCCAGGTTCTGCCGAAGGTCAAGCACATTCTGCACTGTCCTCTTCCTCTGGGACTCGGGGTCTACGGAGAGACAAGGCAGAAGTTTTGAAGGGATGAATGGCTCTCAAGACCCTCTGCTTGTGGCTGTGCTCACAGCCCCTTCCCACACCCCTGTGCCTGTGCAAGTTCCTGTGCCCACAGCCCCTTCCCACCCCCCTCTGCCCATGCTGTGTCCCCCAGCTCTCGCTCTGCCCACGGAGAGAGGACAGGGCAGGGCTGGCACAGGGCTGGGGATGTGCCAGCAGAGAATGTCCCCAAGGGTTCTGCAGCTGGGATGGGGGTGTCTGTTCCGGGAAGGATTAGCTGTGGAGGATCAAGTGTGGCCACAGGACCCACACAGGAGACGAGGACACCAGCTACAGCCCTGACCCTGCACTATGACCGTGCTTCATGTAGCCATGAAGGAGCAACTGTGCTGGAAGAACAACCCCAAACAAATCATGAGTTGGAGCACCTCTCATACAAGGACAAGCTGAAAGTGTCGGGGTTGTTCAGCCCAGAGAAAACCATTCCCTCTCGTCCGATCCCTGCCCTGCTTGATCAAGAGCCCCTCCCCAGCTTTCCTGGAGCCTCATTGCTCTTGATCAGGCAATGCAGGAATCGGGCAAGAAGGAATGGTTTTCAGCCGAAAGAGGGGAGACTGAGATGAGATCTTAGGGAGAAATGTTTCCCTGTGAGGGTGGGGAGGCCCTGGCCCAGGTTGCCCTGAGCAGGGGTGGCTGCCCCATCCCTGGAGGGGTTCCAGGCCAGGTTGGATGGGGCTTGGAGCCCCTGATCCAGTGGGAGGTGTCCCTTCCAGCACCGCTTTGATCCCGATTTCAAGCCACTCAGCCTCATCTTGCCACTGAACCGCAGTGACAGTGAGTGCTGGGGACATTGGCTGTGGCTCCTCCTAATGTAACGTGGCAACCAGCGCTTCGGGATTTGCGGCGGCACCGTGTTCGCTGCAGCAATGCAGGGAGCGGGGGACGCCGCCAGCACACGCTTCAGCAGGCTCCCCGCAACGGCTCAGCCACACGCCTGGCACGTGAGCAGGGATCAGAGAATCAGAGAAGCACCAAGTTGGAAAAGACCCACCGGATCAACGAGTCCAAACATTCCTATCAAACACTAAACCATGTCCCTCAAGACCTCATCCACCCGTCCCTTAAACACTTCCAGGGAAGGTGAATCAACCACCCCACTGGGCAGCATGTCCAGCCTAAACATCCCCTGGCAGAGCTTGAGGCCATTCCCTCTCATCCTGTCCCCCGTCCCTTGGGAGAAGAGCCCAGTTCCCTCCTCTCCACAACCTCCTCTCAGGGAGTTATGAAGAGCAATGAGGTCACCCCTCAGCCTCCTCTTCTCCAGGATAAACACCCCCAGCTCTTTCAGCCCTTCCTCATCA
Organism: Coccyzus lansbergi; assembly: GCA_033558105.1. Taxonomy (NCBI): domain Eukaryota; kingdom Metazoa; phylum Chordata; class Aves; order Cuculiformes; family Coccyzidae; genus Coccyzus; species Coccyzus lansbergi. The sequence goes on from JAUMJK010001147.1 coordinate 51,850, forward strand.
GGCCTGTTCTCCAGCCCCTTCACCAGCTTTGTTGCTCTTGTCTGGACTCGCTCCAGAGCCTCAACATCCTTCTTGTGCTGAGGGGCCCAGAACTGACCCCAGGATTCAAGGTTTGGTCTCACCAGTGCTGAGTACAGAGGAGGAATTACCTCCCCGGCCCTGCTGGTCACGTTGTTCCTGATCCATGTCTGTTCATGTTCCCTTGTCCCTGCCACACACCAACCGCAACACCGGACACCCCTCAGGCAGTACCCAGGGGTGATGCTGTCCCATCCCCTGGCTCTGCTCACTCCCTGGCCCAGGTAAGAGCTCCTCAAAGCAGTGAAGCGGCTCAGATTTACGCACAGCCCCAGAAGGTGGTGACAAGCAGTACCAGCACCAATGAGACAGGTTAAATCAAGCAGGTTAAAGCGGTTGTAGATGAGGGGAAGCGGAGTGGTGAGCACACAGGGCATCCAGCATGGCCAGCAGAGGCTGTCGGGATACCCGGCCTCGCGTGCGTCCGAGTGCCCTGGCCCAGCTCCCAGAACAAGGCTGAGCAGGAGGCAAGTCACGAACTCATCACTAAATCTTCGTCGTGGCCTGCACAGAGCTCCCGGCCAGTGTCCCCGAGCCAGAGGGCAGCCAGGGCTGGGGGATGCAGGGCTGGAGCAGAGAGGGCTGCACACACAGCACCGGGTGCAGAGTCGGTTTGAGGGGCCCTTGGTGCCGGAGACCAGCATCCACCCGCTCTGCAGCTGGGGACAGGAGGATTTGGTGTCCCTCCATCAGGGCCATGTTGGCAGATCAAGGGCACCTCAAGGCCACCAGGTCCTGCCCTTGGGCTGCCTGGGAAGATGGATTTTCAGGCTTGAGATGGCAGGGCAGAAACCTGAGGCCAAGTCTATTGCTACCATATGTCTGATCTGTAGGACGATGGAAGATTTTGGAGGGGAAGAACGTCTGAACCTTAGGCAAGAGCAATAAAAGACCCACCAGGTTCCCCACGAGTCCATGCACCCTCAGCTCCCCAATCCTGGCTGCATTCTGTGGGTGCTCCCCACCCTGAGCCCGGCTCCCGCAGCCAGAGAAGGTGGCACACGTGCACCCCAACAGTGCCACATCCCTGTGGGCTAGGGCGGGACGAGTAGGATGGGATGGAAGAGCCACCCTTGTGCCCTGGTGCTGCTGGCAGCTCCCATCCCACCCCAGGCATGGCTCCCTCCCAAAAAACAACTCCCATCTGCCTCCCCGGCAGCCCATGGCCCAGGCACTGCCTCCTCCCCAGGCGCTGCTGACAGCAGGGCGGCCCCAGCTGTCCCCAGCCCAACAGCCCCACTCTGATGTCCCCATCCCAACGTCCCCACCACAGCACCAGGGCTGGCACATGGCTGCCTCCTCCCCCTGCCCCCTCACTGCGCTGGAGGACCCCAGCAGCAGGGAGCCCCAGGGCACCCAGGGGACGGAGCAGCATCTAAGGGTTCAGAACGCGGCATTTCAGGGTGATGGCACCGACTTGCGTCACCTGCGGTACAGTCAGCCATCTACACTTGGCCCTCAGCTTTCAGGTGACAGTCCCAGTCACGCCAGGCTCTGCAGTCACCCCAGGAGAAGCAGCAGCTCTCACCTGGAGAAGGGCCAGGACTCAGGAGCTGCTCACACACCCCTGGCACACGTCCCGCTGGCTGCGTTGCTGCCAGTGCTCAAGTGCCACTGCCTGTCCCCGCAGTGTCCCCACAGCCCGTCTGCCACATGAGCCGTGGGGCCAGGGGTTGTCTCAGGGCTGGCTGAGTCTCTGCGAGACAGAGCTGAGCCGAAACCAGAGCTGCTGGGAGAAGCCAGAGTGTGGGAACGGCAGGAGTGCGCTGGATTCCACCCCACATCGATTTAGCAAGCTTGCCACAGCCAGATGTTTCCAGCTGCCGGAGCGGGATGCAGTGGGGACGGCTCATCCTGTGCTGCGGCAGGGTCAGTCGGACACCCTGCCCCAGCCAAGCTCATTCCCCTGGCAGCCCTGGCTGGGACGTGGCCCACAGTGTCCCCCGCTCCACCAGAGCTGCAGGCTTGGGGACCAGCCATCCCGTCCACTGCAGCTCCAGGCTGGCTTCAGCCCCGTGCGCAGATCCTTGCTGCTCTGGCAGGCTCCATCCTGCTGTCCCAGAGAGAAGGGGATGCTGGCTCCATTCGGGTGTTCCCCAGCCCAGCCACACAGAGGAAGGCAGCCTGGAGATGCAGCCACTGTCCCCCACCAGGTCCCCCTGCCCGAGTCGCTCTCCCCTGTGCCAGGCTGGGTCTGCAGCCTCGTTCTTAACAGAGCACTCTCAGGGCTGTTGAGGCTCTGGAGCAAGTCCAGAGAAGAGCGACGAGGCTGGTGAAGGGGCTGGAGAACAGGCCCTATGAGAAGCGGCTGAGAGAGCTGGGGGTGTTTATCCTGGAGAAGAGGAGGCTGAGAGGAGACCTCATTACTCTCTACAACTACCTGAAAGGAGGTTGTAGAGAGGAGGGAGCTGGGCTCTTCTCCCAAGGGACAGGGAACAGGACAAGAGGGAATGGCCTCAAGCTCCACCAGGGGAGAGTTAGGCTAGACATTAGGAGGTAGTTTTTCACAGAAAGGGTCATTGGGCATCGGAACAGGCTGCCCAGGGAGGTGGTTGAGTCCCCTTCCCTGGAGGTGTTTAAGGGACGGGTGGATGAGGTCTTGAGGGACTTGGTTTAGTGTTAAATAGGAATGGTTGGACTAGAAGATCCGATGGGTCTCTTCCAACCTGGTTGTTCTATGATTGATTCTATGATCACCAGCAAACACAATACGGCTCCGCTTCACACACAGGGAAAATGAGGCAGGAAGTCTCAGCCCACTCCAAACACGCCGTCACCCGCAAGTGCTCTCTCACATGCCCCCCATTGCACATCTCTGTCAAACACCAGCACAGGGGTGGCACGGTGGGTGCAAGCCCCACACAGCGCTGCCCGTCACTCCGTCTCCTGCTCTGCACAACCAGGGAAGCAAGAGGTACCCTCGCCAAGCAGAGCATCAGTGAGACTGGATGTGGGGCTGGAAGCGGCCGAGAGAGGGCAGAGCTGGCTCTGGGCAGGGCACTGTGGGTCTGACAGTGCTGGGCAGAGGAGACCAGGCAGCTCCAGGCTGTGCTCCCATCCAGCCCTTCCCATCTTTTCCAAGAGAGAGTGGCAGCAGCTCCTCTGCCTGCGCCACGGGCTGCAGCCGCGTCCCCACCGCCTGGCGCTGCCGACGTGGCCAAGTACGTCAAGGAATGAGGAAACCATCCACTCCAAAAGGCTCGTGACAGCTCATTTCAAAGGAGCATGTGGCCAACATCTCCCGCTGGGGCCAGGCAGAGCCGCGTCCACGGGACATGTGTGCCCCATGTGCCTTGGCACAGAAACCCACGCGTGTGTGTGAATGTGTATGTGTGTGTGTGCACGATGCCCGTTTGCATCTCGCACGTGTTCGTGAGCAGCCACACGGCAGCAAAGCCCTTCTGCCCACAGAAAGGAGTGTGTGTGCCTGTGCCCCTGCACACACACACACACACACAGAGGGACGTCGACACCACCAGGACGAGGGGTGGGCTGGTACGGACACACCACCCGCACCTCTGCTCGCACACCCAGCAGGAGCAGGGCACTCATAGAATCATAGAACAACCAGGTTGGAAGGGACCCATCGGATCTTCTAGTCCAACCATTCCTATCAAAACTCGCACACCTGCCTTCCAGTCCCCCACCACCTAACCGGCCTCATTACAAAGGATCAGACTTGGAAAGGACTCCTGGCGACTCTGTAAAGATTTTAATGGCGAGAGGGAATTTGCTGTAAAAGGCCTCGCGGTGTTTCCGAGTCATTACAGTGGGTCCCTGTTACACAGTAGCCACAACCGATTTCTCCCGCCCGTGAAACATTTTTAACTGGTTGCTCAATTCCTTCCAGCGCGTTGAAAAATATACCAATAAACTCTGCAATAAAACCCATTCTCCTGGGGCTGCGAGAGTCCTCCAGCCCAGCCGAGCTCCCCTGCGCCATAAACCCTTGCGCAGACCCACGTTTCTCCCACCAGGCTGCCTCAGCCCGAGCTCCAGCTGCGTTTGTGAATGAATCAGCCCGGGCGTCGCTTCGCTGGTATTTTCCATGCGAAGCCTCCGCTCCGGCACTCGGCCCCTGCGGCAGCCGGGCTGCTCGCCCGAAGGGAGACCCGAGATGCCGAGCCCAGTGGGTTCCCAGCTCCCAGCGTGTGATTCAGTTACCAGCGTCTTGGCGCGACAACAGCAGAGTCTTTCCATATGGAGTAAAATGGCTTTTATATTGCATTTCTTACATCAAGCTCTGATTCACGCTCCTGGACGGCTGAGCAGGGGGATGGTCCCAACCTGCAATCCTTCTCCCTGTGGCTTTATTAATTCTTCTCCCCCCACCTCAACAGTCACCAGACAGGCCAAATGAGCAGCAGAGATCACTAACAGGACTCTGCAGGGTGACTGCCAGGTGCATAGTGTTGGTTTCCACCATCAGCCATGTGTTCCAGGCTGCAGGCCATGCATGCGTAGGGTCTGGGTACACAGACGACCAACCAGTGCCTCCAACACACCTAAGAAGATCAACAACCGGTCCAGTCCTGTTCAATGTCTTCCTCAATGACCTGGATGAAGGCATTGAGTGTACCCTTAGCAAGTTCGCAGATGACACTAAGCTGGGTGGAAGTGTCGATCTGCTGGAGGGTTGGGAGGCCCTACAAAGAGACCTAAACAGGCCGGAGAGCTGGGCAGAGTCTAATGGGATGAGGTTTAACACAGCCAAATGCCAAGTCCTGCACTTGGGGCATAACAACCCTATGCAGAGCTACAGACTGGGAGAAGTCTGTCTAGAAAGCTGCCAGGAAGAGAGGGACCTGGGGCTGTTGGTTGACAGCAACTGACCATGAGCCAGCAGTGTGCCCAGGGGGCCAAGAAGGCCAATGGCATCCTGGCTTGTATCAGAAATGGTGTGACCAGCAGGTCCAGGGAGGTTATTCTCCCTCTATACTCAGCACTGGTGAGGCCGCTCCTTGAATCCTGTGTTCAGTTCTGGGCCCCTCACCACAAGAAGGATGTTGAGGCTCTGGAGAGAGTCCAGAGAAGAGCAAGAAAGCTGGTGAAGGGGCTGGAGAACAGGTCTGATGAGGAACGTCTGAGAGAGCTGGGGGTGTTTATCCTGGAGAAGAGGAGGCTGAGGGGAGACCTCATTGCTCTCTGCAACTCCCTGAGAGGAGGTTGTGGAGAGGAGGGAGCTGGGCTCTTCTCCCAAGGGACAGGGGACAGGATGAGAGGGAATGGTCTCAAGCTCCACCAGGGGAGGTTCAGGCTGGACATCAGGAGGAAGTTTTTCCCAGAAAGGGTCATTAGGCACTGGGAGAGGCTGCCCAGGGAGAGGGTTGATTTACCTTCCATGGAGGTGTTTAAGGGACGGGTGGACGAGGTGCTGAAGGACATGGGTTAGTGTTTGATGGGAATAGTTGGACTCGATGATGCGGTGGGTCTCTTCCAACCTGGTGATTCTATGATTCTATGATTCTAACAAGAGAAGCATAGCCACTGTCACCCACCCTGGGAGGTGTTCGAGGCCAGGTTGGATGGAACTTGGAGCAACCTGATCCAGTGGAACTGGATGGTCCCTTCCAACCCAAACCACTCTGTGAAGGCAGCAGCCCCCAGGACAGGTAGAGCCAGAACTGCTGTTCTCCAGGGACACAAGGGCACAGCCTCCTGGCAGCAGGAACTGGGGACATGCAGGGGATGCTCCAGATACCTGAGGATAGGTCCCATCTCTGACTCCAGGCAGGGCAGGCTGGGCTCCCTGCTTGCTGCCACTCCGCACGTAGCCCCGAACAGGCTGTGGGGTGGAGACTGGATGCAGCCCAACGTGTCCTGCACTCGCCCTTGGCAGAGAAACGAAAGGCCAAGCAGCAAAAGTTGTGGGAAGAATGGGGTTACAGTGGGCAGCGCCAGCAGGACGGTGTCCACCACGTGTGGTCCAGACCTCCTGAAAAGCACCAGCTCCTGCACAGTCCAGGTGAGAGGAGAAGTGGTGGCAGGACTCAGCTTTGGCACAGCCACCCCGTGTCTCACACCTCGCTGAACCCTTCTGCACAAGAACACGGCTCTGCAGGAGGCTCCAGTGAGAAATCATAGAATCATTAGGTTGGAAAAGACCTTTGAGATCATCAGCTCCAGCCATCCCTGCCCAACCACTAAATCACATCCCTAAGCACTTCATCCATCCATCTCTCAAACATCTCTAGGGATGGGGACTCCACCATCACCCTGGGCAGAAGGAAGCCCCTTCCCGACATCCCTGTCCTTGCAGACAGTGTGGGTTGGAGCCCCACACCGCGCGTGGGGGCCGTCAGCTCCCCACTGGCAGGCGAGAGCAGAGAATTATCTGCGGTGCAGCGGTGACAAGCCAGGACTTCAGCCGAATCAGCACTTCTGGGGCGATCACGGCTGCTAAGCCTTGTGAATCGCTGCTCGTAACGAGGGCAGGGCTGAGAGACCTGGAGCCTGGACACCGTCTGGCTTGAGCGAGCCAAGCTTTTAAAAGGGATTCAGACTTTCTCAGGCTAGAGCAGCCATAAATCTACTTAATTGGGTCTCTCCCATACACGAGTTTCCAAATGAACCCGCTGGAGAGACCCAGACCGGGCCTCCAGCCCATTTGCGGGTTATTCTTTCAATGGATGCTCTACTTGGCCCCGAACCACCCCACCTGCACATCCCAACTACAGCTCCTTTTGCAGCAGCGAGAGCCTCTAGCTGCTCAGTGCTCCATGCATCCCACGCCTTCCACAGCCCTGAGCCCATGAGCCAGGAGAGTCCCAAATTCCCCCGTGTCAGGGCAGACCCTGAGAGTGGCACTGCGCATCCCTGTGCCACAGCTGCCTCCAAAGCTGCTCCTGCAAAGTGCTGGGGAAGCCAGGACCATCCCAACAGCCCTGTCCATGGGGCTCTGGAATAACCCAAAGGAAACGCTCGCGCGGCTTGGGAAGGAGGGGAGTGGCCAACAGTGTGTGGATGGGCTGAATCACAGAATCATGGGATGGTTTGGGTTTGAGAGGACCTCAAAGCCCATCCAGTCCCACCCCTACCATGGGCAGGGACACCTCCCACTGGGTCAGGGCTCCAAGCCCTATCCAACCTGCCCTTGAACCCCTCCAGGGATGGGGCAGCCACCTCTGCTCTGGGTAACCTGGGCCAGGGCCTCCCCACCCTCAGCACAAAAAATCTCTTCCTAATGTCTACTCTAAATCTTCCCCCTTCCAATTAAAGCCATTCCCCCTTGATCTATCACTCCATGCCCTTCTAAGAAGCCCCTCCCCGGTTTTCCTGGAGCCCCTTTCAGTCCTGGAAGCTGCTCTGAGGTCTCCCTGGAGCCTTCTCTCCAGGCTGAACAATCCCAACTCTCTCAGCCTGTCCTCACAGCGGAGGAGATCCCTGCATCAAGGATCCCTGTCGGATCACGCACCCAGGGCTGCCCCAACCTCCAGAGGGGGCACAGACAGCAGCAGGGCTGCACGGTTTCACTACCTCCCCCATCAGCAACTCCATGACCACCTCCCTGCAGTGTTTCCAAAGCTGTAGCTCATGCAGAGTGGGCTCAGACTGGTCACACAGCTCTCCCTGCCTCAGTTTCCCCCCAGACCTTGCTGCTCCCCCTGGGGTTCTGCATTATCGGGGTGTGCGGCACAGCACAGCTGAGCTCACCCAGCGCCTCAGAAACACCCAAGCAGATTAACGAGAAGCACAGCTTCACACACACCTTTCACACAGACATTTAAGGTAACACCGCAGACCCTGCACCAAAAAAAAAAAAAAAGAAAAAAAAAGCCAGAAAGGCAGGGAAAAAAAAAAACAAACAAACAAATCCCATGGCGAGGCAGAAGGTGCAGAGGGGCCCCAGTGTGGAGACACCAGAGCAGCAGCAGCACCGAGTTCACGCTCCCCACACACCACCAGATGCGGTCTGGACATTGTGGAAATTCAAAATTCCAGATGGCTCTTTTTGGGTGGGTTTTTTCTTCTTCTTCTTCTTTTTTTTTTTTTTTTTTTTTTTTCTTTGCCTTGCCTCATTTCCAAGGCAACAAGACTCGCTGTCATCTGCTGGTTGCCATAGAGATTTCACCTGATTCTGCTTCAGCGGAAGAGAAAGCCGGGCTGGCCGCGGAGCCACGAGCCGCGACCGCCTTCGAACTTACTGGGAAGAGCAGAGATAAATAGGGCTTTATACCACAGAGGCAATGGACTGATTCAGAGGATCAAAGGGAGGAACTGCGGGTTTCTATAGCACAAATCAGCCCTTCACTTAACTGCTTCGGTGCCCTCCAGATGTGCTCTACATCTGGGGAGGTTGCCAGCCCCTGCTCTGGGCTTTGCTTGGTGCAGGAGAGGAATGTGGGTGCAGGGGAGGCTGGAGTCAGTATCTTGAGGACCAAGCGAGGATCCCCGAGCTGCCAGAGGGCACAGTGACAGCCATGCCCACTCTCTTCGCTGGGCACAACCCTCCTCCAAAGCCTCTGCGGCCCAGAGGGCAAGTGACCCAAAGGGAGAATCAGAGAATCACCAGCTTGGAAGAGACCTACTGGATCATTGAGTCCAACCATTCCTATCACACACTAAACCATGTCCCTCAGCACCTCATCCACCCGTCCCTTAAACACCTCCAGGGAAGGTGAATCAACCACCAACCTGGGCAGCCTATTCCAATGCCTAACGACACTTTCTGTGAAGATTTTTTTCCTTATGTAGAGCCATCCTCCTCCAGTTGGTCTGGGAATAAAAACCTGGGTGAAAACGCAGCAGGGCAGCCAAAGTCAGGCACAGAAAGACACGACTCAAGAGCTACCTGGTCTGCAACAGGAGCTCTTGGACTCGCAGTCAGATCATAGAATCATAGAATCGTAGAACAACCAGGTTGGAAGTGACCCATCGGATCATCAAGTCCAACCATTCCCACCAAACACTAAACCAAGTCCTTCAGGACCTCATCCACCCGTCCCTTAAACACCTCCAGGGAAGGGGAATCAACCACCTCCCTGGGCAGCCTATTCCAATGCCCAATGACCCTTTCTGTGAAAAACTTCCTCCTAATCTCTAGCCTAAATCTCCCCTGGTAGAGCTTGAGGCCATTCCCTCTCGTCCTGTCCCCTGTCACTTGGGAGAAGAGCCCAGTTCCCTCCTCTCCACAACCTCCTTTCAGGGAGTTGCAGAGAGCAATGAGGTCTCCCCTCAGCCTCCTCTTCTCCAGGCTGAACGCCCCCAGCTCTCTCAGCCGCTCCTCATCAGGCCTGTTCTCCAGCCCCTTCACCAGCTTCATTGCTCTTCTCTGGACTCGCTCCAGAGCCTCAACATCCTTCTTGTGCTGAGGGGCCCACAACTGAACACAGGATTCAAGGATCGGCCTCACCAGTGCTGAGTACAGAGGGAGAATCACCTCCCTGGACCTGCTGGTCACACCATTTCTGATACAATCCAGGATGCCATTGGCCTTCTCGGCCACCAAATGATGCCCCAAATCAGCATATCTAATGACTGAAGGGCACTGAGGTGCTCTGCCTGGGGCTGCCTTTCGCTGAGGACACCGAATCCTCTGGGCACGGGAGAAGATCCCGGGTGCTGGCAGGATGCTGACGGGTGGCAGTCATCCCTGGGCACCACAGGCAGAAGTCCCCATGCTCGTCCCTCGTCACTGCTCTCCAGGCCTGGCTGAAAGGGTGTTTCTCAGAGCCAGGAGCCCGTCCCCTCCCCAGCCCACGTGCCCGTACCAGGGCCAGCGGGGAAGGGCCCGGTCGGGCAGCTCTTGGCTCGCGTTGACTCCCTTCTTGCAGGGAGAACAGAGCCATGAGCAGAGCCAAACCCCCCATTCCCAGCCAGAATAGGGCCATGCTTGGAGAAGCTTTATATTCCCGGAGACAAACAACTCACATTTGCTTTCTAACTGTTGGAATCGCACCCACTGGGACGGAGCGAACAGGGAGCCTTTTGTCCCCCTCGCCTTGTGACTGCAAAGCTTTGTGCGGAGCAATGCGTTGCAAACACAATTCTCCCCGGCCTCAGCTGGGCTCTGGGAGACACTTGGTCTGTCTGTCCGTCACCAGATCAGCCAACGAGCCCTCATGTCTCCAGCGAGAATGCAAAATGTCCTCCCTGGTGGCTCTGAGAAGCATCTGAGTGGAGAGCGGCCCTGCAGGCTGCGGCCGCAGCCTGCAGGGCCGCTCTCCACTCAGATGCTTCTCAGAACCACCGGGACAGAACCCAAATCCATCAGAGCTGGCAAGGAACTCACCAAGTTGCCACAGGCACCGGTGCTGCTCAGAGTTGCCACCCTGGAGAGGGACCCTCAGAGCAGGAATGTCCTTCAGGCTCTGCTTGAACTCCAAACTGGTCCTGTCACACCACCCAGGGATGAGCATCCTTCGCTCCAGAAGAATGAGACTCTTGTGGTGCTGTGTGACCCCAAACCCACACCCCAGAAAGGGCCTCAGCGCTTCCGAGCTCACCCTGGGTTCTCTGCAAAGTCCAGGGACACCAACCCATAGAATCATAGAATCATAGAACAACCAGGTTGGAAGGGACCCATTGGATCTTCTAGTCCAACCATTCCTGTCAAACACTAAACCATGTCCCTCAGCACCTCATCCACCCGTCCCTTAAACACCTCCAGGGAAGGTGAATCAACCACCTCCCTGGGCAGCCTGTTCCGATGCCCAATGACCCTTTCTGGGAAAAACTTCCTCCTAATCTCCAGCTTAAATCTCCCCTGGCAGAGCTTGAGGCCATTCCCTCTTGTCCTGTCCCCTGTCCCTTGGGAAAAGAGCCCAGCTCCCTCATCTCCACAACCTCCTTTCAGGGAGTTATAAAGAACAATGAGGTCTCCCCTCAGCCTCCTCTTCTCCAGGATAAACACCCCCAGCTCTCTCAGACGCTCCTCATCAGGCCTGTTCTCCAGCCCCTTCACCAGCTTTGTTGCTCTTCTCTGGACTCGCTCCAGAGCCTCAACATCCTTCTCGTGCTGAGGGGCCCAGAACTGAACACAGGATTCAAGGATCGGCCTCACCAGTGCTGAGTCCAGAGGGAGAATAACCTCCCTGGACCTGTTGGTCACACCATTTCTGATCCAAGCCAAGATGCCATTGGCCTTCTTGGCCACCTGGGCACACTGCTGGCTCATGTTCAGCCGGCTGTCGACCAACACCCCCAGGTCCCTCTCCTCCTGACTCATGAGGGTCCAGACCTCGGGGAAGGTCACCAGCCACCACATGAGGTGGTCCCCCAGGAGCACCTCAAGAGATGAGCTCGGGCAGGAGGCAGAGCACCTCAGTTTCCCACAGCCCTGCAGGACAAACCCAGCTTAAATGAGTTCCAGACTCATTAGTGGATCTATTGTTGCCACCTCCCGTGGGAGGAGGGAGATAACCGAGGCTATTTTTGCTTCCATCTGGGGAATCGTTTCCCTCCAACGTGTGCTGCCACAATGCTAATTTTTAAGGCTGATGATTAATAGATGTCAGGCTCATTATGGGGCCAACGGATCCCCCCTCCCCAGGAGCACCAAGGACAAGGGGGGGATGTTTTGACAGATGTCTTGTGTGAGTGACACCCTAACAACAGAGCAAAATGGGAGCCATTACCATGGAAAGCCCTGGAAATGGGAAGGGAAGTGGCTGCACGCGACCTCAGCGCCCTTCCCCGCACACTCTCTAATCAGCCCTTCACGCTCTACCCTGACGGTTTCCAGGGCTTTGCTCCGGAGATAAATGGCCATTGTGCGAGCGTGGGGGTAATTGAATCTCCTGCCTGCGGCGCGGGCAGCGGGGAAAGCTCAGCCTTTCTTCTCCCCCAGCCCCAGCCTGGCGGGAGGGCCAGGTGCCAAACTGGAGCTGGCGCTGGGCGCAGCAGCCTGCCCAGAGACAGAAACGAGTCCACTGCACACACCAGGACCGGGATCCCACAAGGTCTGGGGTCTCGCTCCACCTGCAGACCCTGGCAGCGTGGCGGGCAGTGTCCTACCAGGCACTGGGGCGAGATTCACCCCTGAAAATCACAGCAGCATCTGCAGTAGCAGTCCAGGAGGGGTTGAGGACCAACGTCCACCTCGCAGGGTCCCTACAAGCTGCCTGGGGAATGTCCAGCCCCAGGCAAACCGGCAAGCTTTCCCAAAGGGGAAAGAAGCTTCACAGCAGGAGGTTTGCAGGAAGAGGGCAACATAGCTGTGATGGTGACACGTCATCTCCTAGGCCCCCTGTGCAGCCAAAGGAATCAGCAACTCCATGCTCCCTGCCCACAGGCAGGATAAAGCGTCTCGGTAAATCATCAGAGAACCTAAGGTGACCCAATTAGCGTAGGTGAACCCTGCTCTCCTGCCTGCTATCCAGCTCCTCCAGCCCTGCTCTGCTTTCAATAAGGGAGGATGGAGCATCACACTGCAGTGGCCCCCCAGCCCCAGGAATGGTGCCATTCCCTCCGCTGGCCTTGTTTCCCACTCATAGAATCATAGAACAACCAGGTTGGAAGGGACCCAGCGGATCGTCGAGTCCAACCATTCCTATTAAACACTAAACCAAGTCCCTCAAGACCTCATCCACCTGTGCCTTAAACACCTCCGGGGAAGGTGACTCAACCACCTCCCTGGGCAGCCTGTTCCAATGCCCAATGACCCTCTGTGTGAAAAACTTCCTCCTAATGTCCAGTCTAAATCTCCCCTGGCGGAGCTTGAGGCCATTCCCTCTTGCCCTGTCCCCTGTCACTTGGGAGAAGAGGCCAGGACAAGAGGGAATGACCTCAAGCTCCTTGGGACCCATCCCAGGAAGGTGCCTTCCCCACATCAGAGCAGGGAGCTGGCCCCATGTGCCTCTCCCCAGCCCGCAGCCCTCTCCACCCTGCTCCTCCAGCAGCCCCACGGCCAGCACAGGGGTTGCAATCATAGTCAGGTTTCATCCTGCTGCCTCGCATCCCCGTGCTGAGGACTGGAGAGATGCTGGGTTTCTGCTGGGAAGATGCCGAGTCTCCACCCAACCATCCTCAGCACCACCAAATCCTCCACCAGCTGGAGAGATGCTGGGTCTCCGCTGGGGAGATGCTGAGTCTCCACCCAACCATCCTCAGCACCACCAAATCCTCCACCAGCTCCGCAGTCCATGCTACTGATCTGCTGGCGCTATCATTCCAAACTTGTTTTAATTGCTGCGCGGTGCCTCGAGCACCCTTCACAGGGAGAGGGATGCTTCTGAATAAATTGTCTATTCTTAGCACTGCCAGATCCCCCTTGGGAGCACAGGGTTGAGGGCAGCAGGACCTGTGTCGTCCTCCAGCTGCTTCCCAACCTGCTCCTCCTCTCACAGTGCCCTCAGTGGGTCCCTAGCACCGGGAAAAGGCTTTCTGCAACAGCAGTTGTGTTCTTTCCAGCAAAGGTGATGTGCAGAGAAGGAAGATCCTGTCTCTTTCAGGAAATCTGGGTTTGCCAAGGGAGGAAAGGGGATGCTCGGGAGCAGAAAGCTCCGTGCCACCACGGTGGGAACCACCGCTTGGCCCCTGCTCTCCTCCCTAGGACTCCAATTCCCACAGCATCCTGGCCAGGAACCCCAGTGGGGCTTGGGGATGGCACGGAGGAACCATGATCTTCACCGCAAATCCATCACCTGCATCACAGCAACCGGGGGCCTCCGACATGCCTTAGGACTCAACACAAAGAACAGGCATTTCACCCCCTGAGTCTACATTTTGCTGTGAGCTTGGCAGTGCTGGGGTGGAAAACGCTCCAAAAAAGGCATCAGCCCCGGCAGGAGGGATTTCAGTGGAGCCTCTGGGGTCTCCGTGCTGCGCCAGCTCCTGCTGCCGTCTGCACCACACACCCACCAACGCCAAGGGCTGTGTGACACGCGGTGAGTGTGGCCACGAGCCCCTGGGTGCATCATAGAATCATAGAACAACCAGGTTGGAAGGGACCCATCGGATCTTCTCGTCCAACCATTCCTATCAAACACTAAACCAAGTCCCTCAAGACCTCATCCAACTGTGCCTTAAACACCTCCAGGGAAGGTGACTCAACCACCTCCCTGGGCAGCCTGTTCCAATGCCCAATGACCCTTTCTGTGAAAAACTTCCTCCTAATATCTAGCCTAAGCATCGGCTCGTTCGGACTTCAAGCAGGAGAGCAGCCACTCGCCTACAGACCCCTAAACAGGAACAAGCCCCCAGTGTCCCCTGTGTGCCGCAGGAATCGTTTAAGCGTGCCAAGAGCACGCTGAGAGCACACCGAGTCACACAGCCCGACTTAGACGGTTTGGGATCCCCCCCCACCAAGCTGGAGACAACGCTGTTCCCTGCACAGTCGGCTGTCCCGCAGGCAACAGCCTCTTGGGGCTGCGACCCTCCCCAGCCAGCGCAGTGGAGTCTCCAGCAGCACCACAGGCAGGATCTATCCCCTCCAAGATGTTCCACCTCCGCACAATGGTGGAGACAAGCCCTCTCCACCGTGGGAAGCTGCGATGTGCCTTGAGCTCCTCTCCCCACATTCGCTCCGGGGCCCTGTCCAAGCCCTGACGATGCAGAGCCCAGAGCCGTAACCGCTGCAGGAAAAGCTGAGCCAATTCTCCAGCTTGGGAGAAAGCATCAGCCAAAAGTCACTCAAACAAGGAAGCGATTTGTCTTCCCCTGGCTGCGCTTCCCCCTGACAAAGGAGCACGGAGCAGGGAAGTCGGTCGAGATCACGTGCGGCGTTACCGACCAAACGACCACCGAATCAGCGACTGGGAGCGCTCACACCAGGAGCAGGAGAGATAAAACAGAGCAGGGGAAAAGCGATGAAAAAAAAGACAGGCCATGTGACCCCTCGCTCGCTCCAAGCCAGGCATCGCATCCAACAGTTCTGAATATGAAATCCACACAATGAGCTCCAGCGAGTAATTAATCCCTTCAGGAACACTGTAAGTGATTGCAGACAGCTTAGCAAGAGGAGAAAAAAATTGGAAAGTCATTGAGAAATTAGCATAAAATGTTTCTTTTTCTGCTCCAGTATGAAATACAATGAGATCTGCTAGGAGATGCCTCTGCTCTGCAAAATTCAAAGGCGACAGATTTAAGCTGCTTCTTGAACACCACTCTCTCTACCTGACAAGGTGACAGCTGTGAGAAACGCTTGGGCTGGATGATCCGCTCCTTGAATCCTGTGTTCAGTTGTGGGTCCCTCAGCACAAGAAGGATGTTGAGGCTCTGGAGCGAGTTCAGAGAACAGCAACGAAGCTGGTGAAGGGGCTGGAGAACAGGCCTGATGAGGAAGGGCTGAGAGAGCTGGGGGTGTTTATCCTGGAGAAGAGGAGGCTGAGAGGAGACCTCATTGCTCTCTCCAACTCCCTGAGAGGAGGTTGTGGAGAGGAGGGAGCTGGGCTCTTCTCCCAAGTGACAGAGGACAGGACGAGAGGGAATGGCCTCAAGCTCCACCAGGGGAGATTCAGGTTGGATATTAGGAGGAAGTTTTTCACAGCAAGGGTCATTGGGCACTGGGAGAGGCTGCCCAGGGAGGGGGTTGATTCACCTTCCCTGGAGGGTTTTAAGGGACGGGTAGATGAGGTGCTGAGGGACATGGGTTAGTGATTGATGAGAATGGTTGGACTCGATGATCCAGTGGGTCTCCTCCAACCTGGTGATTCTATGATTCTATGATCCTAAAGCCTTTTCCCAAACTAGTGATTCTATGGTGTGATGAGAAAGCAGCCCAACCCAAAGCAGAAGGGCAAGTGCCCGTCTCAGCAGCTCCCACCACCTCCCCTCGCGCCGGTGGGACTCGGCAGGGGCAGATCCTGCCGAGAGGCACTCGCATTACATCCTGGCTACATCACTAATTCAAACCCTCCGGAGATGTTCTGTGGGAAGAATCACAGGGCAGTGCAGTTGCCTTTTTCTTTTGTATTCCCGTGGTATTTTTCAACCGTTTTTCTTACTCGTAAACCTGGGGTTTATTAGAAAGCATTAGGAAATGTGTTTCCTCCCGTCGATAAAGTGACTTACAATTAGTTGGAATTTTAAAATTAAAAACACACCCTAAACTTTCACTTCCACTTGAAATCACTCTGGCTCGGAAAACAGAGTTTTCCCCCCGCCATGTCCTCTCCTGGGTTTTCCCCCTCTCTCTTGTTCTCTCCGTGCAATGTTTTTGTTTAAAAATTCATCAGGCCAGGGAAAAAATCCGAGGCAGGACAAGAGGGAAGGGAGAAAAAAAAAAAAAAGAAAAAACACAGAAGAAACTGTGGTTTTGCAAACCCATCTCCATGCAGGGGAGAAGCAGACTCGCCTTCCTCTTCTTGGAAAGCGAGAGGTGCTCAGCGGGACGAGGGAATATCACGTATTAACTAACAAAGCCCAGAGTGGTTGCGACCCAACTGAGCTTGCAGCCCTCCCCGGGGGGACGCAGCCCCCCCAGCACAGCAACCAGCCTCAACTGCAGAAAGGGCATGGATCATAGAATCATCGGATCACAGAATCACCAGGTTGGAAGAGACCCACCGCATCATCGAGTCCAACCATTCCTATCAAACACTAAACCATGGCCCTCAGCACCTCGTCTACCTGTGCCTTAAACACCTCCAGGGAAGGGTGAGCCAGGAAAACCACCCCGTGCGTCAATGAAGGACACAGTCCATTCCACTACGATCTGTAAACCCCAGATGCTGCTCCCAGTTGAGCTCACAGAGACCCCAACAGCTCACAATAAGGGTCTTGCTTCAATGAGCTGAGTCCCAGAGCATGTCCAACTGTGGTGGAGCTCTGAGATGGACACTGGTTGACACAAGGCACATCCCACACGCAACACAGGGTTGGGGAAGGACAGAGATGTATCCAGGAGCTGCTATTCAGTGGTAAGGTCACTCCCTACATCGCCGCGCAGCACCCAACCGAACAAAAGGTGCTGCTGGTGGGGTAGGGACACCCTGCATCATAGAATCATAGAATCACCAGGTTGCAAGAGACCCACTGAATCATCGATTCAAACCATCCCTATCAAACACTAAGCCATGTCCCTCAGCACCTCATCTACCTGTCCCTTGAACACTTCCAGGGAAGGTGAAACAATCACCTCCCTGGGCAGCCTATTCCAATGCCCAATGACCCTTTCCGTGAAAAATTTTTTCCTAATGTCCAGCCTGAACCTCCCCTGGCAAAGCTTGAGGCCGTTCCCTCTTGTCCTGTCCCCTGTCCCTTGGGAGAAGAGCCCAGCTCCCTCCTCTCCACAACCTCCTTTCAGGGAGTTGCAGAGAGCAATGAGGTCTCCCCTCAGCCTCCTCTTCTCCAGGAGAAACACCCCCAGTTCTTTCAGCCCTTCCTCATCAGGCCTGTTCTCCAGCCCCTTCACCAGCCTCATCGCTCTTCTCTGGACTTGCTCCAGAGCCTCAACATCCTTCTTGTGCTGAGGGGCCAGAACTGACTCCAGGATTCAAGGTTTGGTCTCACCAGTGCCAAGTCCAGAGGGAGAAGAACCTCCCTGGACCACGATGTTTCTGATCCAAGCCAAGATGCCGTTGGCCTTCTTGGCCACCTGGGCCACTGCTGCCTCATGTTCAGTCCCTGTCAACCAACACCCCCAGGTACTTCTCCTCCAGGCAGCTTTCTAGACAGACTTCTCCTAGTCTGTAGCATCCTCAGCATCCTCACCATTTCAGGGGTTGCTCCCAGTCCAGGTTGATCCCACCTCACCGTGCCTGAGCTTCCCCAGGGCAACGTGCATTTTACGGGCAGCTGCAGCCCTCTCCGTGTGCATAGGATGTGTATAACATCTGCTTAGGAGAGAGAAGGCTCCGCAAGGGGATGAAAAGCTATATGGAAATGGAAGATCATTACCATGATCTCCTTGGAAACATCCCATCAGAGCAAGTTTTTCTTCCTCCTTCTTCTCTCTCCCCCCTGTGCACAAATTCTGGCACCCATGCGTCGCTTGGCGTTGCCTCAGCACTGTGGGTCCAAAACGCAGGCGTCTGCTTTCTAAAGCCATTGTCTAGGATCTGCTATTGAGCTGCAGAACACGGATGGTTTGGGGTGGAAACCAGGCATCTCTCGCGCTACAAAAAGAAGCTGGCAAACCCCGATTTGATGTGTCTTTGATTCTATAGAGAATCTCAACCCAACCACATTTGCTTTATTCCCACAAAGGATACAAGCATCTTAGCAACAAAACAAACCGGCACCTCTGCCCCCTGAATGCAGCGATGAGCAAAACGAGAGCAGAGCAGAGCAGAGGGAGCCAGTCAGCGCTGCGGCAAGGAGCAGTGCAGTTTGGAAAGCAGCACGGCAGCCTTGTACACGTTAACACGCTCCACTTGGGAATGCGAGGCTGGAAAAGCTGCTTTACAAATTTACTTTTGAATCAGAACTCTGGGTTTCTCTCCTCTTTGTGTGCTATTACGTTTTTCTCGAGTGCCCGTGCAGCCCCCTCAAGGCGAGGAGACTTTTCAGGAACCCCAAGAGCTTCACCGGTTTTAGCACAATGACTGTTTGCCGAGGAAATCATCCCGGAAAATTTATTACTTGCTATTCACTTTCAGAAGTAAGTGGAGCTGGGAAGCGCAGAGCAGTGCAAACAGCAGCTGAGCGGAGGTTCAATCCTGCCCCCAGGTTACTGTACTTTCCCCAAGACTAATAAACTATCAGACGGGAGGCGACCTCCCAGCACAAGCACGGCTGCCACGCAAATGCTGTTTGCAGAGGGTTTCTGGAGCAGCTTTAAGCTCCCAACCTCCAGGCCCAGCTTCGCACAGCCCTGCAAGCACCTCGCAGGCTCCAGGAAGCGATCCCCTCGCTCATCCCCCATGCTGCTTTACGAGCGGGGCCGTTCCCCTCTCCCTCGCAGGAACCAGCCACATGTTCTCCATCTGGGAGCAGATGCCCATAAGCCAATAAGCTCAACTTGGAAAACTAACTGAAAATAGCACAAAATTTTTGAGTGCTCTGCAGGCCGCGGGCTGGATGATGGATATTAGCTCTCCAGCAGCACCGGGATGCTGTTTGGCACAGCGTGGCAAAAGTACCGTTTGCAGGGGTTGAGGAAATGAAAACGAGATGGCTGAAGGTGCTGCTGCCTGAGCAGCTGTCCTCTTCCCAACACTCTTGCCTGTGAGGAAGGAGGGTCTCCGCCTACCCACAATCGGTCCCCAAACCACAGCAGAGCTCAGCCTGGAGGACTGAAGCACACAAACACTGTCCCTCCTAAAGCCCTGAAACCGCTGGGGGACATTCTGGTCTCCAAGGCAAAAACAAGCAGCCGCAGGGCAACTGCAGCTCTGCCAGGCTGTCACGGGTCCCTTGTGGCTGTGCTGGACGGGGACAGCAATGTCATGGGCTGTGCCTCGTGTGCTCTGACACAGGGCAAAGTCCTGTTGAGAAAGGCTGGGGCAGCACATGGGGCAGGAGCTCACGGCCCTGTCAGAGCCAAGATCATAGAATCATAGAATCACCAGGTTGGAAGAGATCCATCGGATCATCGAGTCCAACCAATTCCTATCAAACACTAAACCATGTCCCTCAGCACCTCGTCCACCCGTCCCTTAAGCACCTCCAGGGAAGGTGAATCAACCACCTCCCTGGGCAGCCTGTTCCAATGCCCAATGACCCTTTCTGTGAAAACTGGTGCAGGATGGTGCAGGACAGGGAGCTGGGGTTTCTTCCACGCCAGGGGAGGTTCAGGCTCGACATAAGGAAAAAATTCTTCACAGAAAGGATCATTAGACACTGGAACAGGCTGCCCAGGTTGGGGGTTGACTCACCTTCCCTAGAGGGGTTTAAGGGACGGGTGGATGAGGTGTTGAGGGACATGGTTTAGAGATTGGTGGGAATGGTTGGACTCGATGATCCAGTGGGTCTCTTCCAACCTACTGATTCTCTGATTCTATGATTCTTCTGGGTGCCGCTGCCCCGCGGGGTCAGGATGCAGCCAGCTTTCAGGTGCATTTAACCACTCGACAGTGGGAGACGGACAGTCCAGACAGTGACACATTCAGCCTCAAACCAACCCAGGGTGAGCCATGAAAATGGAATTTGCCAAAAGACAACGCGGTGATGATTTGTGAGCCCCCAGCTATGTGCAGCCCGAGGCACAAACGACTCAGGTCTGCGGCTGGGAGTCAGGCAAATGTCGGTGCTTCCCCTTGGCCAGAGATCACATAACGTGTTCTCCAGGCCAAGCAGGATTTTAACCCCATGCCAAGTCTATATGCACATAGAATCACAGAATCACTAGGTGGGAAAAGTCCTTTGAGATCAACAAGCCCAACCGTACCTGTTCACTATTAATCCCCAAGCACCTCATCCACCCATCTTTTAAACCTCTCCAGGGGTGGGGACTCTACCACCTCCATGCTCAGCCTCTGTCAGTGCCTGAGATCCCTTTCAGCAAAGACATTTTTCCTTGTGTCCAATCTGAACCTGCCCTGGCACAACTTGAGGCCATTCATAGAATTATAGAATCATAGAATCATGGAACAACCAGGTTGAAAGAGACCCATCGGATCATTGAGTCCAACCATTCCTATCAAACACTAAACCATGTCCCTCAGGACCTCGTCCACCCGTCCCTTAAACATCTCCAGGGAAGGGGAGACCTCCCTGGGCAGCCTATTCCAATGCCCAATGACCCCCTCCGTGAAAAACCTCCTCCTAATCTCTAGCCTAAATCTCCCCTGGCGGAGCTTAAGGCCATTCCCTCTCGTCCTGTCCCCTGTCCCTTGGGAGAACAGCCCAGCTCCCTCCTCTCCACAATCTCCTTTCAGGTAGTTGTAGAGAGCAATGAGGTCTCCCCTCAGCCTCCTCTTCTCCACGATAAACACCCCTAGCTCTCTCAGACGCTCCTCATAGGGCCTGTTCTCCAGCCCCTTCACCAGCTTCGTTGCTCTTCTCTGGACTCGCTCCAGAGCCTCAGCATCCTTCTTGTGCTGAGGGGCCCAGAACTGAACACAGGATTCAAGGAGCGGCCTCACCAGTGCCGAGTATCAAACAAACATTGTTTGTGAGAGGAACCATCGCTTCCAGGAACCAACAGGTCCCTTTCACGCTGGCTCCTCTGCTCCTGAGACCCGTCAGTGACTCCAGTTCCCTGCAAGGACTTTTGTTAAGTTTTCAAACAAACCCAGGGTCCGTGGGAGATGCCAGAGTGCAGGGCAGCCAGCTCCCACCTCGCTCAGTGGCTGGAGCAGCATCAAAGAAAAGCCCAGGGCTGTCTCCATTGCCTCCCCACTGCTACTCGCCCAGCGGGACAGGAAAGCAATGTGCCAAGCGCCACCACAGCAAGACTCAGGTCTCTCTCACCTTTTGGTGTGCAGCCACACCAAGCCCTGCGGAGCCCAGCTGGCGTGCGAGCCCGACTGCCTGGGAGCTGGCCAGGTGCCATTTCCAGGACACACTCTGTCCCCCTTCCCTGCTGGGATGGGGAGGAAGCTAAACTTCATTTCCCCCCTCGCTTTTCTTCTGCGTCTTGGAAGTTTGGAGTTGTCTCTTGTCAATCCCTTGCTACAGTGATAGCAAGGAGTCAAAAGGCAAGAAGGCTGCACAAGGCCACAGCTGGGTGGCCCACAGCCCTGCGCTCATGGTGGCCACAGCACATGCAGCCCCATATCAGTCCTGCCCCAGCAGAGCTGGAAGGTCCCAGGCCCCAGTCCCAGTCTATCTAATGCTTTTCCTCCTGGCTTTAACATGTGGGGACTCAGTTGTCCCCTCTCCAGCCAAGCAGCGTTCCCACCTCAGAGCCTGCTGAAATGCCCCTGCCTTGCCCAGCTCCACCACCACTGGGAGAAGCCTCGGGATGTGGGAGTGGGTGCTGATAACATGTCCCCAACTCCACCATCATGGCTGGGAGAAGGATTGGGATGTGGGACTGGGCGTTGATAATGCGTCCCCAGCTCCAACACCAATGCTGGGAGAAGCCTCGGGATGTGGGAGTGGGTGCTGATAACGTGCCCCCAGCTCCACCACCACTGGGAGAAGCCTCGGGATGTGGGAGTGGGTGCTGATAACATGTCCCCAACTCCACCATCATGGCTGGGAGAAGGATTGGGATGTGGGACTGGGCGTTGATAATGCGTCCCCAGCTCCAACACCAATGCTGAGAGAAGCCTCGGGATGTGGGAGTGGGTGCTGATAACGTGCCCCCAGCTCCACCACCGCTGGGAGAAGCCTTGGGATGTGGGATTGCGTGTTGATAATGTGTCCCCAGCTCCAAGACCATGGTTGGGAGAAGCCTCGGGCTGTGGGAGTGGGTGCTGATAACGTGTCCCCAGCTCCACCACCATGGCCGGGAGAAGCCTTGGGATGTGGTAGTGGGTGCTGATAACATGTCCCCAGCTCCATAGAACCATAGAATCATAGAACAACCAGGTTGGAAGAGACCCATCAGATCATTGAGTCCAACCATTCCTATCAAACACTAAACCATGTCCCTCAGCACCTCATCTACCTGTGCCTTAAACACCTCCAGGGAAGGTGAATCAACCACCTCCCTGGGCAGCCTATTCCTATGACCAGTGACTCTTGCCATGAAAAACTTCCTCCACCACTATGGCTGGGAGAATCCTCGGGATGTGGGAGTGGGTGCTGATAACGTGTCCCCGGCTCCACCACCACTGGGAGAAGCCTCGGGATGTAGGACTGGGTGCTGATAACATGTCCCCAGCTCCAACACCAATGCTGGGAGAAGCCTCGGGATGTGAGAGTGGGTGCTGACAACATGTCCCCAGCTCCACCACCACCTCTGGGAGAAGCCTTGGGATGTGGGAGTGGGTGCTGACAACATGTCCCCAGCTCCAACACCAATGCTGGGAGAAGCCTTGGGATGTGGGAGTGGGAGTTGTCACTGCGTCCCCCGCAGCACCACACGGGGAACTGGCTGAGGAGGGATGGACTCAGCCCATCACACGGCCCATGGCGTCTTCTCCTGTCAGCCCTGGGTCACCCTGCCGAGCTGCCCACCGCAGCACTCAATGCGCACAAGCCACTATCTGTGCTTTCACATGTTTGCATCAGCTTGAAAATCTAATGAGATAGAGATAAAGCGAACTGGAAACACCCCAAGAGTGTCTAACGCTTCCAGCCTGAGGGGTTCCTTAATGAGATGAGTTTCAACATCATAGGTCCCAGCCTGAAGAGCAGGTTCCTTTGCCTTGCTCCCCAAGCGTATCTGTCCCTGCTAGTGCCTGCAGCTCCCGCAAGCCAGGCTGAGAAAGGAGAGGGCTTTACAGACATTGGGTGGGCTTTACTGACCTCAAACTGTGCCCACGTTTGAAGGGGTCCGCACTGCGCTCCCCACAAAAGGCCGAGTCCTGACGAGGACCAGGCAAGGCAGCAGCACCACGACAAACCAGCTGGCCCCCAGGCTCAAAATAAAAAAACCAGCTAAACTCCTTTCCATGTCGATCTGGGCTGGCAGAGGACCAAGACGTGTCCTACACCAACATGCGGGAAGCCTGAGACGGTGATGCTGCGCATGGGCAGCAGACGTGTGATTTTGAGAAGTGTCTCATCAGTGAGTTATTCTCAGCCCACGGCTATGCTGAAAGCTCTCGTGGCTATAAATATCCAGCGACAGAGTCCTACCTGAGTCGCAGCTTCGAACGTGCCTCAGGGCTGATCACAGAATCAGGAGATTCAGGCTCAGCGCAGAGGCTGGACAGACTGGGGACATTTCAGTCTCATCAAAAAATCACAGCGATGTAAGCTTCAAACAACTGAGCTTGGGCCAGTCTGGGCTCCCAGTACAGCCAGTAAGGACTGGGTTTGGCCAAGACTGTGCACTTATTCATAGAATCATAGAATCAATCATAGAATCACCAGGTTGGAAGAGACCCATCGGATCATCGAGTCCAACCATTCCCATCAAACACTAAACCATGTCCCCTCAGCACCTCGTCCACCCGTCTCTTAAACCCCTCCAGGGAAGGTGACTCAACCACCTCCCTGGGCAGCCTGGTCCAGTTCAGGGCACTACTGGATAAGCTTGTCCGGCTGTAGGGTCTGGTTGCCAGCTTTGTCGCACCTACTGACAAAACACGCAGAGGTAGGACATAGAGCAGCCCCAGATCACAACAGGTAGGGCTGGCACTGGAAATAAAAGGAGTTCAGCCTTTCCCTGGTGCTAAAAGTGTGATGCTGCCCCTCCACCATGCTGCAGTTAGGACATTGCCTCCTCCAGCTCACACATCACAGGTTTCAGCACCTCCACCACAGCTCTTCCCTTTTGCTGGGTCACATGAGAACAACCACAACCTCCAGTGGCTGCCCTGAGCTGAGAGGATCTCAGCCACAAGCCACCCCTCCAGCTCTCTGAGCACGAGAGGCTCCCAACTCCAAGACGAACCCAAGCAACCGGCTGGGGAGCCAACGGAATCATAGAATCACCAGGTTGGAAGAGACCAGCTGGATCATCGAGTCCAACCATTCCTACCAATCTCTCACCCATGCCCCTCAGTACCTCGTCCACCCGCACCTTAAACACCTCCAGGGAAGGTGGAGTGGGACAGAGTGGGAGTGCAGCCCAGCCCTCCCGGCTACCACATCACCTGCAGCTACGAGTCAGGCTCACAACCTGCTGAGCCTGGTGAGCGCAGCATGAAACCCTCAGCTCCAGCTCCTGACTGAAAGTCATCACCTGGTTCCCCTTTAGAAGGTTCCTCCTGGCCAGATGACCATCCTCGTCCTACTGACACAGCCACTGGGTGAGATCCAGCCTGGGGGAGTCACAAACTAGTTCGGGCTGGAAGGGACCTCAGAGCCCATCCAGTCCTACCCTCTGCTATGGGCAGGGACACCTCCCTAAGATCTCATCTCCACCTCCCCTCTTTCAGCTGAAGACTGCTCCCCTCATGCTATACCTGCACTCCCTGATCCAGAGCTCCTCCCCAGCTTTGCTGAAGCTCCTTTCAGCACTGGAAGCTGCTCCAAGATCTCCCCGGAGCCTTCTCTTCCCAAGGCTGGACAACCCCAACTCTCTCAGCCTGTCCTCGTACGGGAGGTGCTCCAGCCCTCGGATCATCTGTGTGGCTCTCCATGCGAGGGTAGAGCAGACCTGTCTTTACACCTACAGAATTCCTGGATTTGCCATAAATTCCTTCCATAATTTCTGGGGGACACTTCAGGTCCACTGGCCAGGGGAGGACTAGGAGAGGGACAACAAGGTTGTGAGGAAACCAAAGAGGGCTGTGGAGCGAGCAAGCATCGCCGATGCCTACAGCAAGTACTTGTGGGATGCTCTGTGGTCTGTACAGCGCTGGCACACTCGCGTGTGCAAGAAGGTAGAGGCACACATCCCTGCTGCAGCCCGCGCCTGCGTCTGCCCGGGCAGCGTAGGGCCACGTGTCGGCTCGTGGTGTGCCAGGCAGCACCTCCAGGGAGCTCATACACCACACTGGGGCCACGAGGCTCTCGAGCCACCTCCCTGCTGCAAGGCTGTTCCCAGGAGCGAGGAAAACGTCTTGCCCAACCGCCCCGTGCTCGTGCTGAGCTCGCCTGAGCAGATTCCAGCAGCTCCTTCCAGTGGGAGATGAATCTCAGCCCTTCTCCCGAATTAATAAAAAATACATTACTGCCTCAATTGGACAAGACAAATTCCAGCGTAAGGAATGAAAGAAACGCTTAAGCGAAACAAAATGGGGAAGAAATGGCTTAGAGGAAAGACGAGCAGATCGGCGGGTGCGCCGGGCATTGCTCGTCGGTGTCACATCCTTGACACAAGCACATCTCCATTTGCACAGCTTCTAATCTCAGCCCTGCAATGCAGCATCCCCTGCCTTCCCAGCTCCCCTCCGCACTCGGCTCCCCGGCTCAGAGCTGCAATGCAGCAGCGTGGGAAAGCCCTGCTCCCCACTCTCCCTTCACCCCTCCACGAGCGGTGCTGAGCCTCCCCGGCCAGGCTCCTCTCCTCACACGTATTCTACCTTCCCAAGCTCACCGCTTCCCAGGCTGGAGAAGCAGCAATTCCTCCTTGGGCTCTGCCGGGAGAGCCATTTCACGTGCCTGGAGGAGAACATGACTTTGCAGGGTAGAGGATCCAGCAGAAGCACATAGTATCTGATCCCCCACGCCCTACATCCCCACAGCTCCGTATCAGACACTCTCAAGGTGGGAAGCTGGAGAGGACAAGAACGAAGTTACCCTGAAGGACAGAGCCATCCCCACCCATGAGCACACTGCTTTCTACAACTCCCTAAAAGGAGGTTGTGGAGAGGAGGGAGCTGGGCTCTTCTCCCAAGGGACAGGGGACAGGACGAGAGGGAATGGCCTCAAGCTCTGCCAGGGGAGGGTCAGGCTGGACATTAGGAAAAAATATTTCATGTAAAGAGTCATTGGGCACTGGCAGAGGCTGCCCAGGGAGGGGGTTGAGTCACCTTCCCTGGAGGGGTCTAAGGGACGGGTGGATGAGGTGCTGAGGGACATGGTTTAGTGTTTGATAGGAATGGTTGGACTCGATGATCCAGTGGGTCTCTTCCAACCTGGTTGTTCTATGATTCTATGATCCAGACCCAGCGATGCTGCCGGGCTCCAACCACAGCTGCCACCTGTACCACAAACGCTGCACACGCGCCTGATGCTGGGACCTTGCAAGGCACCAAGTGCCACCTGCTCTGGGGCACAAGAGACGCTCAGGACTGGGTGAGCTCCGAGGACATGTCTGTGTGTCCGTGCACCTTGGCTGAACAAGGTGAGCTGCATGGGCTCACCCTGAGATCACCGAAAACCCAGGAGGCGCACGCTGGCCGCAGGCACACCCTGGCCACAGCAGGTGAGCTGGCGCTGAGCTGGCATCACACACAGGTCACACACCTTGCAGGGTGCATGCTCGGGCTCTGCGCTGAGCTGGAGTGAATCCGCCCCTGTGCAGAGGGCACAAGCATCACCCGAGCGTTGTCCTCGGATGCTCGAGTGAGGGCAGGCAGGGAGGAGCAGGAAACTTCTTGTCTGGCACCACAAGAAGCTGCATGGGAAGCCAAGGAGCGGGTAACCCACATGGATGTAACACGTTGAGGGGGCTTGTGCCAGGTAAGGACAACGGGCACAAAGACACATGTCACAGCACAAGAAGCCAAAGACACAGAGCTGGGGACAGGGTTCATCAGGAAGAGACTCTCCAGAACGACCCAGAGCTGCCACCAGTTCCCCAGGTGCCACCCAAACTGGACACAAATTTCTCACAAGGCACGTGGAGTGGGCAGGACCCATGGGTGCGAACCACGCCAGGACCCTCAGCTCTGAGGGGATGGCAAGGCCTTGAGGGGATGTCCCCCAGGCCCAGCTGGGGTCACATCCCACCAGTAGATCCCAAACTGCATTTCCAGACCTGCAGGCAATCCTGCGTTCATTTATGCATGTCCTCAGTGGATAAATGTTAGATTTTGGGGCAAGATATAGGCAGTCACTGAGAAAGCTCTCCTGGAGTAGTGATTTTCAGACTCTTTAAAGAAAGCATTTTTCAGCAGTACATCCTCAAATATTTTTGCCTTCAAGCGTTTGCTTTGCTACTTTTCCACAGGAAATTTTGAAAGCCAAATTTGGATTTTTTTTTGTAGCACTTTCCCTGCACTCCCATTATCAGTGGGAACATGGCACATCCCAAACAGCTTCCACAGAACCCTCTGGGTCATGTTTCCAGACCTTTTCCCCTGTCGCCGCAGCCACCTCAGGTGGAGCAAGGAGACATCGACTCGGGATGCAGGTTGGAAGCAGCAACGTGACAGTGACCCTCTCCCCTTTCTCCTCACCCAAACGCAGGATCCCAGCTCTGCAGCCAGAAAGAAATAAACCCCAACAACCTCGTCACACAAGGGCCTTCGGAGAGGAATAACGTTAATGTGACAGTGACATCAGGACAGCCGCACAGCTTTACGAGGCAATAACCCACTCCTGTTGCTGTCAAGAGCTACTTGGTCTCTGATCTCCTTACACTGTCCTGCCAGGGAGCCTGGTTACTGCTGCACAGCACCACAACGCCCGTTAGTGCTTAATTACACAGCAAGGAACGCCGTGGGGCAGAGGTGGGAACGCCGTGGGGCAGAGGTGCTCCTTTTAACCCCATTCTGTACCCCCTCCAAGGATGGTCATCGGGGATACCTTGGTCAGAGAATCACGGAACGGTCTGAGTTGGAAAGGACCCACAAGGATCATTGAGCCCAATCTCTGTCCCTGCCCAGGACACCCCAACACTCACACCGTGGGGCTGAGGGCATTGGCCAAATGCTTCTGGAATATCGTTAAGCTTGGTTACTTGGGGAGCTGTTCCAGTGCTCCACCACCCTCTCTCTGAACCCTGAAGAACCTTCTCCTAACGTCCAACATAACCCTCCCTTGGCACATCTTCCTACCACTCCCTCAGGTCCTACCGGAGCTGGGAATGTGCTCCCATGGGACACATCAGACACCAGCCAAGCATTTTCCCTGAGCGGTGGTTTCCTTTTTAAACCAGAAACAGTCAGAGGGGATGGGAAGCTCCTGCCCTTCGAGGAAGCCATCTGCAGCCCCTTGGCTTTTCTCCCCACCGGGGAGGGGCCTGCCCTGCCCGTGTGTCAGTCCCACGGAGGAGCCTGGCTGCCGCTTGGGAAGGGCTGTGGGACCCAGATCATAGAATCATAGAACACCCAGGTTGTAAGAGACCCATCGGATCATCGAGTCCAACCATTCCTATCAAACACTAAACCATGTCCCTCAGGACCTCTACCCGTCCATTAACTACCTCCAGGGAAGGTGAATCAACCACCTCCCTGGGCAGCCTATTCCAATGACCAATGACCCTCTGTGTGAAACACTTCCTCCTAATCTCTAGCCTAAATCTCCCCTGGTGGAGCTCGAGGCCATTCCCTCTTGTCCTGTCCCCTGTCACTTGGGAGAAGAGGCCAGCTCCCTCCTCTCTCCAACCTCCTTTCAGATGGGTTCTAGTTGGACCTGCAGCATTTGATGGAGCAGCAAAGCCTCCTGCAGTGAGCATTTCGGGGAACACCATCTCCCCTGCGATGCCACATGTGCCTGCCTGCACCTGCCGCTTATTCCTATTTTTCGCTTATGCCCATTAGCAGCCACTTAAGAGGCACCACAGCGAGCAAGAGATGGCCAGGGAAAGGGCTGCAGAAAGGAGCCGCAGGATCCTGAAGGAGCTCTGGGGACCGCAGGGTAAGTGCAGCAATCAAGCCGGGTACCGCATCCCAGTGCCAACCACCTCGCTTGCAGCCCCTAGGAGCCTCCACACCTGCACATGGAGATGGGGAGGGCGAGCTCTGTACAGTGAGCTCTTCCATCACATGCCCTCTGTACCCTTCATCCCGTGGCCGGGCGCTGGTGTAATTAGCAACCCCAGCTGCCAGCCAGCTTTGATGAGAAGCCTCGGTCTTTGGTTGATGTGAAATGTATAATTTGGAAGACAGAAATAGCCTCTCCAAAGCACGTGTGGTTGCTGAGTCCCAGTGACCTCTCCCATTTCGCGCAGGCTGCTCTGCTTTAAACGTGGTTCCATCTCCAGCGGCTCCACAAAGGCTTCGGTGCCATCAAACAGATGACACAGCAGAGCAACAGAATGAGAGGTAACATTTGGCCACTACTAAATAAACTGGGGTTTTGGCCAGCACAGGCTTGGGAGTGCTTCTGGCAGGAAAGGCAAGAGGTGGAGACGAGAACGCAGGTGCGGAGACCGAAGAGGCACGAAGTCTCTACAAGCCCTCGTGTGCTGGTGGAGCACTGGGGTAGGCAGAGGCAGCACAGGCTTCTAACTCAGGTCAACAGTTCAAGGACAAAAAAGATCTGCAAAGTCCCTGCGACTCCTGCCTCTTTCCTCTCGGCGCAAATCAAGCCTGCAGGTCTTCTCGTGCCGCTCTGCTAAAGGTGTTCTCCAACAGACGTGGCAAAACAGCTTAGGCTGATGTTTCTCTTGCCAAAAGGATCTGTGAAACAGCAGAGAAACCTTCCCTCCCTCCCAGGGAGGAATACCCTCTCCTGACCCTACTCACCAGCCCTACCAAGGCGTGAGGGGCACTCCCCTGAGCAAGAGGGACACTGTGCCATCCAGGTCTTTTGCCACCACAGACACAACCTCTGCCTTGAGGAGCCAGGCTGTGGGAAATACTGTCACCCCGGGAGAAGGTTTCATCTGCCTAGACCACACCAGTTGATAAGCAAAAGAGTCAGAACCAGAATCTCAGCGTGTCCATGCTCGCACGGCCCCAGCCGTGGTTCTGCCGCTGGCACGCAAAGTCAGAGAGCAGCCACCACAACTGTCACGCTGCTCCTTCCTCTGCACATCCCAAGCTTCTGTCAGCATCCCCACCACGCGGGTTGCTGAGGACACACCGGGTCACAGTTGGCTTGGTTGAGCAGGAAGCACTCAACAGCACAGCGCCCACGACATACAGAATCACACAGAATCACTAGCTTGGAAAAGACTTCCAGATCATCGAGTCCAACCATTCCTATCAATCACTAACCCATGTCCCTCAGCACCTCATCTACCCATCTTTCAAACCCCTCCAGCAATGGTGACTCAACCACCTCCCTGGGCAGCCTCTGACAGTGCCAAATGAACCTTTCCAGGAATTTTTTTTTTCTGATGTTCAGCCTGAACATCCCCTGGTGGAGCTTGAGGCCATTCCCTCTCATCCCATACCCTGTCCCTGAGTAGAAGAGCCCAGCTCCCTCCTCTCCATAACCTCCTCTCAGGGAGTTGCAGAGAACAATGAGGTCTCCCCTCAGCCTCCTCTTCTCCAGGATAAACATCCCCAGCTCTCTCAGACGTTCCTCTTGTTCTCCAGCCCCTTCACCAGCTTTGTTGCTCTTCTCTGGACTCTCTCCAGAGCCTCAACATCCTTCTTGTGCTGAGGGGCCCAGAACTGAACTAAGGATTCAAGGTTTGGTCTCAGCAGTGCTGAGTCCAGAGGGAGAAGAACCTCCCTGGTCCTGCTGGCCACGCTGTTTCTGATCCAAGTCAAGATGCCCTTGGCCTTCTTGGCCACCTGGGCCACTGCTGTCTCATGGTCAGTCGACTCTCAACCAACACCCCCAGGTCTTTCTCCTCCAGTCTAAGTGCAGTCCAAAGGGATGCTCAACATCTTCCAAGGTCAAAGCCAGCCCTGTGTCCTCGAAAGGAAGCCCTGGTCCTGGCAGAGGCCATGTAGCCTCCCCAGAAACTGAGGTAGGTGTCGGAGGGGTTTCTGCAACCCATGGTCTTCCTCAGCATGTGCCCGAATGGCTCTCCCGCAGGCAGGATCGTGGGTACTCCAGCACCTGCTGCAGGCCAGGAGTCCCTCCCACGTGGGCCAGTCCTGTACCTTCCAAGAATCAGAGAATCACCAGGTTGGAGAAGACCCACTGGATCATCAAGTCGAACCATGCTGCAAAGGTTTCTCTTGGGGTGCTGAGGGAACCCCATCTGAGAGAAGAGCATCAGAGCGCAGCACCAAGATCCCCCAGCCAACACCAGCAGGTGGAGATCTGTTAGTGACCTACACTAGAAATCCTCCTGCAATCCTGCCCTGCTCGGGTGGTGGGACCAGCCCTTGCTGTGAGGCCAATCCCCCGCATCCAGCCTGCTCGTCCGTACGGCCTTCCTACCCACACCTTGAGCCACTCTGGGGCTTTCCAGAAGCCACTCGCAGAGCCCCAGTGAGCCCTGGGATGCTCCAGCAGCCAGGAGAGGATAGAGCAGGGCGCACGCCACCACTGCTGATCCCAAGGGGGTGCACGGCCAGCGAGCCAAGGGTCTAGGAGGCTCCTTCCCATGTGCCAACATGCACCAACACACATTGTGCCAGAGCCCTGCACCAGAGCAGAGGCTGTGACACCGCAAAGGCTCCTGGGGCGGTGGGGTGTGCAGCAGGGAACCCGACACAGCAAGCTCAGCTTTGCCTGACTTGAGCACGTCCTACAGGTCACTCCACCTCTCCAAATCTCCCCTGCAGCCCCGGCTGGGGCAAATCTCTCCCCTTTCTCCCCATGACAGGGCTCTGCTCACAACACACCTAGGAGAAGGCATCTTCAGCCAGCTCTCCAAGCGCTGGAGAAGCTCCTGGCCCCCTAGACAGGGACCTTGAGGGACCTGACACCCCCAAGACTCCCTGCCACCACCCACCAAGGCTTCGCATGCAGCGAAGCAGCACAACAGCTGCACAGAGCTCATTCGCCACCTCCTCACGCCAGCTTGCCAGAACAAACTGAGCTCTTTGGAGCTGCAAACCCACCGTGTTCCTTGCCCAGTCAAGCCCACTGACCCCAAGGCGCTCTGGACGGGACACGCAGGAGAGTGAGTGTCAGTGGAAGCAGAATGCTCACAAGGTTTCCATGGTTTCCTACAGATGAGCAGGATGGGAAACATGAGGACTGGCAAGCCTGTGCCAAGACCCAACAGTGCGACGGCTGAGAGAGCTGGGGGTGTTTATCCTGGAGAAGAGGAGGCTGAGGGGAGACCTCATTGCTCTCTACAAATACCTGAAGAGAGGTTGTGGAGAGGAGGGAGCTGGGCTCTTCTTGCAAGGGACAGGGGACAGGACGAGAGGGAATGGCCTCAAGCTCCATCATGGTTGGACATTAGGAAAAAAAAATTCCTGGAAAGGGTGATTGGGCACTGGCAGAGGCTGCCCAGGGAAGGGGTTGAGTCACCTTCCCTGGAGGGGTTTAAGGGACAGGTGGATGAGGTGCTGAGGAACATGGTTTAGTGATTGATGGGAATGGTTGGACTCGATGATCTGGTGGGTCTTTTCCAACCTGGTTATTCTATGATTCTATGACTCTGGAGGGACCAGCGGGTCCCAAGATCAGAGGCACGGCCAGTGTTGGTGCTCCTTGCTCTGATGAGAATCCACCATGCACATAACGAGCTCTGGATCATAGAATCATAGAACAACCAGGTTGGAAGAGACCCATCAGATCATCGAGTCCAACCATTCCTATCAAACACTAAACCATATCCCTCAGGACCTCATCTACCCGTGCCTTAAACACCCCCAGGGAAGGTGAATCAACCTCCTCCCTGGGCAGCCTCTGACACTGCCCAATGACCCTTTCTGTGAAGAATTTTTTCCTTATGTCGAGCCTGAACCTCCCCTGGTGGAGCTTGAGGCCATTCCCTCTCGTCCTGTCCCCTGTCACTTGGGAGAAGAGCCCAGCTCCCTCCTCTCTACAACCTCCTTCCAGGTAGTTGTAGAGAGTAATGAGGTCTCCCCTCAGCCTCCTCTTCTCCAGGATAAACACCCCCAGCTCTCTCACAGGCTCACACAGGCTCAGGGATTAAACCCGCCCGGATAGTGAGATGCAGGCGGCCACAGGTTGAAACCCACTATTCCAAACCCTGCGGCAGCATCCTTGGAGGACCCTCCTCGGCAGAGCCCAAGACCTCAGAGAAGCTCTGGCTTTGAAGCCTCCTGCTCAAAGCGCAGGCAGCGGCCCCCACGCACGGCACCTCCGCATGCCCCTCGGCAAGGGGCAGCCACCCCGACAGCAGCCAGTGGGGCAACCTCCAGCATTTTTGGCCGCAAGTAGAAACGAGGTCTGACTGAAAAGACATGTCGGGGAGGACAAGCTCAACCACCACCCAACTCTCCTCCTCGTGAGGAGGCTGGAGCCAGCGTGAGAGGCGGCTGGATGACAGTGCCTTCCACCACAGGGAGGCCCACGGAGCCTTCACCCCAAGCACCTCTGGTATGTCCCTTGGCCCTCACCCTTGGCATTGCTTGCACATCCTTTTGCCTTCTCTCTCAGCATCCTTTGCACATCCCTTCGCCTTCTCTCTCAGCATCCTTTGCACATCCCTTCGCCTTCTCTCTCAGCATCCTTTGCACATCCCTTCACCTTCTCAACATCCTTTCCACATCCCTTCACCTTCTCTCCCAGTATCCTTTGCACATCCCTTCACTTTCTCAGCATCCTTTGCACATCCCTTCACCTTCTCAGCATCCTTTGCACATCCCTTCACCTTCTCTCCCAGTATCCTTTGCACATCCCTTCACCTTCTCAGCATCCTTTGCACATCCCTTCGCCTTCTCTCTCAGCATCCTTTGCACATCCCTTCGCCTTCTCTCTCAGCATCCTTTGCACATCCCTTCGCCTTCTCTCTCAGCATCTTTTGCACATCCCTTCGCCTTCTCCCTCGGCATCCCCTGCCCATCCCCTCTCCCTTGGCACCTCTTGCACACCCCTGTGCCTGCTCCCTCAGCATCCTTTGCACATACTAGCACCCTTGGCAACCCTTGCACACCCCTTCTTCCTCACCCTAGGCATCCCTTGCACATTCCAGTGCCTTCTCCCTCGGCATCCTTGTGCATCCCTGCGCCTTTTCCCTTGCACTCCTTGCACATCCCTTGCACACCCCAGCGCCTTCTCCCTCCACATCCTAGTGCATCCTTTCTCCCTCACCCTTAGCATCCCTTGCACACCCTCCTCCCTCACTCTTGGCATCCTTTGAAAACCTCTGAGTCTTCTTCCTCAGATCCCTGCACCTTCTTCCTTGGCACCCCTTGCACACCCCTTCATTCTTGGTGTTCCTTCCACACCTCTGTGCCTTTTCACTCAGCATCCTCGTGCATCCCTGCACCTTCTCCCTCAGCACCCCTTGCACACCCCTGTGCCCTTGGTGTCCCTTACACACCCCTCCCCTCACATCCCTGGCACATCCTTGCACCCCCATCCTCCCTCAGCATCCCTTGCACAGCATTTGCACGTTGACCCCTTCTTCCTCGACATCTCTTGCACACTCCTCCTCCCCTGGCATCTTTGCATCCCTCACACACCCTTGTACACTCCTCCTCCCCTGGCATCCCTTGCACATCCTCGCACACCCCTCCTCCATCGACATCCCTTGCACACCCTTTGCATGCTTGTCCTCCTCCAGCCCCCTTTGCACACCCCTCCTTCTCTGGCGTCCTTGCATCCCTCGCATA
This sequence comes from Coccyzus lansbergi, assembly GCA_033558105.1. Lineage (NCBI taxonomy): Eukaryota > Metazoa > Chordata > Aves > Cuculiformes > Coccyzidae > Coccyzus > Coccyzus lansbergi. Next base: position 86,748 of record JAUMJK010001147.1, read on the forward strand.
CCCTTGCACACCCCTCCTCCCTTAGCGTCCCTTGCACACCCTTTGCATGCTCGTCCTCCTTTGGCACCCCTTGCACACTCCTCCCTCCCCTGGCATCCTTGCATCCCTTACACACCCCTCCCCGGCATCCCTTGCACAGCCTTGCACACCCCTCCTCCTCTGGCATCCTTGCATCCCTTGCACATCCCTCCTCCCTCACCATCCTTTGCACACCCCTCCTCTATCGGCATCCCTAGCACACCCTTTGCATGCTCATCCTCTGTCAGCATCCCTTGCACACTCTTTGCACATCCCTCCTCCTTCAGCATCCCTTGCACACCCCTTGCATGCCTGTCCTCCTTCGTCGTCCCTTGCACACTCTTCCTCCCCCTGGCATCCTTGCGTCCCTCGCACACCCCTCCTTCCCTGGCATCACTGCATTACTTGCACACCCTTTGCACACTTGCCCTCCTTTGGCATCCCTCACACACTCTTCCTCCCCTGGCACCCTTGGCGCACCCTTTGCACACTTGTCTTCCTTCAGCACCCTTCGCACACCCCTCCTTCCTTGGCATCCCTAGCACATCCTTTGCATGCTCATCCTCCATCAGCATCCCTTGCACACCCTCTGTACGCTCGTCTTCCTTCAGCATCCTTTGCACACCCCTCCTCCCTCAGCACCCCTAGCACATCCTTTGCACGCGCATCCTCCTTCAGCACCCCTTGCACACTCTTCCTCCCCCTGGTAACCTTGCATCCCTTGCACATCCTTGCACACCTCTCCTTCCCCTGGCATCCCTGCATCCCTCGCACGCTCTTTGCATGCTTGTCCTCCTTCATCACTCCCTGCACACTCCTCCTCCCCCTGGCACCCTTGCATCCCTTGCACACCCTTCCCTCCTCGGTATCCCTTGCACACTCCTTCCCCAGCGTCCTTGCATCCCCTGCACACCCTTTGCATGCTCATCCTCCATCAGCATCCCTTGCACACCCTTTGCCTGCTCGTCCTCCTTCGGCACCCCTTGCACACTCCTCCTCCTGGCATCCCTGCATCCCTCACACCCCCCTCCTCCTTGGCCTCATTGCACCCTTTGCACATCCTTTACGTGCTTGATCTCCTTCGGCACCCTTTGCACACTCCTCCTTCCCCCGGCATCTCTGCACCCCTTGCACACCTTTTGCATGCTCATCCTCCCTTGGTACCCCTTACGCACTCCTCCTCCGGGCATCCCTGCACCCCTTGCACACTCTTTGCATGCTTGTCCTCCCTCAGCACCCCTTGCACATTCCTCCTCCCCCTGGCATCCCTGCAGCCCTTAGCACACCCTTTGCACGCTCATCCTCCTTCGGCATCCCTGCATCCTTCACACCCCCCTCCTCCTTGGCATCATTGCACCCTTTGCACACCCTTTGCATGCTCGTCCTCCTTCATCACCCCCTGCACACTCCTCCTCCTCCTCCTCCTGGCATCCCCGCATCCCTCACACCCACCTCCTCCTTGACATCACTGCACCCCTTGCACACCCTTGCACACCTCTCCTTCCCCCAGCATCCCTGCACCCCTTGCACACCCTTTGCATGCTTGTCCTCGTTCATCACCCCCTTCACACTCTTCCTCCTTCGGCATCCCTGCATCCCTCACACCCCCCTCCTCCTTGGCATCACTGCACCCTTTGCACACCCTTGCACACTCCTCTTCCCATGGCATCCCGGCACCCCTTGCACACCCTTTGCATGCTCGTCCTCCCTCGGCACCCCTTCCACACCCTTTCCACGCTCCTCCTCCCCCTGGCATCCCTGCATCCCTTGCACACCCTTGCACACACCTCCTTCCCCCGGCATCTCTGCACCCCTTGCACACTCTTTGCATGCTTGTCCTCCTTCAGCACCCCTTGCACACTCCTCCTCCCCCTGGCATCCCTGCACCCCTTGCACACCCTTTGCATGCTCGTCCTCCCTTCAGCACCCCTTGCACACTCCTCCTCCCCCTGGCATCCCTTGCACCCCCTCACACACTCCCCTTCCCCTGGCATCCCTGCATCCTTTGCACATCCTTGCACACCCTTTGCACGCTCCTCCTCCCCTTGGCACCCTGGCATCCCTTGCACACCCTTTGCATGCTCGTCCTCCTTCAGCACCCCTTGCACACTCCTCCTCCTGGCATCCCTCACCCCCCCCTCTTCCTTGGCATCACTGCCCCCCTTGCACACCCTTTGCACGCTCCTCCTCCCCCTGGCATCCCTGCATCCCTTGCACATCCTTGCACACCCTTTGCACGCTTGTCCTTCTTCGGCACCCCTTGCACACTCCTTCTCCCCCTGGCATCCCTGCAGCCCTCACAGCCCCCTCCTCCTTGGCATCATTGCACCCTTTGCACGCTCGTCCTCCTTCGGCATCCCTGCATCCTTCACACCCCCCTCCTCCTTGGCATCATTGCACCCCTTGCACACCCCTCGCACACTCCTCCTCCCCCTGGCACCCTTTGCACAGTCCACTTCCCCTGGCATCCCTGCATCCTTTGCACATCCTTGCACACCCTTTGCACGCTCCTCCTCCCCCTGGCACCCTGGCATCCCTTGCACACCCTTTGCACGCTTGTTCTCCTTCGGCACCCCTTGCGCACTCCTCCTCCCCCTAGCATCCTTGCACCCCTTGCACACCCTTTGCACGCTCATCCTCCTGCTCATCCTCCTTCGGCATCCCTGCATCCCTCACACCCCCCCCCCTCCCTCCTTGGCATCACCGCACCCTTTGCACATCCTTTGCATCGCCCCTTGCACACTCCTCCTCCTCCCCCTGGCATCCCTTGCACCCCCTTGCACACTCCCTTCACAGAATCACGGAACAACCGGGTTGGAAGGGACCCATCGGATCTTCTAGTCCAACCACTCCTATCAAACACTAACCCAAGTCCCTCAGCACCTCATCCACCCGTCCCTTAAACACCTCCAGGGAAGGGGAGTCAACCACCTCCCTGGGCAGCCTGTTCCAACGCCCCTTTCCCCGTGGCATCCCTCACACAGCCCTCCTCCTCGGCGCCCCTCGCACACCCTTGCACACCCCTCGCACGCCGCCCCCCCCCCCCCCGACTCACCGAGCACCTGGCTGAAGAGCAGCTGCTCCAGGTCTCCGAGGACGGTGACGACGAGCTCGGGGTCGACGCGCAGGAAGGGTTTGTCGGCGGGGCCCGCGTCGGGGGGGGGGGCGGGCGGGTGGTTGTTGGCGGGGGCGGCGGGGGCGGCCCCGAGCGGCCTGACCTCGGCGCAGGGCCCGCGGGGGATGCGGCTGGGCCGCGCGGCCAGCAGCGAGTGCTCGGAGCGGGACAGGCTGCGCGACATCGCGGCGCCTTTCGCCGTCGCCGTCGTCGTCCCCCCGCCTCCTCCAAGGCCGCCCCGCGCCGAGTCGTCGCTCCAGCGGGGCTCGCACAGCTGCCGCTTCTTCTCGGCGTCGGTGAGGAAGGCCAGGTTGGTCAGCGACTTCTGCTTGCGGAGGTTGGAGGCGGGAGGGTGCGGGGGGGGGTGGTGGCCGGCCCGGCCGTCGACGCCGCCCAGCGCCTTGAAGACTCGCAGCTCGGCCCCGCGCGGAGGAGCCGCCGCCGCCGCCGTCGTCGCCGTCGTCGTCGTCGCCGCCGCCGTCGCCGCCGCCGCCGCCCGCGCCCGCTTGGGCATCACCGCAGAGCCGTCCCCGCCGCGCCGGTAGCCGCGCTCCTCCTCGCCCGCCTCCGCCTCGGGCAGGCTCTTGAGGTTTGCGCCCAGCATCCCCGCGCCGCGACCATTTAACCCGCCGGGCGCTGCTGCTGCGGCGGCGGCGGCGGCGGCTGCTGCGGGGAACGAGAAAGAGAGAGAGAGAGAGAGAGAGAGAGAGAGAAGGGAGCGCCGTTAGCGCCCGCCCCACCGGCGCGGGGCGGAGCGGCACCGGCAGGAGGAGGCGGAGGAGGAGCCGCCCCGCCCTCGCCGCTGCGCCGCCCGCCGAGAAACAGAGGGACGGCAAGAGAGGGCGGGGGGGGGCAAACAAAAAGGGCCCGACCGCCTCCGCGCGCGGCCGGCGCGGGAAACAGGGGAGAACGGGGAGGGAGGCAGCGAGGGCGCGCGGCGGGGGCGGAGTCAGGAGCTGGGGGGGCGTGGCCATGAGGGTAGTGGGCGGGGCGGGGGCTGGTAGGGGCGTGGTCTTGAGGGGTGGGGCCGGGACCCCCCCTTGGGCTATATGGGACCCCTGGGGCAGAGAGACCGTGTGGGACCCTCAGGGTCATACGGGACGCTGGGGTCAGAGGGCCCACGCAGGACTCCCAAGGCTACGTGGGATCCTAGGGTCAGAGGGGCCATGCAGGACCCCCAGGACTATATGGGACCTCGGGGTCATACAGGACCTTGGGGTCAGAGGGGCTGTGTGGAACTCCCAGGACTATATGGGACCCCGGGGTCAGAGGGGCCAGGCAGGGCCCCCAGGACTGTATAGGACCCCTGGGTCAGAGGGGCCATGTGGGACCCCCAGGGCCATACAGGACCCTGGGGTCAGAGGGGCCGTGTGGGACCCCCAGGGTTATGTGGGACCCCTGGGGTCAGAGGGGCTATGTGGGACTCCCAGGGCTATATGGGACCCCTGGGTCAGAGGGGCTGTGTGGGACTCTCAGGGCTATATGGGACCCTGGAGTCAGAGGGGCCATGCAGGGCCCTCAGGACCGTATGGGACCCCTGGGTCAGAGGGGCCGTGTGGGACCCCTAGGGCTATATGGGACCCTGGAGTCAGAGGGGCTGTGTGGGACCCCCAGGGTTATGTGGGACCCCTGGGGTCAGAGGGGCTGTGTGGGACTCCCAGGGCCATACAGGACCCTGGTGTCAGAGGGGCCGTGCAGGGACCCCAGGGCTATATGGGACCCTGGGTCAGAGGGGCTGTGTGGGACCCCCAGGGCTATATGGGACCCCAGCGTCAGAGGGCCTGTGTGGGACCCCTAGGGCCATACGGGACCCTGGGATCAGAGGGGCCATGCGGGACTCCCAGGGCTATATGGGATCCTAGGGCCAGAGGGGCCGTGTGGGACCCCCAGGGCTATAGGGATCCTGGAGTCAGAGGGGCCATGCGGGACTCCCAGGGCTATATGGGGCCCCTGGGGTCAGAGGGGTTGTGCGGTAACCTGGGGACAGCAGGAGCATGCAGGACCCCAAGGACTATAGTGATTTCAGGGGCTGTGAGGCTGTGTGGGATCCCCAGGACTATATGGGACCCCAGGGGCAGCAGAGCCATGTGGGACCCCCAGGCCTGTATTGGACATTGAGGGCATCAGGGTCATATGGGACCCCAGGGCTATGTGGGACCTTGTGGTCACGAGGGACCCCAGGGGCATCAGAGCCATGCAGGACCCCCAGGACTATATGGGACCTCAAGGTCAGAGGGTCTATGTGGGACCTTGGGGTCATGTGTGACGCCAGGGGAGGAGGAGCATGTGGGACCCTCAGGACTATATGGGACCTTGGGGGCAGTGAGGCGGTGAGGGACTCCAAGGATATTATAGGACTTCGGGGGTTGTGTGGGACCCCCAGGACTATATGGGAGCCCCAGGACTATGTGAGACCTTGGGGTCGGAGGGGCTGTGCCCCAGGGGTACAAAGCTCCCCCTTTCCTCCCAGTGGCACAGGAAGGACCAGGGGTGACCCTGGGAGCCCCCCAAGGGACCCCGTGACCCCAAACCCAGCAGGGTGTCCCCAGTGATCTGGGGGGGGGAATCAAGGGGTTGAGGGGAAGAGGGGGAGCAGGATCTGGTTATCATCAGTTTTCATTAATTACCCGTCCCTCGGGAGAGGTGAATTAAGTCTATTTGGTGACCTCACGCAGGCTGCCATGGCAACCGCCGGAAAATATTGCATTAGAGCCCATCGCTCCACTGCCGAGATAAGAGCCGGGAGAGGCAGCGAGCCCCCAGCCCGGCCCCCGCGCCACAGCCCCTGGGGGTGCTGAGGAGACCCAAAAGAGCCCAGTCGGGATGGGACAGCAAGAGATGCCCCCAAACCCATATGTTTTGCACTGAAACGAGCCACTGGGGCAGGACACAGCTGCCCCTCTGCACCCCAAAGCCGCTGAGGTTTGGGGGAGCTGTTGGAGCTCTTGCTGAGCTATGAGGGTCCCCGGGTGTAGGTCCCGCTGTGGGGGGCAAACTTGGGGGTACTGTATCGTTTGGGGGCTGGTGGGGTGACCCTGGGCCCCACAGTGCCCCCCAACCCCTCCAGCCGGGCCCAGCAGAGCCCCAGAAAGACATGGGCCAGGGTGGAAGCGTGGAGCAAGGGAAATGCTCCACTATTCCTGGGGAATTTTGATAGGAATGGTTGGACTAGAAGATCCGATGGGTCCCTTCCAACCTGGTTGTTCTATGATTCTATGATTCTATGAAAGGATCTGGCCCTTTCCCCAGCACCAAAATCCCTCGGCCTCCTCCCAGGCCTCCACCAAGGAGAGCAGGGCAGCTGCGCTGCGAACACACCGGCCCAGCTCGCTCCCCTCCTGCTTTCTCTGGAAAAATCCTCCTTCTACTGCTGGTTCTGTGCTTCCCAGACTGGGGCTCAGCGCTGAGCCCCGTTACGCTCTGGCTGGGCTGTGCTGGGAGTCCCCGTGGCTCTGACCGACTTCTGTCCCTTCGAATCACGCAGCGAAGCTCCAGGCTCTTTTTTTCCCCTTCCCTGCACATCCCTGGAGCAACCCTGCTATCCTCCGCTGCCCTGGCAGCCGCCACCCCAGCAGCCACCCCCTCCGGATTTACCCCCACAGCAAGAGCCAGAGGGGACCAGGGCATCCCAAACATCATGGGGGGGGCTCATATGCCCCCCAAAAAGGGGAACTGGTGCTGCCATGGCACCTGCCTCTGCTCCAGCCACTGCCGGCCTCCTGGAAATCATAGAATCATAGAACAATCAGGTTGGAAGAGACCCACCAGATCATTGAGTCCAACCATTCCTATCGAACACTAAACCATGTCCCTCAGCACCTCATCCACCCGTCCCTTAAACACCTCCAGGGAAGGGGAATCAACCACCTCCCTGGGCAGCCTCTGACAGTGCCCAATCACCCTTTCCGTGAAAAACTTCCTCCTAATCTCCAGCCTAAATCTCCCCTGGTAGAGCTTGAGGCCATTCCCTCTCATCCTGTCCCCTGTCCCTTGGCAGAAGAGCCCAGCTCCCTCCTCTCCACAACCTCCTTTCAGGGAGTTGGAGAGAGCAATGAGGTCTCCCCTCAGCCTCCTCTTCTCCAGGATAAACACCCCCAGCTCTCTCAGCCGTTCCTCATCAGGCCTGTTCTCCAGCCCCTTCACCAGCTTCGTTGCTCTTCTCTGGACTCACTCCAGAGCCTCAACATCCTCCTTGTGCTGAGGGGCCCACAACTGAACACAGGTTTCAAGGAGCGGCCTCACCAGTGCTGAGTACAGAGGGAAATGGGTCACTCCTGGAGCTCGCTGGGAAACTGGGAAGAGGAGGGAAAGGAGCCACGTGGGGCCATGTCCCAGCAGCCTCTCTGGAAGGGATGGAACCCCCATGCCGGAGCTGTAATGGATGCCAGCGTGGCTCTGGTGCCTGGGCAGGCCACACCATGGGGTGTAATTTTCTCCACCAGGGTCACAGCCACAGCTGTGCCATCCCTCGGGAGGTTGGGGAATCTCCTCTTTCATAGAATCATAGAATCACCAGGTTGGAAGAGACCCACTGGATCATTGAGTCCAACCATTCCTATCAAACACTAAACCATGTCCTTCAGGACCTCGTCCACCCGTCCCTTAAACACCTCCAGGGAAGGTGAATCAACCCCCTCCCTGGGCAGCCTCTGCCAGTGCCCAATGACCCTTTCTGTGAAAAACTTCCTCCTGATGTCCAGCCTAAATCTCCCCTGGTGGAGCTTGAGGGAGGTTCCCCTGCTGCCCCACTAACCTCCAGCCTCCAGCGCGGGGCTGTGAGGGCTGAGCCCCAGCAGAAGCTTCTGTCCCAGTCACCCCCCACCCAATCCCCAGCAAACCCCCTGGACTCACCCAGACGTCTGGGATTGGGGTCAGGATCAGGTTCTTTGGCAGGACTGGGACACTGGTCACCCGGGGACGTGGCCCTCTCCTCCTCCTGGTCCTTGTGCAGCCTGGGGGCAGGAGCGGGTGAGGGTGGGGAGCAGGGGCGCATCGCAGGCTCCAGCCCCCAGGTGATAGAGATGCAGTGCCTTGGGCTCTGCCAGGGCTTGGGGACACTAGTCCCACAGCAAGGGCATCCCAGGGCACCCCATTCCACACTGAGCCCACGCCCTGCCCCACACCAGCTCCCATGGGTGCCCCAGGAATGCTCGGCACCCCAGACCCAGTGGAAATCCTCCTTCTGGGGCAGAGCCCTCGGGCCCAACCCCACCATTCCCTACAGCCACCCCCACCATGCCCACCCGCCTCCCCTGCCCCCATGTCCCCCTGTCCCCGGGCACTCACCGGTACTGGAAGGGTGCCACGGTGGCGGTAACGGGGTGGCTGTGCAGGGCACCCGAGGAGAAAGTGATGGCCCCTGACCCGAACGCAGGGCTCCTGCCCTCCGAGCCACCGTGGGGTTCGTCCCCTGTCCCCACTGTGGCTGCCCCACTGCCCTTCCCAGGGGGCCCCCCAAGACGCCCCCCACCCCTACCCTGCACCAGGGGCGCTTTGGGCAGCTCGGAGGGTCCCATCCCACCACCTGCCCCTCTTTTCCTGCTGCCCCCCGCCTCGCGACACTTCCCAGAGGTCACTGGGGCTCTCGTGGTGGCTTTTTGCCCTCCGTGACGGGAGACGCTGGGGCTGCTCTCCCTGCTCTCAGCCCTCTCGCGGCTGGTGGCTCTGCCAGCGCCTTTGGGCTTGAGGGTCTTGGGGGCAGGGGCCGGTGTCTTTGCTGGTTGGGGGGACAGAGCCCTGGCAGGGACAGGGAGGCCTGGGGTGCTTGGAGGGGTCACGGCGTGCGGCTTGCCATGAGCCACAGCACGGGGCACCGGGATGGCGGAGGCGAAGTGGCTGCGTCCGGGTGGGTTGATGTTGGCCGTCCCGTTCATCCTGGCAAGGCGGCTGTTGGGGAAGAGGAGGGTTGAGCAGGGCCAGCACGATGAGGGGCTGGGCGTGGGGTGCATCCCACATCCCCTTGGTCCCCCCAGACTCTAGTCTTGGCCCCCACTGATTGTGGGAGCTCAATGTCCCCATGCTGGGAGGTGGCCACTGCATCCCACCACCCAGCATGAGGATATACGTGATGTCCACTGGGACCCGAAAGGCTCGGGCACATGTCTTCTGCTTATCAGGCAGTAGCCCGTGAATCAATCCCCTCACTTGGGAGTGACACAAACCACTGCTGCCAAGATTTAAAGGGTTATGGGGTTTATTATTATATTTATTATGGGGTAGATGAGGTCCTGAGGGACATGGTTTAGTGTTTGATAGGAATGGTTGGACTCGATGATCCGGTGTGTCTCTTCCAACCTGGTTGTTCTATGATTCTATGATTCAATGATGTAATGACCCCCTCCAGGGTCCCTGAGCAGCCCCAGGACTGCACAACAAGGTCCCTGCAGCAAGACCACGTGGGCACAGACTCTCATCAAGTCAGGCTGTATCACAGACAGGATGCCCCCTTGGCCACCCCAAACCTTCTCCTCAACCCCAGAACCAATTCCAGGACAAACAAAACTATCTCCTGGCCATCCATGACCAACTCCTGGTCATATCAGACCACTTCCCAGCCACCTGAGACCACGTCATCATCACTCAAGGCCACTTCCAGTAGCATGAGGACCCGTTTTGTCACCCTCCTCCTCAGGCCATGACAGGTGTCTGAGCCCCATCTCCATCCTCCCCATTTCCACCCTCCCCATCCTGACCTGTGTTCAGTTCTGGCCTCTCACCACAAGAAGGATGTTGAGGCTCTGGAGCAAGTCCAGAGAAGAGCAACAAAGCTGGTGAAGTGGCTGGAGAACAAGAGGAATGGCTGAGAGAGCTGGGGGTGTTTAGGCTGGAGAAGAGGAGGCTGAGGGGAGACCTCATTGCTCTCTCCAACTCCCTGAAAGGAGGTTGTAGAGAGGAGGGAGCTGGGCTCTTCTCCCAAGTGACAGGGGACAGGACAAGAGGGAATTGCCTCAAGCTCCACCAGGGGAGGGTCAGGCTGGACATTAGGAAAAAAATTTTTGACAGAAAGGGTCATTGGGCAGTGTCAGAGGCTGCCCAGGTAGGGGGTTGAGTTACCATCCCTGGTGGGGTTTAAGGGACGTGTGGACAAAATGTTGAGGGACATGGGTTAGAGATTGATGGGAGTGGTTGGACTCGATGATCTGGTGGTTCTCCTCCAACCTGGTGACTCTATGATTCTATGATCCTTAATGTCCCCCAACGTGGTGCCAACATCCCCCTTGTCTCCATGTTCCTGCTCACAGCCCCACAGTGACTGATCCTGGCACCACCACCCAGGCGGTGTCCACAGATCCCTCACCTTGGTGTTTTGCCCTGTGCAGATGAGGCCAGGGATTCAGCTCACTGCGTCATCCCATCCAACGCACCCACAGGCGCACAGGGACCTTTGGTACCACAGTCACAGCAAGTGGAGAAGCTCAGCCCTCCTCCTTTGGCTGGGCAGGCAGAGCAGAGCTCAGCGAGAAAGTCAGCCATGAAGCAAAGTTCCATCCTCAAATACCTCCTGGCCACAGCTTTCCAGGAAAAATAACAACCCAAAACTTAAAAAAAGGCTTTTTTAACAGTGGTTGGAGTGGCGTCTAAAAAATGGGAAGACACAGCTCCATAGGCGCCTGTGCCAACCCATGCTCCCTCTCCCCACTACAGCCACAGCAAAACGAATTTCAAAAGAGTGCTGGGTGCTAGAAATCCCCTGGGACACACATTTTGTGGGTCACTCCAGCACAGTTTCACTCACACAAATAAACACACAAAGGAAAAACTCCAAGGAGGAGAATGGCAGCTTTTGGGGGATCTCTGAGCATCCTGAGAGGTACCATCAGCCCGAGGTTGGCCACCCGCAGCCCCGTCACCCCTGGAGAGTTCCTCAGCGCTGGCTTTGGGACAGGTGGGTGCAGCGAGGACAAGTGAGCCTTTGTGTTCCTGCTCTGGTGAGCACATCTAGGGCCAGGCTGGAGCTGAACGAAGCCGTTCCCAGCAGCAGGCGGGGTGGGCGATGCAGCCCAGGTACGGGGCCGCACACAAGCCGCTCTGTTTGCAGCCCAGGGCCAGCAACCTGGCTACCTTTCAAACCACCTGGCTGAGACGGAGCTTCTCTGCAGCTGGAGACGGTTTCTTGTCAAGCCGTGGGGTACAAGGGGATGGCTCCCACCCCAAGACAGGAACAGCACTCGGGGTCAACCCTGCACCCCTTGCATCTCCCAGTGGAGGGTGCTGAACAAGCAAGGTCCAAAAATCACAGAATCATAGAATCACCAGGTTGGAAGAGACCCACCGGATCAAGTCCAACCATTCCCATCAATCACTAACGCATGTCCCTCAGCACCTCATCCACCCATCCCTTAAACACCTCCAGGGGTGGTCACTCAACCCCCTCCCTGGGCAGCCTGTTCCAGTGCCCAATCACCCTTTCTGTCAAAAAAATTTTCCTAATGTCCAGCCTGAACCTCTCCTGGCGGAGCTTGAGGCCCATATTGCCTCTTCCCCAACCTACAGCTGCCCCAAGTCCTCTGAGGCTTTCAGGGGTCTGCAAGGACCAAGCCGTGTCCCACATTGCCCACAGGAGCCCCTCCCGGAGAACTTGTAACCCTGTTGTGGGCAGCACTCGGGTGAAAGCACCCGAATTCCCTTTCTCCAGCCCCACGTGAGCTGGATCACTTGATCAGCAGAGCTACGGGTCACGGGGAGAAGGGCTGATGCGGCGAAGGGGATGTGATCATCTCCGTGCCCCACTCCAGCGCCAGCTGGGAGCTACAAAGCCCTTTTCAAGGCAGTTTTAATTAAAGGGAAGAGGGAACCGACATACACAGTGCTGGGCTCGCTCTCACTGAGGCCTTTGAAATGGCCAGGGAGGTTTTCTCTCTACCCGCACACTGGCAGAGAAGAGCGACGAGGTTGGTGAAGGGGCTGGAGAACAGAACCTATGAGGAGCGGCTGAGAGAGCTGGGGGTGTTTAGCCTGGAGAAGAGGAGGTTGAGGGGAGACCTCATTGCTCTCTACAACTACCTGAAGGGAGGTTGTAGAGAGGAGGGAGCTACCTCTTCTCCCAAGTGACAGGGGAGGGAATTCCCCAAGAGGGAATGGCCTCAAGCTCCACCAGGGGAGATTTAGGCTGGACATTAGGAGGAAGTTTTTCACACAGAGGGTCATTGGGCATTGGAATAGGCTGCCCAGGGAGGTGGTTGAGTCACCTTCCCTGGAGGTGTTTAAGGGACGGGTGGATGAGGCCCTGAGGGACTTGGTTTAGTGTTTGATAGGAATGGTTGGACTAGAAGATCTGATGGGTCCCTTCCAACCTGGTTGTTCTATGATTCTATGATTCTATAGTCGAGGTGTCACGTCACGGTGCTGGTGGACAGAGGAAGCCTTGGGACAAGCTGTCTGGGGGTCTCTGGGACAAATCCAGCCCTGAGCCACCGTGTGGGATGAGATGCAGACGGGCACTGGGGGTCCGTGCCCCCACACAGTAAGCAGGGCTGGATACGGTCCCAGTGCACAACCATAGCCCCAGTAAGGGGTGGCAGAGGGTGATGGAGCTGGGATCTCACTAGCACTGGGCAAGGGCAATACCAGGAGTCCTGTGGTGGCACCAGGACTCCTGTGGTGGCACCAGGCTGCATCCAAGGGTGCTGCAGGGTGGGAGTCACATGGGGCTTTCCCTGCGCCCATGGGGTTTCCTTGCACCCACCAAGGTCACTTTGGGGAGCACAGTGGCCTGGTCTCAGCACCCAGCACCAAGCAGGGGCTGGAGGCCAGCACACCCCCAGGCCCACAGCCCAGGAGAAAACATCAGGCACAATCGGTTCCTCCCCAACCCTTCAGCCGTTTCCCAGGCTGTGGCCCACAACCCACCGATTCTGCACTTTTTATCGCTCTCCCGAACCCAGCGCCTGCCCCGGGAGCTGTGCCTGGCGGAGGAGTTCACAGCTGCCACGTACCTTGTGCAAATGCCAACAGCATCGACCTTCCTGCCCGTAAGCACAAAGATGCCCAGGATGGGGCTGAGACCCAGCAAATCTCCAGCCTCACGGACACGAGTGGTTAAACCACCAGCCCCAACTCACCTATTTCACACTCAGAGTCCTTTGCACAAATATCTCCAGCCCTGGGGCTGCCACTGGTGGCGTTTCTCCCAGTGCAGAGGCAGATCAACTGCCCCTGCCTTCCTAAAGCTGGTCTCAAGCTCCTCATCAACCAACTCAGAGCAAAATACATTCCTCTAGATTTATGCTACGACCTTACCTTCACTTGCACCCTCTGACCATCATCACCATCCAACAGCCCTCCGGCCCCTCCTGCTCACCAGGCACGTGGCATTGGTGCTGTAACTTGATTTTATAGATTTTTTTTCCTATTCACTTTGAATTTCTCTCTGGTGACACAAGTTTCCATTTCTCCCCTCTGAGCCCACCAGCGGCCACGTGGCTGCAAGCAGAAGCCAAAGCTACCATGCTGGCCACAAAAAAAAATCAATCCTCCTCTTGTGCTCGCAGGGTTGAGGTTTCCCAGAGGATGCCGCTGCCTGCTGGGAGCCAGGACCTGAGCCATCCCTGCTCCGCAGCACATGCCACAGAGGGGCTCTGAGGACACCCACCGCGTCCTGGCACCTGGCCAAGCGTGAGTGACCCCTCCTCAAGTTCTCCTTGCTCTAGAGATGCTGGGGGCTTCCCCTGGGCTGGGCAAGGGGAGGTGTGGATACAGCCCCACTGCCCTGGGCTGTAAGACCAGATGGATCCTTGGGCTGGGAACCTGCCCCAGGGACACAACAACGGCAAGGAACCAAAGCAACTGGACCTGGGGCTGTTGGTTGACAGTGACTGAACATGAGGCAACAGTGGCCCAGGTGGACAAGAAGATCAATGGCATCTTGTCTTGGATCAGACACGGTGTGACCAGCAGGTCCAGGGAGGTGATTCTCCCTCTGGACTCAGCACTGATGAGACCAAACCTCGAATCCCGTGTTCAGTTCTGGGCCCCTCAGCACAAGAAGGATGTTGAGGCTCTGGAGCGAGTCCAGAGAAGAGCAACGAAGCTGGTGAAGGGGCTGGAGAACAGGCCTTATGAGGAATGTCTGAGAGAGTTGGGGGTGTTTATCCTGGAGAAGAGGAGGCTGAGGGGAGACCTCATTGCTCTCTCCAACTACCTCAAAGGAGGTTGTAGAGAGGAGGGAACTGGGCTCTTCTCCCAAGGGACAGGGGACAGAACAAGAGGGAATGGCCTCAAGCTCCGCAAAGGGAGATTTAGGCTGGACATTAGGAGGAAGTTCTTCACACAGAGGGTCATTGGGCATTGGAATAGGCTGCCCAGGGAGGTGGTTGATTCACCTTCCCTGGAGGGGTTTAAGGGATGGGTGGATGAGGTCTTGAGGGACATGGTTTAGTGATTGATGGGAACGGTTGGACTCAATGTTCCAGTGGTTCTCTTCCAACCTGGTGATTCGGTGATTCTGTGATTCTGTGATTCTATGAACTGCCACCATCTCCCCATTTCCCTACATCATCCCCAAGAGGAGCTGCTCCTGCACCCACTACTCATTTCCTCCTTCCATTTCATCGGTACTCATCTCATCATTTTATCAATTATCACAAGCTAAAACCATTCCCAGAAGAGATTTCATAGAATCATAGAGTCACCAGGTTGGAAGAGACCCATCGGATCATCAAGTCCAACCATTCCTATCAAACACAAACAGATTTGTCCGGCTCTTCTTCCAAACAAGTTTTTCTCTGGCCTCCAGATCGCCTTCTGCCCCATCCAAGCTCTGCCCCCAGGGACCAGGTGGTGTCCCGCGTACTTCCCACGTGCAGCAGCAGCAGGAGAGCGGGTGATGGCTCCATCAGGCTGGCATCGTGCCGCTGCTTTGCCTGCTGAAAGCAGGTTACGGCTTGACCTACATAGACCCAGGCAGCCCCTCTGCAATTAGCCTGAAAGGGAAACTACTTTCTCCCCTACACGTATCGTGGCCGCAGGGCCTCCCTGTCCCCAGAGCAGCTCTCGGAAACTGGCTGCCGCTTCTCCTCTAGGCAATGTTAGCACCAGAAATTTGCACCTGATGCTTTAATCTTGAGATTTTCCAGCCGCCAGGTGAGGTTTTTGGCCAGAACTCCCCCACAAATCATAGAATCATAGAACAACCAGGTTGGAAGGGACCCATTGGATCTTCTAGTCCAACCATTCCTATCAAACGCTAAACCATGTCCCTCAGCACCTCATCCACCCATCCCTTAAACACCTCCAGGGAAGGTGAATCAACCCCCTCCCTGGGCAGCCTGTTCCAATGCCCAATGACCCTCTGTGTGAAGAACTTCCTCCTAATGTCCAGCCTAAATCTCCCCTGGTGGAGCTTGAGGCCATTCCCTCTCGTCCTGTCCCCTGTCCCTTGGGAGAAGAGCCCAGCTCCCTCCTCTCTACAACCTCCCTTCAGGTAGTTGTAGAGAGTAATGAGGTCTCCTCTCAGCCTCCTCTTCTCCAGGATAAACACCCCCAGCTCTCTCAGCCGCTCCTCATCAGGCCTGTTCTCCAGCCCCTTCACCAGCCTCATCGCTCTTCTCTGGACTTGCTCCAGAGCCTCAACATCCTTCTTGTGCTGAGGGGCCCACAACTGAAAACAGGATTCAAGGTTTGGTCTCACCAGTGTTGAGTCCAGAGGGAGAATCACCTCCCTGGCCCTGCTGGTCACACCATTTCTGATCCAAGCCAGGATGCCATTGGCCTTCTTGGCCACCTGGGACACTGCTGGCTCATGTTCAGTCGGCTGTCTGATCCCAGTTGTCAAAATACCAGTTTGGGATGGCTGGGTCTCTTGGTGGTGGAAAGCAGCAAAAACGCGCAAGGTATTTCAGCACCAGGAGATATTTTGGAGAAGCCGTGGAAGTGCTTTGAGCAGCCAAGCCCTGCCTGGGCACTGGACTGAGCCTCTCCGGCGAGCCAGAGACACCCATCTCCAAGCCAGGGGAAGGATTCCCATCCCAGCTAACAGCAGAGCTCAGGTCTGGAGCTCTGGGCTGGTATCTGCTGGTTCCTGTGCTGAACTTGAGTCCTCCCTGCATTAAAGACCTTTAAGTTCAGGCACATGGTGGTTTCTGATCCCTTTGGATGACGCCATCCACAAAGACATGAGTGTTCACACTGAAGGAAAATGGAACAGCCTCAGCCAAGCCGTGTCCTTCATCCCAGGACAAACATATCTCAGCACATCCCCCAAGGCAACTCCTTCAAAGAGGCATCTGTTGTGCTTGGAGCACGAGCCACTTCCTTGGCCCAGCGTCCAAATGCATCTCACACGTGGGATTTTAGAAGCCAGAAATGAATACAGGGACCTGGGGCCCAAGATTCATTTCATGCCCCCGTTTTGCATACGAGTGGTCACTGGAGCATCCCCAGCAGCACAGCAGATCTGCTCCAGAGCCATCGTCACCCAAGAAGAGCTGGCAACAGCCACCCCACCGGCTCCCAGCCCCGTGGGGCTGTGCCACTCCCAACCCTGCGCTGGGGTAAAGCCGAGCAGCGAAAGCCTCTGGTTCCTCCGCAATGCCTCCTGGGATCCAGTCTCCAGCTCTCCCATGGTCTCAAGAGAAAAGCTAACAGCTCTGCAGCATGTAGGGCTTCAAAGGTGATGCGAGGGCTGGAGCACCTCCCGTAGGAGGACAGGCTGAGAGAGTTGGGGTTGTTCAGCCTGGACAAGAGAAGGTTGTGGGGAGACCTTAGAGTGATCTTCTAGTACCTGAAGGGGATTCAGGAAAGCTGGGGAGGGACTTTTTACAAAAGCTTGAAGTGACAGGACAAGGGGGAATGGCTTTAAATTGAAAGGGGAAGAATTAGACTAGACATAAGGAGGAAATTATTCACAGTGAATGTGGGGAGGCCCTAGAACAGGGTGCCCAGAGCAGCAGTGACTGCCCCATCCCTGGAGGGGTTCAAGGCCAGGTTGACTGGGGCTGGGAGAAACTGGATCCAGTGGGAGGTGTCCCTGCCCGTGGATGAGGGTTGGAACTGGATGGGCTTAAGGTCCCTTCCAACCCAATTCTGCGATTCTATAAGCATTTTCCCCTACTCTTGAAGTGTTCAGGGGTGATTTTCATAAGTCAGACTAAGTTTGCTTCTCTCTTAGCTCTCAGAGCTGAGAGATCCCTACTAGGGATGAAATTCTGCCCCACACCCCTTGGACAGTTGTGGCAGGAGTCTGAGCATGAACTCTTAGTGATCATAGAATCATAGAATCATAGAATAACCAGGTTGGAAGGGACCCATTGGATCTTGTAGTCCAACCATTCCTATCAAACACTAAACCAAGTCCCTCAAGACCTCATCCACCCGTCCCTTAAACACCTCCAGGGAAGGGGAATCAACCACCTCCCTGGGTAGCCTGTCCCAATGCCCAATGACCCTCTGTGTGAAGAACTTCCTCCTAATGTCCAGCCTAAATCTCCCCTGGTGGAGCTTGAGGCCATTCCCTCTCGTCCTGTCCCCTGTCACTTGGGAGAAGAGCCCAGCTCCCTCCACTCCACAACCTCCTCTCAGGGAGTTGCAGAGAGCAATGAAGTCTCCTCTCAGCCTCCTCTTCTCCAGGATAAACACCCCCAGCTCTCTCAGCTGTTCCTCATAGGGCCTGTTCTCCAGCCCCTTCACCAGCTTTGTTGCTCTTCTCTGGACTCGCTCCAGAGCCTCAACATCCTTCTTGTGCTGAGGGACCCACAACTGAACACAGGATTCAAGGAGATGATGCAAAAAGATGTTAAACCCTTCAGCTGCTGCTGGTGTCTCACTGCCACTTTGTGCCTCAGCTTCCCCACTCTGACACAGCTTGTGCTAGAGGTGAGGGAGCTGAAACCAGGCTGATAAATAGTTATAAAGGAGGATGGATCCTTCCCTGGGTGTGCCAGGCTGCAGAGCAGCTCCATAAATCCAGAGACACTCACAGGACCGGCAGCGCAGGAGAGCCAGGGGCGACGGCAGAGCCAGTCATGCCAGATCTCAACTGGGAGATGCTTGGGGACTGCAGAGCATTGTCTGCTTTTAAGGGTAAGGATGGAAGGGGAATCATAGAATCATAGAACAACCAGGTTGAAAGGGACCCATCGGATCTTCCAGTCCAACCATTCCTATCTAACACTAAACCAAGTCCCTCAAGACCTCATCCACCCGTGTCTTAAACACGTCCAATGAAGGTGAATCAACCACCTCCCTGGGCAGCCTATTCCAATGCCAATTACCCTCTGTGTGAAAAACTTCCTCCTAATCTCCAGCCTAAATCTCCCCTGGTGGAGCTTGAGGCCATTCCCTCTTGTCCTGTCCCCTGTCCCTTGGGAGAAGAGCCCAGCTCCCTCCTCTCCACAACCTCCTTTGAGGTAGTTGGAGAGAGCAATGAGGTCTCCCCTCAGCCTCCTCTTCTCCAGGATAAACACCCCCAGCTCTCTCAGCCGCTCCTCATAGGGCCTGTTCAGCTCAGAGATCAGCTCAGGGGAGAACCCCAAGGTGTGACAAGCTGAGACCTGAGCCCATGTCAAGGGACAGATCCTGGTTCTGTGACGCCAATGCCCCTGGAAGGCACTGGGCAGCCCTGGCAGCCACACCGAGCTGCCTCCGGGTTGGCTGTGTGCCAGCACGGCCTCCTCAGCGGCACGCGTGGGAAGGGTGACAAAGAAAAGGCTCCTTGTGACACAACGGACATAAAACTTCCCTAAGAGAAACAGAGTGGGTAGGGGATAGAAAAGAGCCTTCAGAGGAGAACAAGCAGCCGATTCAGCCGCCAGCCCCATCGCTCCAGCCCCTGCGCCCTGGCCAGGACCCAGCGTGCCCGCCAGCTGGTGCCACTGCCTGGGATGTTGCCACCACCCGTGTCACTGCATCCCTGTGCTCTGTCCTTGCCCAGGGAGGTCTTGCTGCCCCTCCAGGGGTGGGTATACTGCCATGGCTCATTCACCAGCGGAGGCTGAGAACAGGTTCTCCTGGACAGGCAGGTGGGAGAGGAGGCTCAGGGCAGGGGGCCCTGGGCACTGCAGGAGAGGAGCCAGGGCTGTGCTGGGAGGAGAATCATAGAATCACCAGGTTGGAAGAGACCCACTGGATCATTGAGTCCAACCGTTCCTATCAAGCACTAAGCCATGTCCCTCAGCACCTCGTCCACCCGTCTCTTAAACCCCTCCAGGGAAGGGGAATCAAACACCACCCTGGGCAGCCTCTGACAGTCACCAATGAACCTTTCTGTGAAAAATTTTTTTCCTAATGTCCAGTCTGAACCTCCCCTGGAGGAGCTTGAGGCCATTCCCTCTCGCCCTGTCCCCTGTCACTTGGGAGAAGAGCCCAGCTCCCTCCTCTCCACAACCTCCTTTCAGGGAGTTGCACAGAGCAATGAGGTCTCCCCTCAGCCTCCTCTTCTCCAGGATAAACACCCCCAGCTCTCTCAGACATTCCTCATCAGGCCTGTTCTCCAGCCCCTTCACCAGCTTTGTTTCTCTTCTCTGGACTCGCTCCAGAGCCTCAACATCCTTCTTGTGGTGAGGGGCCCAGAACTGAACACAGGATTCGAAGTTTGGTCTCACCAGTGCTGAGTCCAGAGGGAGAATAACCTCCCTGGCCCTGCTGGTCACACCGTTTCTGATCCAAGCCAGGATGCAATTGGCCTTCTTGGCCACCTGGGCCACTACTGCCTCATGTTCAGTCGCTGTCACCAACACCCCCAGGTCCTTCTCCTCCAGGCAGTTTCCAGTCAGGCTTCTCCTAGTCTGGAGCTGCTCAGGGTTGTTGTGCCCCAAGTGCAGGATCTACCATTTGGCCAGAAAGACAGAAACTCCCTGTTGTCCGAGCAAAGCTGCCACCCTCACAGTGCTGAGCTTGGCTTTAGCCCCTTCAGTCACTTAAACCACTTTAATAAAACCTCTCTCCGAGTGAAGCTGAGCTCTCAGCTGGACCGAGCGCTGCAGCCTCTGCCACCCAAAGCCCTTTGAGCAGCAGTGACATTGAGCTCCGCGCAGGCTGAGTTCAGCCTGGCACAAACACTGCTGCAGGAAGCTGAGAGCTGAGAGAGAAGCAAACTTAGCCTGACTTATAAAAGTCACCCCAAAGCACTCCGGGAATAGGACAAAACGCTTATAGAATAGCAGAATGACAGAATGGGTTGGGCTGGGTTGGAATGGACCTTAAAGCCCATCCCCGCGGGTCCCCGCGCCCCGCCCACCGCTCCGGCCCCGCCCACCGCCGCCTTCAGGAGGTGCCGGTGCTGGACAGCTCCGCCGGGCCCGGGAGCACCGGAACACGGAAGCAGCAGTGTCACCATCACATCCCAGTGTCCCCAGAACCGCATCCCTCGTGTCTCCATCATTCCAGGTGTCCGCATCTCTTCCCGTGGGCCCCGAAGCCCTGATCTCCCCAGAACCCCCCGGGGTCACCGTCCCCGCCCGGGGTCACCATCATAGAATCATAGAATCATAGAACAACCAGGTTGGAAGAGACCCAGCGGATCTTCTAGTCCAACCATTTCTATCAAACACTAACCTGTGTCCCTCAGGACCTCATCCACCCGTCCCTTAAACACCTCCAGGGAAGGGGAATAAACCACCTCCCTGGGCAGCCTATTCCAATGCCCAATGACCCTTTCCGTGAAAAACTTCCTCCTAATCTCCAGCCTAAATCTCCCCTGGTGGAGCTTGAGGCCATTCCCTCTCGTCCTGTCCCCTGTCACTTGGCAGAAGAGCCCAGCTCCCTCCTCTCCACAACCTCCTTTCAGGTACTTGGAGAGAGTACTGAGGTCTCCCCTCAGCCTCCTCTTCTCCAGGATAAACACCCCCAGCTCTCTCAGACGTTCCTCATCAGGCCTGTTCTCCAGCCCCTTCACCAGCTTCGTTGCTCTTCTCTGCACTCGCTCCAGAGCCTCAACATCCTTCTTGTGCTGAGGGGCCCACAACTGAACACAGGATTCAAGGAGCGGCCTCACCAGTGCTGAGTCCAGAGGGAGAATCACCTCCCTGTCCCCAGAACCCGCTGGTGTCTCTGTCATCCCCGGTGTCACCATCACCCCCTGGGACCCTATCACCACCTGGGGTCCCCAGAACCCCCAGTGTCACTCCCCACCCCCACACCCCGGGCCCGGTACCGCTCCCGCCCCCCTCCCTTTGGTGTCACCATCACCCCTCGGTGTCACTGTCACACACACACTGTGTCACCGTTCCATCCCCCCTGCCTCCCTGGGGCGGTATCGACGACACCTGGTGTCCCCAGACGCTGTCTGCCTCCCCCCAGCCGGTGTCACCCCCAGCCTCTGTGTGTCCCTCCCCAGCCTCTGTCTGTCCCCTCCCCAACCTCTGTCTGTCCCCTCCCCAGCCAGTGTCCCCACCACAGGCTCTGTCTGTCCCCTCCCCAACCTCTGTCTGTCCCTCCAGCCTGTGTCCCCTCCACAGCCTCCGTCTGTCCCTCCCCAGCCTCTGTCTGTCCTTCCCCAGCCTCTAACTGTCCCCTCCCCAGCCTCTGTCTGTCCCCTCCACAGCCTGTGTCCCCTCCCCAGCGTCTGTCTGTCCCTCCCCAGCTTCTAACTGTCCCCTCCCCAGCCTCAGCCTGTGTCCCCTCCCCAACCTCTGTCTGTCCTCTCCCCAGCCTCGGTCTGTCCCCTCCCCAGCTTCTGTCTGTCCCCCCAGCCTGTGTCCCCTCTCTCCTGCCTCTGTCTGTCCCCCCCCAGCCTGTGTCTGTCCCCACCTGCCTGTCTGTCCCCTCAGCCTGTGTCCCCTCTCTCCTGCCTCTGTCTGTCCCCCCCCAGCCTGTGTCTGTCCCCACCTGCCTGTCTGTCCCCGCAGCCGGTGTCCCCCGCCCGGGGCCAGTAGCGCGAGTCCCACCCCCCCAGCCCAACACATGGGGGTCTTGCCCCCTCCCCGTCCCTCTGGGGCAGCACCATCTGTCCCGAGCCCCCTGCCATCTGTCCCCAGTGTCCCCAGCACCCCTGGGGACCAGGGCGGGGCTGACACCTGCCCAACCTCCTCCAGCTGCCCCTGCAGCCAAAACACACTGGGACGCGGGTTTGGGTTGTTTGGGGGTCTCCTCAGGGCCCCAACTCCCCCTGTGCCACCCAGGGAGAAAAGCCATGACACCATCAGCAGCCCCGCTCCTCCTGGCACGTTGGGAAGCACGGAGCCCACGGGCGCTTTGTCACCCAGCACCACGGCCAAACCAGAACAACTCCCACCGCAGCTCCCAAAGCCTTCAAAACCTCATTACTCTCTACAAGTACCTGAAGGGAGGTTGTAGAGAGAAGGAAGCTGGGCTCTTCTCCCAAGGGACAGGGGACAGGACAAGAGGGAATGGCCTCAAGCTCCGCCAGGGGAGATTTAGGCTAGAGATTAGGAGGAAGTTTTTTACAGAAAGGGTCACTGGGCATTGGAATAGGCTGCCCAGGGAGGTGGTTGATTCACCTTCCCTGGAGGTGTTTAAGGCACGGGTGGGTGAGGTCTTGACGGACTTGGTTTAGTGTTAGATAGGAATGGTTGGACTAGAAGATCCGATGGGTCCCTTCCAACCTGGTTGTTCTATGATTCTATGATTCTATGATTCTAACCTTCCTAAGAACCTCCCAAGAAGCTCCCCGGCCCCTGGGTGCTGCTATGGGGCCAAGACCCCCCCAGCACTGCATCCCAGATGGATCCAGCCCTCGGCCGGGAACATCCTGAGCCTGGGTCAACTTTGGGCAAGCTTCTGCCTGGGCCAAAACTCTGCGAAGCCGACGGCATCGTTTGTTCAACCCCCATTCCTGCCACATCACGGACCTGTCCCTTTGCTCCCTGGATTTTAGGGAAGAGATCATAGAATCATAGAACAACCAGGTTGGAAGGGACCCATCGGATCTTCTAGTCCAACCATTCCTAGCAAACACTAAACCAAGTCCCTCAAGATGATGTCGCAGCGTCTGCCTTCACCTCCCCCCCCTCCCCCCCCCACCTAGTCCTCAACCCTGGAAGCCCAAGATGTGTTTTGGCTCTCCCGAGCAGGCTGGTGGGGAGAGGCAGCTGCTCAGCGAGGCTGTGAGACTCATGGACTCAGCAGATGCTGTTTTGCCTCCGTGGGCAGACGCGGGCGATGTGGTGGTTGCGGGGGGAGTCGGGCTTATCGTCCCTCTCCCAGCACAACTGGTCTTTTCTCACTGCCCGTCTTTTCCTCCCAACGCTCGCCTCTCCAAGCCCACACTGGGCAGTGACCGAAAAAGTCAGTTTTTCCACCCAAAGCAGGTTAAGAATTTCAAAACCGCCGCAGGGCGTGGGGGGTGGGCAGCGCTGGAGGCACAGCAAAGGGTTGAGTGTAACATGGCCCAAAGTGGGAGCTTTACCCATCCCCAGAACAGAGACGCAGAGCCTGGGGTGATGCCCATCACTGCCTCATGGAATCACAGAACAACCAGGTTGGAAGAGACTCATCGGATCATCGAGTCCAACCATTCCTATCAAACACTAAACCATGTCCCTAAGGACATCATCCACCCGTCCCTTAAACACCTCCAGGGAAGGTGAATCAACCACCTCCCTGGGCAGCCTGTTCCAATGCCCAGTGACCCTTTGTGTGAAAAAGTTCCTCCTAATCTCTAGCCTAAGTCTCCCCTGGCACTTTTAGACACCTCAATCTGCTTTGGGTGATGAACGACACGAGGGAAAGTCAACTCATGGCTCTGATTCCCAACTGAATCCCCTAATCAGACCAAGTATGGATCATTCCCTCCACAAGCCAAACTTTCCTGGTCTTACCTGGGCAAGCGGGATGAGCCTCCCCTCAGCCCAAGAGTCCTTTGTACAAAAAATAAATAAATCCACTGCTCTTGCAGCCAGGACCCTTCCCAGCAGCGACCGCCCTGAGAGCCCCAGTGCAGCACAAGGGAGTTCCCTTGGGACAACCAGGTGTTTGCAATGGAAAGCAAAAGCCACAGGGAGCCCTTAATGGGATGAGTGGATTTTCCAGTAAGCTGCAAATCCGCAGCGGTTGCTGACAAACACCTCCCTGCTCCGGTCCTGGGTGGGGGGGGTCACAGTGGACCCTGCTCCGAGCCCAGCAGGCAGGCTGCTCGCCCACCGTCCCTGCCAGACACAACTGACACACGGCCCAGAGGGAGCCGTGTCCCGAGGGTTTATCAGAACAACCCTGATGCCAACGTCCCCAAAGAGCTGAGGATTGCGACTTCTGCATGGGGAGAGGCAGGCAGAGGCTGGCAATGCCCATCCCCCGACCCGAGCACCCACCCATCAGCCCCGGAGCAGATGGTAGCTCCAGTTCCACCTCCCTCTTACACCTGAAAGTAAACCTCCTGCCTCCAAGAGATCCAGCTCATGGAACCACTATGGGTTCATCACACCCTGAGGACACCCGACTTTCCCAGAGGGAGCCCAAGCATCGCTCCAGTATCATAGAATCATGGAACAGTTTGGGTTGGAAGGGACCTTAAAGATCACCCAGACCCACTCCTGCCATGGACAGTGTCACCTCCCACTGGATCAGGGGCTCCAAGCCCCATCCAGCCTGGCCTTGAACCTCTCCAGGGATGGGGCAGCCTTGGGGCAACCTGGGCTAGTGCCTCACCATTCTCATGGTGAAGAATTTCTTCCTGATTTCTAATCTAAATCTTTCCCCTTGCAATTTAAAGCCATTAGTCAAACCACTCCCCTCTCCAGTTTAAACCTTGAGCATCTCTTGAGCATTCATAGAATCATAGAATCATAGAACAACCAGGTTGGAAGAGACCCACTGGATCATCGAGTCCAACCATTCCTATCAAACACTAAACCAAGTCTCTCAGGACCTCATCCATCCGTCCCTTAAACACCTCCAGGGAAGGTGAATCAACCCCCTCCCTGGGCAGCCTGTTCCAATGCCCAATGACCCTTTCCGTGAAAAACCTCCTCCTAATCTCCAGCCTAAATCTCCCCTGGTGGAGCTTGAGGCCATTCCCTCTTGTCCTGTCCCCTGTCACTTGGGAGAAGAGCCCAGCTCCCTCCTCTCCACAACCTCCTTTCAGGTAGTTACAGAGAGCAATGAGGTCTCCCCTCAGCCTCCTCTTCTCCAGGATAAACACCCCCAGCAATCACAGCCGCTCCTCATCAGGCCTGTTCTCCAGCCCCTTCACCAGCTTTGTTGCTCTTCTCTGGACTCTCTCCAGAGCCTCAACATCCTTCTTGTGCTGAGGGGCCCACAACTGGACACAGGATTCAAGGAGCGGCCTCACCAGTGCTGAGTCCAGAGGGAGAATAACCTCCCTGGCCCTGCTGGTCACACCGTTTCTGATCCAAGCCAGGATGCCATTGGCCTTCTTGGCTACCTGAGCACACTGCTGGTTCATTCCTTTGAGCATCCCACCTGCCCGTGGTGAGCAGCCCACGCAAGGATGGCACAGTCCTGCCTTCCCCTCGCCCACTCTGCCTTGCATGTCCCCTCGGATGGAGGCTCCGGCAGAGACCCAGCATCCCAGGGACAGCGTTGGGGGGCGCAGAGCCCAGCGGGGTGAGGGGCAGGGGGGAAGGGGTGGACGAGAAGGCCTGACTTACTGCCTGGCCCTGAGCAGGGGGAGTTTCCGCTGCCGGAGGTGACGCTGCCCGGCAGCATCCGCACGCGCCCCACAGCTGCGTCCCGTGGGAGCTGAGGATGAGGATGGGAGGAAAAGCACAAATCCAACTCCTCCAGCTCCCATCTCCGCTCTTCCATGGGAGCGGGGAATCCAGGCAAACACTGGGATTCATTACAGGGGACAAGACAAGAGGGAATGGCCTCAAGCTCCACCAGGGGAGATTTAGGCTAGAGATTAGGAGGAAGTTTTTCACAGAAAGGGTCATTGGGCACTGGCAGAGGCTGCCCAGGGAGGGGGTTGATTCACCTTCCCTGGAGGTGTTTAAGGGACGGGTGGATAAGGTCTTGAGGGACTTGGTTTAGTGTTAGATAGGAATGGTTGGACTAGAAGATCCGATGGGTCCCTTCCAACCTGGTTGTTCTATAATTCTATGATTTGGGGAGGAGATCTGGCCAAATCCCCACCTGGCAGCTGGAAAATCTCAAGATTAAAGCATCAGGTGCAAATTTCTGGTGCTAACATTGCCCAGAGGGGAAGCGGCAGGGCAGGAGCCAGGGTGGCACTTGGGTTGTGCTGCCAAACCTTTTGGTGAAGGGAATTTGCAGGTTGTGGTCTGTGAGGAAGCAAGATGCGGCTGCTGCAGGTGCTCACGGGAACCCAGCACTCAGATGGGGTGACCCAGAGCACCCCAAAAGGTCCCACAGGAGAGCGGTGACGCTGTAAATGAATGTTGAGGCTCTGGAGCAAGTCCAGAGAAGAGCGACAAGGCTGGTAGAGGGGCTGGAGAACAGAACCTATGAGGAGCGGCTGAGAGAGCTGGGGGTGTTTAGCCTGGAGAAGAGGAGGCTGAGGGGAGACCTCATTGCTCTCTGCAACTCCCTGAAAGGAGGTTGTGGAGAGGAGGGAGCTGGGCTCTTCTGCCAAGTGACAGGGGACAGGACAAGAGGGAATGGCCTCAAGCTCTGCCAGAGGAGATTTAGGCTGGAGATTAGGAGGAGGTTTTTCCCAGAAAGGGTCATTGGGCATTGGAATAGGCTGCCCAGGGAGGTGGTTGAGTCACCTTCCCTGGAGGTGTTTAAGGGACGGGTGGATGAGGTCCTGAGAGACTTGGTTTAGTGTTTGATAGGAATGGCTGGACTAGAAGATCCGATGGGTTCCCTTCCAACCTGGTTGTTCTATGATTCTATGTTTCTATGAAATGGCTCAGGGACTCTGCTAAGGCTACAGCATCAACCAGGCAAGCTTGGAGCAGCATGGGGGGCACTGCCCCACAGCCAGCAGTGGCTTCACCCCACGTCCACCCCCCACATTCCCACCGACCGCCTTGGACAGAGCAGAGCTGCAAAGCCCCCGTGCAGCTCAGCCAGGACCTCTCTCCTCATTAACCTTCAGCAAGCGAAACTCCTGCTTTCTCTGATTACTGTCGCTTCCACTGACAGTGGCAGTGAGAACCAGGGGCTCCTCCAGCCACTCTCCCCCCCGAGCACCCCCTAATCCCGTTAATCCAGCAGCAGCGCCCCGTATCCATCCAGCCACCTGGACCCCGAGGCATGGCCAGCCCAAAGCTCGTTAGAAGCTGTGTGCTAATGAGCAGGGCTCAGGCCATGCCAGCAAATGCACCAGGGAAGATAACAAAGCCTGCTGGGCCAGGTTGGTGGCTGATCTGTCACCTGGGAGCATTCGAAGAGGACCCAATTTGCTAGCTTCACTGCAGCCCATGCCTCAGTTTCCCCACATGTTCACATCACTTGTGTCAGTTTCAGCAGCCACCAACTGTCCTGGCAGGTCCTAGTCCCTGGGCCATGTTTCTAGGGGCTCACACTCCTCTGGGCTTGGGGACACCCTGCCCAGTGAGGACAGGCTGGTGACACGAGCTGGGGTGTCCCTGGGACAGAAGGTGCAGCCGGCAGAGCCAGCACTGCCCTGGCTGCCCCGTTCCTGGGGACTCATTCTCATCCCAGACTGTTTTCCCCACTGCTCAGGGTGCAAAGAGTTGCAAGAGGACAGCGCAGGACATCCCTGGCTGCCACCCAGCAGGTGACGAGTAGCTGTCACCCATTCACCAGCAGAACCAGGACAGTGTCACCATGGCAGTGGGAATGGATGCTAAGGAGACCCTGCTAGTCTCCTGCTGGAGACCCCATCCCAAGCTGATGTCCCCATCGCATGCTGGTGTCCCCACCTCAGGCCAATGTCCCCACCCGAGGCTGACGTCCCCTGTCACTGTGCTGGTGCTGGCACTTATCATACCCACTGGGAGCTAGTGCAGGGAAGGGGACATCCAGCCAGATCTGTGAGCAAAGGTGCTCGGTGATGGTGCTGGGCCCGAGCAGGTGGTCTCCTCCCATAACCCTGCGCAGGCCCTGGGCTGCACGGGAACGGGGACATGGGACCAGGCTGCACAGCTGCTGGTGGCACTGGGGACAGGACAGGGTGTCTGAGCCTGGTGGCACAGGGGACAGGGCTGGTTGCCGAGGCCTTGCGGTACTTAGAATCATAGAATCATAGAACAACCAGGTTGGAAGGGACCCGTCGGATCATCGAGTCCAACCATTCCTATCAAACACTAAACCAAGTCCCTCAAGATCTCATCCACCTGTACCTTAAACACCTCCAGGGAAGGTGAATCAACCACCTCCCTGGGCAGCCTGTTCCAATGACCAATGACCCTCTGTGTGAAAAACTTCCTCCTAATCTCCAGCCTAAACCTCCCCTGGCAGAGCTTGAGGCCATTCCCTCTCATCCTGTCCCCTGTCACTTGGGACAAGAGCCCAGCTCCCTCCTCTCCACAACCTCCTCTCAGGTAGTTGCAGAGAGCAATGAGCTCTCCCCTCAGCCTCCTCTTCTCCAGGCTAAACACCCCCAGCTCTCTCAGCCCTTCCTCATCAGGCCTGTTCTCCAGCCCCTTCACCAGCTTCGTGGCTTGGGACAGGACAGGGTGTCCAGGCCTGGTGACACTGGGACAGTGCAGGCTGCCTGAGCCTGGTGGCAGTGGAACAGGACAGGGTGTCTGATCCTTGTGGCAATGGGGACAGTGCAGGGTGTCCAAGTTAGTGGCACTGGAGACAGGGCTGATTGCCCAGGCCCAGTGGCACTGGGGACAGGAGAGCATGCCTGACCTTGGTGGCATTGGGGACAGGACAGGGAGTCTGAACCTAGTGGCACTAGGACAGGACAAGGTGTTCAATCCTGGTGGCACCAGGACAAGGTGTCCAAGCCTGGTGCCACTGGGGACAGGACAGGGTGTCTGACCCTGGTGGCACTGGGGACAGGACCAGGTACCCAGGCCTGGTGGCACCATGTCCTGACCCATGATAGCTCCAGCCAGGCCCATGCTGGTGGCCTGTTCGGGGGTCCTGGTGGTCCTGCGGGGTCAGGGCTCCGGTAGCCCCAGCTGGAGTCCCCTGGCCCCCTGCCCGCCTGTGGCTGAGGCCCCATGTTCCCCAGGCCCCGCTCGGTCCGCAGGCGGAAACACCTTTTTCCTGTCCGTGGGGCTGCGGGGAGGGAGGTGACAGGAAAAACCCCAGTGTCCTGCTGGGTTATTTATAACCTGGAGGCAGCAGGGCCACCCGCATCACCCCCCACGTCCCCACTGCACCCCGAGTCCTCACAGCCTCACACATCCCTGCCCGCATCCCATTCCTCTTCCCATCCCCATGGAATCACAGAGCCATGGGACGGTTTGGGTCTCAAGAGACCCCAGAACCTGTCCAGTCCCACCCCTGTCATGGGCAGGGACACCTCACGCTGGGCTGGGGAGGTCCATCCCACCCTCATCCATCTCCTCGATCCCATTCCCCTCTCCGCACACCAAGACCCAGCCCGGAGACCCCCCCCTGTTCTGAACCCCCATTCCAGGAATCATAGAATCACAAAACAACCAGGTTGGAAGGCCTGGGCCCACATCCCACGAGCCTTTTGCCCCGTCCAGTCCTAGAACAACATTGTGGGGAAACTGAGGCACAGGGCAAGGAGGGCCGAGGCGGTGAGTGTGGGGGTGGGGAGCTGTGTAGGGGCTCACGTGGGCACAGCGGGTGAAGCAAGGAGCTCGTGTTCCCCCCGAGAGGCCACGGGCAGCCCCGCACCCCCCCGGCACCAGCAGTTACTCAGCGCCATGACTCAGCCAGGATCCGGCCAGTCGGGATTTCCTGGCTCAGCTTCCCTGGCTGCAGATTTGGCCCTTTTCTGTTCAATACCGTCTCGCAACAACACGGCCACCAATGCCCCCACAGCCTCCGCTCACTGCCCAGCGCAGGGAGGACACTGCGAGCGGCTGCAGCCAAGCCCCAGGGAGCCTTCCTTGCCCGTGTCACCCAACCCCTTGCACACACTGGGGACATCAGTGGGGACAGTAGTGGGGCCAGCAGCAGGACCAGCAGCAGGGTCACCAGAGGGGCCAGCAGTGGGGCCACCAAAGGAACCAGCAGCAGTGCCAGCACTGGGGCCAGCAGGGGGACCAGTGCTTGGGCCAGCAATGGAGCCAGCATTGAGACCAGCAGTAGGGTCAGCAGTGGGGCCAGTAGCAGGACCAGCAGCAGGGCCAGTAGGGCCAGTAGCAAGACCAGCAGCAGGGCCAGCAGGGCCAGCACTATGGTCAGAAATGGGGCCAGCACAGACCAGCAGCAGGACCAGCAGCAGGGCCAGCAGGACCAGCAGCAGGACCAGCAGTGGGACCAGCAGTAGGGCCAGCAGCAGGACCAGCAGTGGGGCCAGTAGGGCCAGCAGTGGGACCAGTAGCGGGGCCAAGCAGTGGGGACAGTAGGGCCAGCAGTAGGGCCAGCAGTAGGACCAGCAGTGGGGCCAGTAGGGCCAGCAGTGGGACCAGCAGCAGGGCCAAGCAGTGGGGACAGTAGGGCCAGCAGCAGGACCAGCAGTGGGGCCAGTAGGGCCAGCAGCAGGGCCAGAAGCAGGGCCAGTAGGACCAGCAGCAGGGCCAGTAGGACTAGCAGCAGGACCAGCAGCAGGACCAGCAGGACCAGCAGCAGGGTCAGCAGTGGGATCAGCAGCAGGGTCAGCAGCAGGGCCAGTAGGACCAGCAGCAGGACCAGCAGAGGGACCAGCAGCAGGACCAGCAGCGGGACCAGCAGTAGGGCCAGTAGGACCAGCAGCGGGACCAGCAGCAGGACCAGCAGTAGGGCCAGTAGGACCAGCAGCGGGACCAGCAGCAGGACCAGCAGTAGGGCCAGTAGGACCAGCAGTGGGACTAGCAGGACCAGCAGCAGGGCCAGCAGCGGGACCAGTAGGGCCAGCAGTGGGAACAGCAGCGGGGCCAGCAGCAGGGCCAGGAGGGCCAGCAGCGTGACCAGCAGCGTGACCAGCAGCAGGGCCAGCATCCCAGCACGCCCAGCTCCCTGGCTCTCCTCCCAGTTGTTTTTTTCCTAGGTGAAACGCAGGCAAGGAGGAGCCCTGCTGTGGGCTTCACCGCTTCCCTCCCGTGGGGTGGTGGTGGTGGTGGCACATCAATGCCCCACGGGGGACGTGGCCCACACCAAAGTCACCTCTCAGTTTCCCCTCGAGCTGTGCTGTCCCAGTTGGGCCGTGACGCTGCGCGGCACCCGGGGACGGCCGAGCGTCCCCAGGGTGGTGGAGCACCCAGCAAGGAGAAGCCCTCAGGCCTTTCGCCAGCAGCGAAAACAGCATTTTAAGAACAAGCCAGAGTCCCCAGTGTCCTCCCTGCTGTCCCCGTGGCAGTGTGGGGGACACAGCGCCCGCACAGCCCTGGGCACCCACGAGGGCACCTTCTCGTGCATGAAATGAGGGCGTGAGAGGAGATGTGGGACAGCACGACACACGTTTTCCCACCCCAAGCCAGCTCTCTGGAGAACCATCACCCATTTGGGCAGTCCCCGTGCCTCAGTTTCCCCCTCATAATCCTTCATTTGGGGGGGGGGGGGGCAAGGCAGGAGGAGGCAGCACTAGCTGCTTCCCACAGACCCTCTGCTGGGGACGGGGACAGGGGGTGGCTGGGGGGACACCCATGGGCTGTGGGACACGGGAACTTGCCAGCCCACCCACATGGTGGCCCCCACTGCTGAAGCAGTGTCCCCGAGGAGGGGTGGGGACACCGGGGGCTGCCCCAAGTGCCAGCCCCCACTGTCCCTGTCACTCCCAGTCCTCATCAGGATGTCCCCCACGTCACCACTGGTCATAGAATCATAGAATCATAGAATCACCAGGTTGGAAGAGACCCACAGGATCATCGAGTCCAACCGTTCCCATCAAACACTAACCCATGTCCCTCAGCACCTCATCCACCCATATCCCAAATCCCCCAGTTTGGTCCCCGAAGTGTGACCCCATCCACTTGGGCCCCAGCCCTGTGTCCCGGACAGGGTGTCCCCACCACCTCCGCTCCTCACCAAGCTGTCCCCCCAAGCCCTTATTGGGGTGTCCCTTATCACATGCGTCCCTTATCACATGTGTCCCTTATCACAGGTGTCCCCTGTGCCTCCCAAGTCCTCGTAGGATGCCCCCGATCACCCCCGGTCCCCTCCGAGTTCTCCGTCACTCTGAGGCCTCCGAGATGTTCCCCACCTCCCTGGTCCCCCTGGGCTGTCCTTGTGTCTCCCCACTGTCCCCAGGCTGTCCCCACCACCCTCGCTCTCCCTGGCTGTCCCCAATCACCCTGACCCCTCCGATATGTCCCCCCCCCCGCCCCCGCTCATATGTCCCCATGTCACCCAGCTCCCTCGGGCTGTGCCCCATAGCCCCCAATCCCTTGCGGGGTTGTCCCCGTGTCCCCCCAGGGATGTCCCCACCACCCTGATCCCTCCAAGATGTCCTCTGTCCCCCTGGTCCAACCAGTCTGTCCCCATCACCCTGACCCCTCCGAGAAGTCCTGTCCCCCTGGTCCAACCAGTCTGTCCCCATCACCCTGACCCCTCTGAGAAGTCCTGTCCCCCTGGTCCAACCAGACTGTCCCCATCACCCTGACCCCTCCGAGACATCCTCTGTCCCCCTGGTCCAACCAGTCTGTCCCCATCACCCTGACCCCTCCAAGATGTCCTCTGTCCCCCTGGTCCAACCAGTCTGTCCCCATCACCCTGACCCCTCCAAGATGTCCTCTGTCCCCCTGGTCCAACCAGACTGTCCCCATCACCCTGACCCCTCCAAGATGTCCTCTGTCCCCCTGGTCCAACCAGACTGTCCCCATCACCCTGATCCCTCCAAGATGTCCTCTGTCCCCCTGGTCCAACCAGTCTGTCCCCATCACCCTGACCCCTCTGAGAAGTCCTGTCCCCCTGGTCCAACCAGTCTGTCCCCATCACCCTGACCCCTCCGAGATGTCCTCTGTCCCCCTGGTCCAACCAGTCTGTCCCCATCACCCTGATCCCTCCGAGATGTCCTCAGTCCCTCTGTGATGGGGCTGTCCCCATCACCCTGATCCCTCTGAGGTGCCCCCAGCGCTCTGGTCGCCACCATCGGTCCCTCTCTCCCCCTCCCTCAGTGCCCATCTCCCATATCTGTGTCCCCCCCACCCCAACCCCAGCACTCACGGCCGCCGCTCCCGGTGCCGCCGCCCGGACCCCGCGAAGAGGGCGGAGCCACCTCCGCCCCGCCCCCTGCGAGAGGGACCGCCCCCAGCACGGACACATGGATCCCCCCCCAAACCCTGACCCATGGATGCTCCCAAACCCTGACTTACGGATCCCCCCAAACCCTGACCCATGGATCCACTTGAGCCCTGACCCATGGATCACCCCAAGCCCTGACCCATGGATCCACTTGAGCCCTGACCCATGGATCCCTAGGAGACCTCATCCATGGATTACTCCTGGAGCCTGACCCATGGATTCCCCCAAACCCTGACCCGTGGATCCCTCCTGGAGCCCTGACCCATGGACCCCCTGGATGGCCTGACCCATGGACCTCCTCGAGCCCTGACCCATGGAACCCCCTGAGCCCTGACTCATGGATCCCTCCTGGAGCCCTGACCCACAGATCCCCTGGAGTCCTGACCCACAGATCCACTTGAGCCCTGACCCACAGATCCCCCCGTGGATGTTCTGACCCATGGATCCCCCTGAACCCAGACCCATGGATCCCCCTGATCCCTGACCCATTGATCTCCCTGAGGCCTGACCCGTGGATCCCTAGGAGACCTCATGCATGGATCCCCCTGGAGCTCTGGCCCATGGATCCCCTGGAGTCCTGACCCATGGATGCCCCCAAACACTGACCCATGGATCCTCCGAGCCCTGACCCATGGATCCCCCCTGAATGCCTTGACCCATGGATCCCTCCAAACCCTGACCTACGGATCCCCCCAAATCCTGACCCATGGTTCTACTTGAGCCCTGACCCATGGATCACCCCAAGCCCTGACTTACGGATCTCCCGGAGCCCTGACCCATGGATCCCTCCTGGAGCCCGGACCCATGGATCCATAGGAGAACTCACCCATGGATCCCTCCTGGATGCCTTGACCCATGGATCCACCCCGAGCCCTGACCCATGGATCCCTCCTGAAGTCCTGACCCATGGATCCACCCCTGGGTGCTCCGACCCACGGATCCCCCCGAGCCCTGACCCATGGATCCTCCTGAGCCCTGACCCATGGATCCCCCCTGGATGCCCTGACCCATGGATCTCCTTGAGCCCTGATGCATGGATCCCCCTGAGCCCTGACTCGTGGATCCCTCCTGGATGCTCTGACCCATGGATCCCTCCTGGAGCCCTGACCCACGGATCTCCCCAAACCCTGACTTACAGATCCTCCCAAATCCTGACCCATAGATTAGCCCTATGGCTCCCCCGGGATCCCCCTCACATGGATCTATCCCCCCTGGATCCTCCGAATCCTCCCCCATGGACACCCATGGATACCCCGCCCCGCCCCTTCACTCCATGGCCCCGCCCCCTCGCCCAGACCAGGCCACTTATCGCTGTGGCCCCGCCCCGCATGGCCCCGCCCATCGCTCTTGCCGCCGGACCACGCCCCTTTCCTGATGGACCCCGCCCACTCTGTCTAACCACGCCCCCTCTTTCTACTAACCACGCCCACTGTCGACCAGGTCACGCCCCTTCCCCGGATTCACGTGACCAGACCACGCACCCCTGCCTCGGATGATCAGGCCCATTATCGAGCAGACCACACCCCTTCACTGTAACCACGCCTGCTATCGAATAGGCCACGCCCCTTTCCTGGGTAACCACACCCACTACCTGCCAGAGAGCCTTCCTTACATAGAATCATAGAATCATAGAATCACCAGGTTGGAAGAGACCCACCGCATCATCGAGTCCAACTATTCCTATCAAACACTAAACCATGTCCCTCAGCACCTCATCCACCCATGCCTTAAACACCTCCAGGGAAGGTGAATCAACTTCCTCCCTGAGCAGCCTCTGACACTGCGCAATGACCCTTTCTGTGAAAAACTTCCTCCTAATGTCCAGCCTAAACTTCCCCTGGTGGAGCTTGAGGCTATTCCCTCTCGTCCTGTCCCCTGTCACTTGGGAGAAGAGCCCAGCTCCCTCCTCTCCACAACTTCCTTTCAGGGAGTTGTAGAGAGCAATGAGGTCTCCCCTCAGCCTCCTCTTCTCCAGGATAAACCCCCCCAGCTCTCTCAGCCCTTCCTCATCAGGCCTGTTCTCCAGCCCCTTCCCCAACTTTGTTGCTCTCCTCTGGACTCACTCCACAGCCTCAACATCCTTGTTGTGGTGAGAGGCCCAGAACTGAACCAGGATTCGAGGTTTGGTCTCACCAGTGCTGAGTCCAGAGGGAGAATAACCTCCCTGGCCCTGCTGGTCACACCGTTTCTGATCCAAGCCAAGATGCCATTGGCTTTCTTGGCCACCTGGGCCACTGCTGCCTCATGTTCATCATATATTCATCATTGGGTATTGGAATAGGCTGCCCAGGGAGGTGGTTGATTCACCTTCCCTGGAGGTGTTTAAGGGACGGGTAGATGAGGTCCTGAGGGACATGGTTTAGTGTTTGATAGGAACGGTTGGACTCGATGATCCAATGGGTCTCTTCCAACCTGGTGATTCTATGATTCTATGATCATGTACATCAATAGCCACTCCCCCTGAGACCAGGCCACGCCTCCTCCATCTTCTAACCACGCCCACTATCGACAAGGCCGCGTCCCTTCGTCTATCCAGGCCACTATTGAGCAGGCCACGCCCCCTACCCGGATAACCACGCCCAGTGTTGATCAGGCCTCGCCCCCTTCCTCGAGTTCACCCATCCTGCTATTGCCCAGGCCACGCTCCTTCCCTCATCTGACCACGCCCCCTGGAGACATGACCACGCTTATTGTAGGGCAGAGTACGTATAGCCCCGCCCACTATCCCTCAGGCCACGCCCCCTCCCCCAGCGCGGTGCCCGTGCCCCGCCATGGCGCCGGCGGTGCGGGACGCGGCCTCTGCGGGCTCCGCGGGCGAGTGGGAGCCGCTGCACCTGGATCTGCGGCTGCGCGTGGAGTTCGGGGCGCGCGCGGGGCGGCTGCGGGGGGCGGCGCGCCTGGCGCTGCGGTGCGCGCGCGCGGGGGCGGCCGAGCTGCGGCTGGACGCGCACCCCAGCCTCTCCGTGAGCCGCGCGGAGCTGCTGCCGCCGCCCGGCGGGGACCCCCCCGGGGAGGCCCTGCCCGTCTCCTGCAGCCCCTTCGCCAGCTACGGCAGCGCACTCCGCCTCCAGCTGCCCCGGCCGGCCCAGCGCGGGCAGCGCATCGACGTCCTCATCGAATATGAGGCGGGGGGCGGGCCCGGGGTGAGGGACAGGGGACGGGGGGACGGGGAGGTGACAGGGGCTGAGGGGACGGGGGTGATGAGAGGAGGGAGGTGCTGAGGGGACAGGGAGGTGACAGGGGCTCAGAGGAGGGGGGTGATGAAGGGACAGGGGACCAGAGGGGACAGGATAGCTGAGGGGATGGGGAAGGGACAGGATCTGAGGGGATGGGGGGACAGGGAGGGCTGAGGGGACAGGAGTGGCTGGGGGGATAGGGAGGTGACAGGGGCTGAGGGGAGGGGGGTGATGAGGGGACAGAGAGGTGACAGGGGCTGAGGGGACCGGGGGGGGCTGAGGGGCATAGGGAAGTGACAGGGGCTGAGGGGACCCGGGGGGCTGAGGGGACAGGAGTGGCTGGGGGGATAGGGAGGTGACATGGGCTGAGGGGACCAGGAGGCTGAGGGGACAGGGAAGTGACAGGGGCTGAGGGGAGGGGGGTGATGAGGGGACAGAGAGGTGACAGGACCTGAGGGATCAGGGGGGGCTGATGGGACAGGGGGCCCGAGGGGACAGGGTAGCTGAGGGGATGGGGGAGGGACAGGATCCGAGGGGATGGGGGGGACAGGGAGGGCTGAGGGGACAGGGAGGTGACAAGGGATGAGGGGACCGAGGAGCTGAGGGGACAGGTGGGGCTGAGGGGATAGGGAAGTGATGGGGCTGAGGGGACTGGGGGTGCTGAGGGGACAGGAGCGGCTGAGGGGTCAGGGAGGTGACAGGGGCTGAGGAGACCAGGGGGGGCTGGTGGGACAGGGGGGATGAGGGGTCGAGGAGGTGACAAGGGCTGAGGGGACAGGGAGGTGACAGGGGGCCGGAGGGGACAGGGGAGCTGAGGGGATGGGGAAGGGACAGGGTCTGAGGGGATGGGGGGCGCAGGGAGGGCTGAGGGGACAGAGGGGCTGAAGGGACAGGGAGGTGACAAGGGCTGGGGGGACAGGGAGGGCTAGGGGGACAGTGGTGGGACTGGATGGGACAGGGGACTGAGTGGAGCTGGAGGGGACAAGGAGGGCTGAGGGGGACAGGCAGGTGACAGGGGCTGGGGGGACAGGGAGAGCTAGGGGGACAGTGGGGGGACTGGATAGGACAGGGGACTGAGGAGCTGGAGGGGACAAGGGGGGATGAGGGGAGTTGGAGGGGATGGTGGAATGGGGGAAACAGGGGACGGGGTTGAGGGGATGAGGGGGATGGAGGGAGCTGAGAGGATGGGGCCTGAGGTGATGGGGAAGCTGGGGGGACGAGAGGGCTGGGAGGAGGGGGAGTTGAGGGAACGGAGGGGTCTGAGGGTATTGGGGAGTTAAGGGGACAGGGAGAGCTGGAGGGACAGGGAGTTGAGGGGACCTGAGGGGATGAGAGTACAAGGGGACATGGGGAACAGGGAGTTGAGGGGATGAGGGGGGCTGGGGGGACAGAGGGAGCTGGGGGGATAGGGAGACGGAGGGTAGCTGAGGGGTGGGAAGCTGACAGGATGGAGAGCTGAGATGGGGGAGTTTAAGGTACAGCGGGATCTGGGGGGAAGAGGGGAGCTGAGGAAACAGAGGGAGTTGAGGGGGGATGAGGGGAGGGAGGAGATAGAAGAATGGAGGGCACAGAAGGCAGAGTGGAGGGAGCATGGGAGAGCTGGGGGAGCTGAGGGGATGGGAGCAGCGGGGGGGACACCAGGCGCAGAGCAGGCTGAGAACCCCTGGCACAGAAGCCCTGGCTCCATCAGCAGAGAGCACCCCTGGGCGAGGCGCTGGGCATGCCCCTCACCCTCACCTCTCCTTCCTGCAGGTGTGCTGGCTCACGCCCGAGCAGACAGCAGGGAAGCAGAAACCCTTCATGTACACGCAGGGCCAGGCCGTCCTCAACAGGTCCTTCTTCCCCTGCTTCGACACTCCCTCAGTCAAATGCACGTACTCGGCCACCGTGGAGGTGAGTGGGGCACAGGCCCAGCCAGCCCCATCCCCAGCAGGAGCAAAACCCTCCAGGAGTTCGCAAAAAGTTTGCTGGTGTAAAAGCTGCTGCCTCCCTTGTTGTATCAGAAATGGTGTGACCAGCAGGGCCAGGGAGGTTATTCTCCCTCTGGACTCAGCACTGCTGAGACCAGACCTTGAATCCTGTGTTCAGTTCTGGGCCTCTCACCACAACAAGGATGTCGAGGCTGTGGAGCGAGTCCAGAGAAGAGCAACGGGGCTAGAGAAGAGGCCTGATGAGGAAGGGCTGAGAGAGCTGGGGGTGTTTATCCTGGAGAAGAGGAGGCTGAGGGGAGACCTCATTGCTCCCTGCAACTCCCTGAGAGGAGGTTGTGGAGAGGAGGGAGCTGGGCTCTTCTCCCAAGTGACAGGGGACAGGATAAGAGGGAATGGCCTCAGGCTCCACCAGGGGAGATTTAGGCTGGAGATAAGGAGGAAGTTTTTCACAGAGAGGGTCATTGGGCATTGGAACAGGCTGCCCAGGGAGGTGGTTGATTCACCTTCCCTGGAGGTGTTTAAGGGACGAGTAGACAAGGTGCTGAGGGACATGGTTTAGTGTTTGATAGGAATGGTTGGACTCGATGATCCGATGGGTCTCTTCCAACCTGGTGATTCTATGTGCAGAACAGTGGTGCTGCATGAGTGGCGCTGCCCAGGCCCCTTCGCAGGGCGAGCACTTCGGAGACGATGTTTGTCACACATCACATCCTCCACCTTAGGACCCCAGCAGAGCAGGCACTGAGAAATAATTCATTTATATTCCTGTTCACCCTTAGATTCATTTTTAGATGAACAGACAACCTGACAAGCAGTGCCCAGCAGGCTGCTGGCTTCTCCCTGGCTGTGCGTGCTGGGCAGTGCCTTGTGAGGCGGCTTGTGAGTGGGTGCACGTGCTGAGAGCTCTTCTCTCCCAGTGGGAGGTGGCTGAGATATTCTCTGCTCAATGCCAAAATATCAGCTAACTCTTGGGATCAACTTGGTGTTTAAACTTCTCTGCTCTTGTGCTGCTGCTGCTGTCTGACTCACCCCTCTAATGATGACACTGTGTGCTCTGTAGCAATCTGAGGGGAGCAGGACGCTGCTCTGGGTGTGTGTAGCTGCGGGAGGGTGACAGGGGTGAGCTGATTTTGCGGGGACACGGCTGGAGGAGGGGGTGATACTGGGCAGCACTGGGTCCTGGTGGTGCTGCCAGGGCTGCCGGGTTTCCAGGATGGAAGGAATCATAGAATCACTAGGTTGGAAAAGACCTTTGAGATCGTGAAGTCCAACCATACCTTTCCGCTACTAAACCAGATCCCTGGGCACCCGATCCACCTGTCTCCAGGGATGGAGACTCCACCACCTCCCTGCGCAGCCTCTGCCAGTGCCCAAGAGCCCTTTTGGTGAAGAGATTTTTCCTGAAGTCCAATCTGAACCTGCCCTGGTGCAGCTTGTGGCCATTCCCTGACATCTTGTCACCTGTCAGTTGTGCAAAGAGACCAGCACCAACCTAGCTACAACCTCTTCTCAGGCAGTTGTAGACAGCGATGGGGTCTCCCCTCAGCCTCCTCCAGGCTTAACAACCCCAGGGCCCTCAGCTGCTCCTCATAAGACTTGTTCTTCAGCCTCTTCACCAACTTTATTGCTCTTCTCTGGACTCGCTCCAGGAGCAGCTGCCAATCCCCAGGTTTACTCCAAAAGTGGGACTAAATATTCCAAATATCCTCCTTGTGCGGGTGGTCGTGTGGAGACACTAGCCCTGGGCCACCACGGTGTGCCGGCCTGCTGTGGCTGAGGGAAGCTGCTTATCAGTGGGACACCAAGCCAAGGCTGATGGCACATGGTGGTATCAGCTGAAGATGCTGGAATTTGTCTCATGCTCTAATTTCTACCCATAAAATTTCAGCAGAATCCCTCAGCAACAGGTGACTGTGTGTTACAGTCCTCAAGACAGACTGACTTGCTGGAACTGTTGGGTCAGATACCTGACAAACCAGGCCAGATATTGCAAATAACCACTTAGCTGTTTATTAAGGAGGAAGAGAAAGGGGTAAAAAGGGTGAAGGGGAAGAGGAGTGTGTGAGATAACGAAAGTCACCGCCAGGGTTTTGTGGTATCTCGCATCGTGTCTGTCTCGATGGATGGTGCTGGTGGGCTCGTCCTGCTTTGGAGAGGAGAGACTGGATCAGTCTCCCAGGGCTCAGCCCAGGCCAGTGGATCAGCCCTGAGTTCTATTTTGGTTTGAGACCAGGCAAAATGAGTTGTGTAAGAAATGGGAGGAGAGCCAGCGACTGAAGGATCTGCATCCTCTGCCCTGTCAGCACCTGCAGCTCCAGCATTTCTTTATCTCGCTGGCACCTTGCACGGCAGCTCTGGCTGTTCCAGTGTTTTGCACTCAGCTGGTGTTGGAGCCCAAGTGCTGAGTGATGCTGTTGCAGGGATGCGGCTCTGATCCTGGGTGGCACTTCTGAGCGTTGCTGCTTTGCTCTGTGCCCCAAAACCTGCAGTGACCACGGACCCTCCACCTTCCACACCCTGCGACACGTTCACTGTTGGACATTGCAGCATCCCCGACTAGGTTAGGTGACGTTTCACTGTATGTTATGGATCTAGTAGATGTTTTTATCTATGTGTCCAGGTCCCTGAAGGCTTCACAGCTGTGATGAGTGCCACAAGCTGGGAGAAGCAGAATGATACCACCTTCGTCTTCAAGATGTCGCAGCCGATCCCTTCGTATCTGATTGCTCTGGCTGTCGGGGACATAGTGTCTGCTGAAGTAGGCCCAAGGTGAGTGGCTCTGGAGGGGATCTGGGCGTTAAGTCCTGGCTGTGGGAGCTGCACGGTGAAGCTCCCGTGCTGGGCTGCCCAGTGGCAGCTGCCTCTCCCTGTAGTGCTGGGTTCTGGAGAGCAGGCAGGCACAGAGGTGCTGGCCCTAAGCAGGCCTGGTCAGTTCCCCATCCTGCTGTGCACGTGCTGCTGCGTCATCAGACCACAGGCTCTGCTCGGAGATGGTGCTTCTTGCTCTCGAGAGCGAGGAGGAGCCTCAGTGCTGGGTCTCCTCAGCTTCCAGGATGTCCCTGGCTCTGCTTATTTGACCCTGTGCATAACAGCAGCTCTGGCCTCCTCCCAAGGCCGGTGGCAGCCACATAAAAGCCCTTTGACATTCAGACAAGGGAAGAAATTACAGCAGTTTGCTGTAATTAAGGTCTCATTAGCTTCCTTTATCAGCAGGCTTTTATTTTGCTCTGGAATAAACCCTGTGCAGTTTCTGTCTGATGAAGCAATAGGGTAAAAGTCTGCTAATGGTTACAACGTCCTCCTCTACTCTTGGCCAGGAGCCGAGTCTGGGCTGAGCCCTGCCTGATCGAGGCTGCGAAGAAGGAGTACGATGGGGTGATCGAGGAGTTCCTGGTGGTTGGGGAGAAGCTCTTCGGACCTTATGTTTGGGGCAGGTATGGCCTTACGCTCCCAAAGGGCTCCGCTCCCTGGGCCTGGGGAGGGAGCATCCTCAAGCCCCAAGCAGCCTCTGCAGGAGGAGCTGGGCCTGACTGAAGTCATCTGCTCTTCCCCACAGGTACGACATTCTCTTCATGCCGCCCTCCTTCCCCTTCGGTGGGATGGAGAACCCCTGCCTGACCTTCGTGACGCCCTGCCTGCTGGCCGGGGACCGCTCCCTGGTGGACGTCATCATCCACGAGATCTCCCACAGCTGGTTTGGCAACCTGGTCACCAACGCCACGTGGGGCGAGTTTTGGCTGAACGAGGGCTTCACCATGTACGCCCAGAGGCGCATTTCCACCGAGATCTATGGTAGGTGGCCTTGCCTGGCTCTGCGCTGTGCCTGTGCCGGCGCAGGCAGGATACACGCAGGTCCGTGTGCTGCATCTCTGTGTTCCTCGGAGCGCTGCGTGCAGGGCCAGGGCCTGCACTGCGTCTCAGAAGAGGAGAAGCAACGTTCTGTTGGCAACAGAACCATCTTCACTCTGAGAGCTGGATGTCCCATGCCAGG
The DNA here is from genome assembly GCA_033558105.1 of Coccyzus lansbergi. NCBI lineage: Eukaryota > Metazoa > Chordata > Aves > Cuculiformes > Coccyzidae > Coccyzus > Coccyzus lansbergi. Next base: position 129,075 of record JAUMJK010001147.1, read on the forward strand.
GACACAGGTGCTGCATCTTGTCCAGCCCCACCTTCCTCTTGCTCCTGCGGCTCCTGCGGGAGCTGACAGCAGGTGCCCTGAGCTCCACCCTGGACACATGGTCACATCCATAAGCTTGGGCACTCCTGGCACTGTTTGCTGCATCCAGCTAAATTTTCATGGCTCTCAAATCCTCTTGCTTTTGGGCTGGGTCATAGAATCATAGAACAACCAGGTCGGAAAGGACCCATTGGATCTTCTAGTCCAACCATTCCTATCAAACACTAAACCAAGTCCCTCAAGACCTCATCCACCCGTCCTTTAAACACCTCCAGGGAAGGGGAATTGACCACCTCCCTGGGCAGCCTGTTCCAATGCCCAATGACCCTTGCTGTGAAAAACTTCCTCCTAATCTCCAACCTAAATCTCCCCTGGCGGAGCTTGAGGCCATTCCCTCTTGTCCTGTCCCCTGTCCCTTGGCAGAAGAGCCCAGTTCCCTCCTCTCCACAACCTCCTTTCAGGGAGTTGCAGAGAGCAATGAGGTCTCCTCTCGGCCTCCTCTTCTCCAGGATAAACACCCCCAGCTCTCTCAGACGCTTCTTATAGGGTCTGTTCTCCAGCCCCTTCACCAGCTTCGTTGCTCTTCTCTGGACTCGCTCCAGAGCCTCAACATCCTTCTTGTGCTGAGGGGCCCAGAACTGGACACAGGATTCAAGGAGCGGCCTCACCAGTGCTGAGTCCAGAGGGAGAATCACCTCCCCAACCCTGCTGGTCACACCATTTCTGATCCAAGCCAAGATGCCATTGGCCTTCTTGGCCACCTGGGCTCATGGCCAGTCGGCTGTCGACCAATATCCCCAGGTCCCTCTCCTCCTGGCAGTTTTCCAACCAGGCTTCTCCCAGTCTGTAGCTCTGCATAGGGTTGTTGTGCCCCAAGTGCAGGACCCGGCATTTGGCCTTGTTAAACCTCATCCCATTGGACACTGCCCAGCTCTCCGGCCTGTTTAGGTCATCGTGCTTCTCTGTATCTCTCCCATTCCAGTGCCTTGTTTATCTCCTAGCTCGTAAGTGAACACTGTTTCCCTCCCATAACAGCACCCTTTGTGCTCGAAGCACCCTGGGGGCCTGGCTGGGGTCTCCCAACTCCTCCTTCTTGTCTCTGCCCAGGTCTGGCGTACACCTGCCTGGAGGCTGCCACGGGAAGGGCCCTCCTGCGCCAGCACATGGACAACACTGGAGAGGACCATCCGCTCAACAAGCTGCGAGTGGTCATCGAACCAGGTCTGTGGGGCCTCCCCGTCCTCCCAGAGCTGCACACGGGGAGCAGGGGCGAGCGAGGGGCAGTGCTGGGCAGGGTGTTTCATGGCTTGCAAAAGATCCAGCACTGGTGGTGGGACCCGATGATCCGATGGTTGGACTCGATGATCCAATGGGTCTCTTCCAACCTGGTTGTTCTATGATTCTATGATTCTATGACCCGAGTGAGGCAATGGCTCCCAGAGGGATGTGACAGGCTTGCAGCCTGCAGACGAAGCAGAATCATAGAATCACCAGGTTGGAAAAGACCCACCGGATCACTGAGTCCAAACATTCCCATAAATCACTAAACCATGTCCCTCAGCACCTCGTCCACCCGTCCCTTAAACACCTCCAGGGAAAGTGAATCAACCACCTCCCTAGGCAGCTTCTGACAGTGCCCACTGACCCTTTCCATGAAAATGCTTTTCCAAATGTCCAGCCTGACCCTCCCCTGGTGGTGCTTGAGGCCATTCCCTCGTGTTCTATCCCCTGTTCCTTGGGAGAAGAGCCCAGTTCCCTCCTCTCCACAACCTCCTCTCAGGGAGTTGCAGAGAGCAATGAGGTCTCCCCTCAGCCTTCTCTTCTCCAGGCTAACCCCCCCCCAGCTCTCTCAGCCACTCCTCATAAGGCCTGTTCTCCATCACACTGCACCCAAGGGCCTGTTGCTTTGCAGATGGGCAGATGATTCCTGAGGGTTTTCCCATTTTTTAGGTGTCAATCCGGATGATACGTACAACGAAACGCCCTACGAGAAGGGCTACTGCTTCGTGAGCTACTTGGCCCATCTCGTGGGGGACCAGAGCAAGTTCGATGCCTTCCTCCAGGTCAGTGTGAGGTCCCGGGTGGAGATACAGTCACCCAAAGCCCTGCAGCGGGAGGTGAGGGCACAGGGGGGACCCTGGGAACGATGGGCTGAACAGGGTGGCTGGAGAAAGGAAGAGATTGGAAACGGAGACGTTGACAGAGGGGACGGAGCTTGGTCTTGTGCTGGCAGCAGGCGGTTGGTGATGCTCAGAGCTGCTGCAGGGGGCTGGGCAACCTCTGAGGGGCACGGGGGCAGTGTGGGCTCAGCAATGCTAACCCCTGTGAGATGGAGCACAGGAGGGCTGGGCAACATCACAGCCCCGGTCGTCCCCACAGGCCTACGTGAACCGGTTCAAGTTCCAGAGCATCACAGCAGATGACACCCTCGCTTTCTTCCTGGAGCACTTCCCGGAGCTGAAGGAGAAAGGCGTGGACTCCATCCCAGGTCAGCACAGTGCCTGCCTGGCCGGGGGAATGGGGAGCTGCTTTGAAAACCAGCACTTTGTGAGTGTCAGAGCCGTCCCATGTCCCCTACCTTGTGCACGTTGGTTTGTGCTCTTTACTGGAGACGTTGCTGCCACTACTGGCCTCAGCTTCACTGGAGGAGGCGCAGTGCTGGCCCTTATCAGCCATTAACCTGGGCTTGGCCTGCTCAGCCTGACTTGAACACTTGAATCCTGTGTTCGGTTCTGGGCCCCTCAGCACAAGAAGGATGTTGAGGCTCTGGAGCGAGTCCAGAAAAGAGCAATGAGGCTGGTGAAGGGGCTGGAGAACAGGCCTGATGAGGAGCGTCTGAGAGAGCTGGGGGTGTTTATCCTGGAGAAGAGGAGGCTGAGGGGAGACCTCATTGCTCTCTGCAACTACCTGAAGGGAGGTTGTGGAGAGAAGGGAGCTGGGCTCTTCTCCCAAGGGACAGGGGACAGGACGAGAGAGAATGACCTCAAGCTCCACCAGGGGAGGGTCAGGCTGGACATAAGGAAAAAGTTTTTCACACAAAGGGTCATTGGGCATTGGAATAGGCTGCCCAGGGAGGTGGTTGATTCACCTTCCCTGGAGGTGTTTAAGGGACAGGTGGATGAGGTGCTGAGGGACATGGTTTAGTGTTTGATAGGAATGGTTGGACTTGATCCGGTGGGTCTCTTCCAACCTGGTTATTCTATGATTCTATAATTCTGACATTCTCCACACAAATCCAGCCTGTGCTGTGTGCTCAGCTGCTGGTTTCTGTGGTTTCCCCACAGACGGCTGAGGCTGGTGAGTAGCACTGGTGTAAAAGTTCACTGGTGGAGCCTTGGGTGAGCGCTGGAACCAGGCTTAGCCAGTGCACCAGAGAGATCCAGGCTTGGCAGGAGCTTGCCAGGCTGGAACCGACTTGTCCCAGTGGTGACAGTGAGGTTGTTACCACACAAGCACACACTGAGCCCAGACAAGCTTGTTAGCTAACCCCGTTAGTGCCTGCTTGTCGCCATCCCCGGGCAGGTTTGCTGCTGCTGGGGATGCCCTCGGAGGCAGCCGTGGGATATCTGGGCAGTGGCACCCGCTGTGGGGTTCAGAAAAACGCTCCCAGCTCTCCCTCCCTTCCTTGCTGCAGGCTTTGAGTTCGACCGCTGGCTGAACACGCCAGGCTGGCCCCCCTACCTGCCCGACCTCTCGCCGGGGGAGCAGCTGATGAGGCCAGCGGATGAGCTGGCAGCGCTCTGGGCAGCCAACAGCTTGAACATGGAGGCAATCAAAGCCGTGGACATCACGGCCTGGAGGGTGTACCAGCTGATTTACTTCTTGGATCGCATTCTGGAGAAATCCCCCCTGCCAGAAGGTGAGGCCTGGGGCTGCAGCGCCCATGGGAGACACAGGGTGATGCGCCCTTGTCGTTGGTTGGCTGGGGATGTGAGGATCCATCAGCGGGTTCTGTGGGCGTGTGGCCATCAGCCCATCCCTGCTGTGGTCCAGCAGCGTCATTCCCAGTGTCTGGGAAGCCTCAGTCAGCAGGGTGGGGAGAGCGGAGCCAGGGGATGTTGTGTCCCTAGGTGTATGGGGACACGAGCGGTGGCAGGGAGGAGCTGGGCTGTCACCTTCTCACATTCACCACTCCTTGGTCCAAGGAACCTCCTTGGAGCTGGCAGCCCTGGCCATGCGGCTCCGCAGGGCTGCCTGGAGGCCCAACAAGGCACCTTCCTGCAAGTACCTGGGATGCTCCGAGAGCTGCGGGTGCCGAGAGGGCCTGGGGCTCCAGGGCTGGCCCAGGGCTCGGAAGGTCACGCAGGATTTGCAGCGTGGCTGGTGGGGGCTGGGAGCTGGAGGCAGAGCCCCAGGGGGTGCTGATGATCCCCACTCTCGCAGGCAATGTGGAAAGGCTGAGCAAGATGTACCCAAAGATCTCCAAGGCCCAGAATGCTGAGCTGCGGCTCCGCTGGTGCCAGATTATCCTCAAGAACAACCTCGAGGCTGAGTACAGCAAAGTCAAGGAATTCCTCCACAGCCAGGTTGGTTCTGGGAAGCGGTGTCGGTGCCCAGCACCACTGGGGGAGACGGGCACAAGAGACAGGACCTTGTGGGCCAGGCACCAGGGCTTGGCTCTTGCTCATAATAGGCCCAGAGATGGTTTTGGGGGGGGTCCCACAGGCAGGGACACCTCCCACTGGATCAGGGGCTCCAAGCCCCACCCAACCTGCCCTTGAACCCCTCCAGGGATGGGGCAGCCACCACTGCTCTGGGCAGCCTGGGCCAGGGCCTCCCCACATTCATGTCCAGCATTTCTTCCTCATCTCTTATCAGCTCCCTTTAAGTGCTGGAAGCTGCTCTGAGGTTTCCCCAGAGCCTTCTCTTCTCCAGGCTGGACAACTCCAACTCTCTCAGCCTTTCTCTGACCATTTCTGTGCCCTGCTCTGTACCTGCTCCAACAAGTCCCTGTCTGTCTTGCACTGGGGCTCCAGAGCTGGCTGCAGGAATCCAGATGGGGTCTTACTAAAGTGAAGGGGCAGAATCTCCTCCCTCAAGCTGATGGTCACACCCAGCACAGGGTTGGCTTTCTGGGCTGCAAGTGTTGGGTCATGTCCTCTTTGTCTCTGTTGCCCACTGACAACCTCAAGTCCTTCTCTACGGGGCTGCTCTCCATCCATCCCAGACTGTTCTGTCAGTGGGGATTACCCTGACTGAGATGCAGGACCTCGTACTTGGCCTTATTGAACTCCCAGAGCTGCTCATGGCCTTGCGCTTTCTTCAAGCACAAGGTCTTCTCCCCTCCCCATGTGCTGCAGAGACCAGAGTTGCCCACAGTGGCGTTTTCGGTGCTGTTCCGTCCCTCTGTGCCAAGAGCAGGGGGCTACTGGAGGCCTCGTGCCCTGCTGGGGGGACACGGGGCTCCTGGGAGGTCAGGAGCTGGAGGTGGGAGGAGGCCAGGTTGTGACCCTGCTCTGTGTCCGCAGGGGAAGCAGAAGTACACGCTGCCGCTCTACCGCGCCATGTGGGGTGGGTCCGAGTCTGCCCGGGCCCTGGCCATGGACACCTTCTCTGCTACAGCTCCTCAGCTGCACATCAACGTCCAGAACTACGTCAAGCAGATCCTGGGCCTGCAGGTGGAGGAGGAGGAGGAGTAGTGCCGCGTGGGCTCCGCTCTCTCCACAGGCTTCCCTCTGGCAGGACCTCAGTGCTCTCTCCCTCACTGCACATTTCCTAATTAAATCTTGTTGTTTTTTTCTCTCTTTCCTTGCTGTTCCTGTTCCCAGTGTCTTCCAGGTAGCTTTAGCGCCATTCCCTGTGATCCTCCTGCCCAGGAACCAGGCTGGTGCCCCAGGAGGGGACCCTGCCAGCCCTGGGGGCTGCTTCTGGTGTTGGCATCTTCACGGCTGGGCCGGAACCCTGCCAGGCTGGGACCTTGGGGACAGAGGAGTGGGTCCTTTGCCAGGGGGATATCAGCTCCATGGGGACCCGGCCCTGCAGGCTGTGCTGGGAGAGGAGGCAAAACAGAGACCTCTTGGCTTCGGTGCCCTTGGTGCTGCAGAGAGCAGAGCATGAGCTTCTCTTCCCACACTCTGCTGTCTGGGGTCGTGGAAAAAGGAATGAACAGAGCTCTGCCAGGGGTGGGCAGCAGGTCTCAGGCAGGCACCTTCCATCAGGAAACTGGCCCCAGGGAGCACCCGACAACCCCCCCCAAGCCCCCAGTGGGCACAGATGTGGAGCCGTGTGCTTCTTCGCAGTTTGCCAGGATCAATCACAGTGTGTGCACAACGGTGCCAGGAAAGTGTGACCTGAAGGCTGAAAGAGTGTGTGTGGCCTACAACATGGGGAGACTGCAGGGACAAGACAAAGCTGGAGAGCCCTGCTCTTATTCCTTAGCAAGTGCAGGAATGTAAGCACTCCCCAAAATTCCAGTACAAAACTGTCCCAAAGCTGCACGAACCCCAGGAAGCCACCGGTTGTAACGGCCCCAAGGACATTGTCTCAAGAGGATGCTCTGAGGTGAGGTGACAAACACCCAGTTCCTCAGCTAGCACCAAACCCCACAGGCATCTGTAGCTCCTCCACCTCCCGTCCAGAGCTCCCCCAGAAAACCCTGGGTGCCCCGTGGGGGCTGCAGGGCTGTGGGCTGCCTGATCATAGAATCACCAGATTGGAAGAAGACCCACTGGATCATCGAGTCCAACCATTCCTATCAGTCACTAACCCATGTGCCTCAGCACCTCACCCACCTGTCCCTTAAACACCTCCAGGGAAGGTGAATCAACCACCTCCCTGGGCAGCCTATTCCAATGCCCAATGACCCTTTCTGGGAAAAATTTTTTTCCTAATGTCCAGCCTGAACCTCCCCTGGTGGAGCTTGAGGCCATTCCCTCTCGTCCTGTCCCCTGTCACTTGGGAGAAGAGCCCAGCTCCCTCCTCTCCACAACCTCCTTTCAGATACTTGGACAGAGCAATGAGGTCTCCCCTCAGCCTCCTCTTCTCCAGGCTAAACCCCCCCCAGCTCTCTCTGCCACTCCTCTTGTTCTCCAGCCCTTTCACCAGCCTCGTTGCTCAAATGGCAGATTCATAACAAAGCAAGATCACACAGCAGTTGCCCCTTTGTCCCCGACAGCCCTAGTGCTTCTCTCACCTCCTTCTCCGGGTCCAGAGCTTGGGGGAGCACAGGAGGAGCAGCTTCAGCCCTCACCGCACTCCCGGGTCTGGGGGCAGCTCAAGCCAAAGGGAGCAGAGCTCTGGCTCCTCTCTCTCTCTCTCTCTCTCCCAGCACAGCAGCAAATTGCGGTGATGATGAAACAGCATCACCGACCATGACTCCTCAGACAGTAAATCCCAGAGAGGCAGCACTGCTCTGACCAAACGCTGCAGTCACCAGAGCTGGGACTGGGCCAGAATCACCTCCAAAGCAAAGACAGCTGCAGCATCCTGGCTCGGGGAAGCAGAGGCCATCCCCTTCCTTGCTGATGGGCTCAGGAATAAGCTCCACACCCCAAAGAGTCTGAGAAGATGGAGTCAAAGGGGCTGCTTATGGCATGGTTGAAACCAGCCTTTTCTTCTCTTAGGAGTAAACGAGGCTGTGCATGGTTGGGAAATGTGTGATGAAAATAACTAGTAGTATCTTGTGTACAACCTTTCTCCATTTGTCAATCTTCTGGCTTCCCAGGGAACCCACAGACTGTTGGTACAACTAACACAACCTCTGCTAAGAGATTTCATCACCTCTGAGGCATCCGGAAAAGATCTCTCAGGCTGACAATGAGCCCTGGGCTTCCCAGACGCAGCTGCCACCTCAGCTCTGAGTCACCTGAGCGAGCCAGCAGTGGGACACAGACCGAGCAGTCCCTAAAGCATTTCCCCTGGATGAAATGAAACACATTCCGCACTGCACAGAGATGGCAACGCGCTCAGCACAGCGAGCAGCTCACACGCACGTCGGGCTATGGGGCTGCCAAGGAGGAGCCCACAGCTCGTCCTGTGCTGGGAACGCTTTGCTGGCCTGGATTAAAAGTGATGGTGACAAGGGTGGGAACACCGAGGCCGGGCAGCTGCGCTCCCCGCGAGGGATCGTCCACTTGGCGGCTCTCGGCAGGGCTGGGGCGGCTCTGCCTGCAGGAGTTTCACCAACACCTCCCACCCTCTGCCCCACCAGGATCCTCGCCCCTCGGCCGCGTGGGACGCACCCAGCACAGCAGGGGAACCGCGGCTGCTTCCAAACTGGCTGCGAAGGGCGTTCGGCCTTCATTCACCCTCCTGCAAAAGCAAAGGCTGAAGAAGACACTTGAGCACAAAATTAGTAACAAGATGTAGCACGGCTTATTTTTAACCAAGTGACCTTCCTCGAGCTCCCGGCTCTTTTTGCTTCAATTATTCCAAAAATGAAAGCCAAGCCAATCGTGAAATGCCAGAAGAAGGTGTTGACTCTTTATTAACAAATTGCTTTAGAAAAGCTTAGTGGGACAGGATTAATGGATTTGATGGTCAGAAAGGACGGCTCTAATCTTCCAGCCCGACCTGCCGCAGAGCACGGGTCTGGCCCCCCTGCAACCCACCCACAGCGGCTGTCGGAAAAGGCTTCTCTTTTAATCCACACCACGGAGAGCCTCCAACAGGTCACCGCCTTCTGCTGCAGCACTCGGCCTCGCCGTGAACACCACGTGCTCTCTTTCCAGTTCTGCAATATCTCACTTCCACTCTCAGCATCAGCGACTCTCGTACGACTGTTTTATTTTACGGTGTGAAAGTAATAACGGGCTCGATTCGAAAATAAGTTACTCCCCAAACCACATGGAATTAATTCATTCCACTAATGGTTTCAATTTTAATTTTGCGCAACAGGGACCAAACCCTTCTGACCCACGAAGGTACGAACCAGGCGAATCCAGGGGAGAGCAGCTCGGCCGTCCCTGCGCCTCTGGGGAGACACTGAGCAGCTCGGGATGGAATGGTAAAAAAGAAAATCGACTGTAAACCGCCAGGGTGTTTGAGGAACAAAGGAAAAGTTCGATTAGCAGAGCTCGTCATATGTCTGAGCCCAGCTCTGCACACTGCTTGTCTGATATGTGGTTAGCTAACGACTCTATGATGTCAAGGAGGAGGAGCTGACTCAGGGAGCGGAGATTTGGCAACTTGGAGACCTTCAAGGAAAAGAAGAACAGAACATAAAAAAAAAAAAAAACAAAAAACCAAACCAAAACAGAAATAAATTAAAGCCCTCCCCAAATCACAGCTGATGTATCTCAGGTTCAGCCAGGTCGAACAGGCAGGGCACATAAGGGCTGAAATCACAGTCGTGGAGCGGAGGCTGCAGAGAACAGCTCGGGGAGAGGGTTCAGTCACCACCTCGTGCACATACAACCCAACTCCAGACTGATGAGTGAGGGATGGGAATAGAGAACACCAGAAATGCTGATCCCACTGCTGCCTCTGAGGAAGGCGCATGATTACTGTTCATGCTGGCACTCGGCTGCTAACGGGGTAGCCAAGGGAGCACTCTCCCAAGCAGCAAACTGGGCACCAGCACAGCCCTGAACTGGGCAGCCTGTGTGCTTCTACTGAGAACTTGCCCTCAGACCTGATCTCTCTGCAGGAGAGGTTGCTCGTTCAGCTGTCACACCTCCCTCAGCCAAACCAGGTCACTGGAGCTCTAGACAACAAAAACTTTCGCCGCCGTGTCAGGAATACGACAATCTACAACGATCTTTACGCTCTTGGGTTGTTCAGAAGCTCAACCATTAGCATCAAGGAGCTCTACACGCTCCTTCCTTCTCCACAACCTCACAGGAATGAGCTGGTAATCCCTCCTTCTGGAGTTACCAACACGCACGCTTGTCCCTGAAGGCCGACGCTGCCTGAAAGCCTCTCCACTTATCCAGCCAGTAGGAACCAATTTATTAAAGATGGCAACTTCCTCTAAGAAGCTCGGCTGTGATAAAGAATAAAGATGTCCCCAGCATCCTTTCCTGGGAAGGAAAAGCCTAACTACACTTTCAGAAAGAGCTCAGCATGTGTGCTTGGAACAATATTCCCAAAGTAAATGTCTGCAAGGCCTGGGAGGTAAAGAACCCTCCGGAACCCTGGTGGAATCCTGCCCCCGCACCGAGGCACGCACTGCGGAGGAACAGACCAGGGTGTTGGCACAAACACTTGGCAACAGCAGCTTTATTAGGGCTTTTGCACAACACTGACAGGCAAGAACCTAAAACCACGTTGCCCCAACTAGCAAAGCTCTGGGAACGGCTCTTCCATCAGTGTCCTCACTGCAGGGAAAGCTCCTCACGGCCCGAACCGGGAACAGCGTTAATCGAGCTGGAAGAACTGGAGCTCCCAGGGCCATACACCCACCCTGCCTAAGCCCTGCTGACCCAAAGGGCTCGTGCAGCTGCAACAAATGACCCTTCAGAGCCTGCGGCTGCCCAGGGGGAAACGGCAAACATTCCAGCTCAGCCACACAAAAGCCGCCCAGCGCCAGGCCAAAAATCACACACTGAAGCCTCTCAGGCCAAAGAAAAACATTGCAGAATTAAGACTTCTTCGCGCACATCTGCTTGACAGTCTTCCAGCCACACTCTGATGCAGTGTTCTAACAGTCGACAGTTTAAATAGAAAACATTTCCAAATATTCTGCTTAGTGGAGCACAATTGAGTAACATCCTTCGATCCACACCTCTTTTTGAGGTGTGATGCTCGTTTCCCCCCAGGACAGTCTGGTGAGACTCACACCAACCTCTTTGTCTTCCCGTGGCCTCCACTGGGAAGTTTGGATTGTGAGATTTCAACTCTCAGAGACTGTAACACATCGATCCCAAATCCGAGGAGGTGTCCCAGACCCCAGGCTTCCCTGTCACCCGTGCTGGGACCGTTCCCTGTCCCCGGCTGAGGCCACTCCGCAGGATTGGTGAGATGAAGCCGGAGTGGTGCCCTCGCGCTGGGAGTGCAAGTCCTGGCTGCTGGCTCCACTCTCAAAGCTCATTATGCATTTTCAGTTATTTCTGAGTGTAAAATGATTACACTTGGGCAACTCTGGCATTTAGTAAAGAGCCTGAACACCTCCCTCTACATCACCTCTAGATACAAACAGGACCGAGCGGTGTTTTCCTTCCCCACAGGCAGTGGCAGGGGGATTGTGGGATTAAATACACAGACAGCAGAGAGCTACTTGAGCATCAGCTGAGGAATTATCATCACCAAGTGCGCAGCATCCAGAAATCCCAATTCCTGGGATCTACCAGTCTCAACGCTGTTTGTGCAACAAACTGGTGACATTGCCAGGAAAGGATGGTACAGGAACAGCTACACGACAACACCAGCTCTCTCTGGAGTGAGGGCAGGAATATCAGCACATCGAGCTCCTGACCTTTCCTGTCAATCACTATTGTCTCATCCCACACATCAAAACACGGAGACCTCGGAAAGCTCAGCCAGGACACGGTATTTTGCCTTTTGAGCACATGACAACAGAATATCTGTGACAGAGAATACTTCAAGAGAAATCTGCACAGCACATTCATAACCGCCAGGGAAAGAGAGATTTGTGCCCTCAGTACTCAACAAACTGACCTTGCTCCACACGAGAACCCGGAGCTGGCACAGCACAAAATTAACGGCTGGAACAAGCGGCAATGGAAGCAATTCTGGGAAACTTGTGTTTTGAGAGGTCTTTACATTGCCAGACCAGGCTGTTCTAGTCTTGGTTTAGTGTGAAAAGAAGGCCTAGCAGCCTTGCCAGCGAGCGTCAGCCACACGGGGTCGGCACTCAGCTGTCTCTCATGAGAAAGAAGGAAGCGGATTCCTCTATTACTGTGTCTTTAACCAAAGCAGCGACAGAGGACAGCAGCTCTCAAAAGCCCCAGAAAAGATGCAACCAACCTTGGTGAACTGGTGAACGATGATGTGCAGGCAGTGCCTCTTCATGTCCAGGGCCTGGGTCTTGTCAGCCGCCTCCAAAATCTGCAGCAAAAGCAAAGGTGTGAGTTTCCTTCCGCACGGCTCAGATTTAGGCTGGACATTAGGAAAAAGTTTTTCATGGAAAGGGTCATTGGGCATTGGAATAGGCTGCCCAGGGAGGAGGTTGATTCACCTTCTCTGGAGGTGTTTAAGGTACAGGTGGATGAGGTACTAAGGGACATAGTTTAGTCTTTGATAAGAATGGTTGGACTCGATGATCTGGTGGGTCTCTTCCAACCTGGTGATTCTATGATTCTGGCTCAGAGGAGGGAATTCCTCTGAGCTGGGGAAACACCCAGAGGAAACATCTCCATTTTTCATTACAAACCTGAATCTTTTCTGAGCTAGTCTGAAAAACAGCCTTGGATTTAAAACATGTGTTCTCAGGAGACAATGAGTAGGGAACAGCAGATCTGCCAAGTTCCCTCAAGTGCCCCAGTGAGACTGGCATGGGCAGAGCCAAAAGCAGTTAAGGCTGGAATTGATTCTCCTCATGTTCTCTGCCTACCTAGGAGATGGCTTTGCAGGCTCTCTTGTCACAAAATATTTTATGTTAACTTGAACTACACTGCCAGACCCTGTCAGAGTTACTGATGAAACAGTCACATGTACATCACCACTTGCCCCAGTACAAAAGTCCTACTGAAAAAGGGTTGGGGCTTGAGTGCTGAGCACATGGTGCATCTAAAAAAGACCTTTAGAAATATTGGTCCACCATGGGGCATGAGGAGCTCAAGAGGAACATCCTGCTGGCCAGCAGGGCAATGACACCGAAAAACTTGAGTGCAGGACCCACTAATGACACAATGTCTGTCTAGAAAGCTGCCTAGAGGAGAAGGACCTGGGGGTGTTGGTTGACAGGGACTGAACATGAGCCAGCAGTGGTCCAGGTGGCCAAGAAGGCCAATGGCATCTTGGCTTGGATCAGACATGGTGTGACCAGCAGGGACAGGGAGGTTCTTCTCCCTCTGGACTCAGCACTGGTGAGGCTGCTCCTTGAATCCTGTGTTCAGTTCTGGGCCCCTCAGCACAAGAAGGATGTTGAGGCTCTGGAGTGAGTCCAGAGAAGAGCAAGAAAGCTGGGGAAGGGGCTGGAGAACAGGCCTGATGAGGAACGGCTGAGAGAGCTGGGGGTGTTTATCCTGGAGAAGAGGAGGCTGAGGGGAGACCTCATTGCTCTCTACAACTCCCTGAGAGGAGGTTGTGGAGAGGAGGGAGCTGGGCTCTTCTCCCAAGGGACAGGATGAGAGGGAATGGCCTCAAGCTCTGCCAGGGGAGGTTTAGGCTGGACATTAGGAGGAAGTTTTTCACAGAAAGGGTCATTTGGCATTCGCAGAGTCTGCCCAGGGAGGTGTTTGATTCACCTTCCCTGGAGGTGTTTAAGGGACGGGTGGACAAGGTGCTGAGGGACATGGTTTAGTGTTTGATAGGAATGGTTGGACTCGATGATCCGGTGGGTCTCTTCCAACCTGGTGATTCTATGATTCAATGATTCTACGAAACAAAGCTGCTGAGGGCTGTGGCCCCAGACAGGTGTCAGACACTTGGGGCCACCACCATACAGAGGGTTTGGAAGCAACTTGGTGCACCAGGCACCCACTTGCCTGGGCCCTTTGGCTTTCCTGTATCTAAGACAAGTGACTGATGAGAGCTGGTTGGGACAATTACCTGGAGCACGTTCTCCACAGTCACATTCATTTCTAGGTTCTGCTTACAATAGGCCTGCAGCCTGTTGTTGGAGAAGCCATAATAGTACGGGGCGGCAAACAGGTAGCTGTTTGTCTCATTAAGGAAAAAAATGTGCGGGAAAGTTGACAGCACTGACTGCAAATCCAAATCAATGACAGAAGTGAAAATGTGGTGCCTGTTAAAGCAATCGGGAGCGAGTCCAGAGAAGAGCAATGAAGCTGGTGAAGGGGCTGGAGAACAGGCCTGATGAGGAACGGCTGAGAGAGCTGGGGGTGTTTATCCTGGAGAAGAGGAGGCTGAGGGGAGACCTCATTGCTCTCTGCAACTCCCTAAAAGGAGGTTGTGGAGAGGAGGGAGCTGGGCTCTTCTCCCAAGGGTCAGGAGCAGGACAAGAGGGAATGGCCTCAAGCTCTGCCAGGGAAGGGTCAGGCTGGACATGAGGAGGAAGTTTTTGACAGAAAGGGTCATTGGGCACTGGTAGAGGCTGACTAGGGAGGGGGTTGAGTCACCTTCTCTGGAGGTTTTTAAGGGACAGGTGGACAAGGTGCTGAGGGACATGGTTTAGTGTTTGATGGGAATGGTTGGACTTGATCCTGTGGGTCTCTTCCAACCTGGTGATTCTATGATTCTATGATAATCCTGGCAGATAAACCTCCCAGCCTGGGCCTGGCAGCCGAGAGCAAGAGGCAGGTGAGCTGCTGTACACGCGCTTTGGGGAGACACTTCAGATTCAAGGATACAGGGAGTCTTCAGGCGGCATGTTCACTTCTCCGTAATAAATGTATCTGAGCATCGATTCAAACGCTTGCTTGCTGGGAACCATTTCGCCTATAGAAATATTCACTTGCCCATCTTCTGGCATGAAGGAACGGAACATGGCTTCAAAGTAACTGGAAAATGAAATAAAAGTGATGTAACACATCCTGCAGACAGAGGGTTTAACCCGCCGCTGTTCCGAGGCTGCTATTATGTGCTGTAGCCTCCAAACAAGCAAGTTCAGGTGACAACCTGGGGAAAAAACACTGCTAAATTGTTGTTTCATAGATGTCAGCCTGTGAGAGAGCTCCAAATATAATCCTCCTAATTTCCATCGGCACTACCTGAAATTTGTCTCGGTTTCTTGAAAATTAGGGCACATGACGCTTTGATTTTTCTCTGATTTGCATAAGACCCAGTAGAGAGCTTAAAGCATTATGAGTTTCCTCGGTATCTGCAGGTTGCCAATCACTCAAGGCTGTTTTAAGAGCTTCTGGTGAAATACCAAAGTGACTAATACTGAATATTATTATTTGGAGCAGAAAAACACTGCAATAGTAACCGAAATAGAAATTTTATGTTAACACAATGACTTGCAGCGCGTAAAGGTGCAGGAATACAAAATGCACGAGCAAGGGACAAACCCACATCTGTGCTGTGCTGAGGACGGAGAACAGTTTCCATCTTCAGAAGAGTGAACTTAGAACAGAGTATGGGAATGACCCATTTTTTTTTTTTGTCATGCACCACCTCTTGTTTTGTTTCTACACACCCAGCAAGTGAGAAAGAGATCCAAGCTTCACATGATCCAAAATGGATTCACTACCAGAAGGCTCTTTCTGACCTCACTGGACATCTGTTCCTTTCCACTTCATTGAAACCGCCTTGCACTTTGCACTCTTTTTCCCTTCCTGCGATTTTACGGATTCTTTGCCTTGCAGTGCAGCTCCTTACGCCTCCTCTAGAGACTCTCTACAGTTTTAATTTCCTCCCATCTTTCCCTGCTGAGTATCAAATTCAAAAAAAAAAAAAAAAACATTTAATCACTGTTGCTTAAAGGCTTATTATACTCATGATTATTACACTCATGAGTGAGCGGCCGGGACAGAAATGGGGAGGCACCCGGCACCCGGCTAGAGGCACCCGGGACACCCGGCTGAGGTTCCCGGGACCCGGATGAGGCTGGGTTGTGACAGTGCTGGGACCACAAGCCTCCTCCTGACGCGGTTCTGGGCCATTTCATTTCATAGAATCATAGAATCATAGAATAACCAGGTTGGAAGGGACCCATCGGATCTTCTAGTCCAACCATTCCTATCTAACACTAAACCATGTCCCTCAGCACCTCATCCACCCGTCCCTTAAACACCTCCAGGGAAGGGGAATCAACCACCTCCCTGGGCAGCCTATTCCAATGCCCAATGACCCTTTGTGTGAAAAACCTCCTCCTAATCTCCAGCCTAAATCTCCCCTGGTGGAGCTTGAGGCCATTCCCTCTTGTCCTGTCCCCTGTCACTTGGGAGAAGAGCCCAGCTCCCTCCTCTCTACAACCTCCTTTCAGGTACCTAAAGGGTTGGAGCTGGTGCCCACTGAGGTCCTGCCTCCTCTCGGTTGATAGTGGTGACTCGCTATGGCAAAGCCTTTCTGGGGGTTGTTTTTCCTCTTCACGTTTAGCCCAAAGCCAGCTGCCTGCCTGCATCTGTGTTTGTGTGGTTCTACCTCCAAGCGGACCGCTGCAGGCGTCTTCCCAGCCAACCATCTGCCTGTGTTCCTGGATGGAGTTTGGATGGTGGTCGCAGCTTGGGCTTCGTCCTCACTGCAGGGAAACAACTGTGGGGAGTTCTTTCTTTTCAGAGAAATTCTAAAGAACTGGAGATACTTCCCTGGAGGTCTTTAAGGGACGGGTGGACAACGTCCTGAGGGACATGGTTTAGTGTTTGATAGGAATGGTTGGACTCGATGATCTGGTGGGTCTCTTCCAACCTGGTGATTCTATGATTCTATGATTCATCGAGCAAGGCTGCATCTTATACTTTATGTGGATATGAAGTTCCTCCCTGCCTCCTAAAAAACTCAAGCTGAGTCCGACGGCGCAAACACCGACTTGTGCACATGGTTCCAGTTGCAGGGAGCGGCAACTCACCTGGAGCGAGCTGCCAGGATGGCTTTGTGGGCCGGGCGGGGGTGGCCGTCGAGGAGGAGGATGATATCACAGAACTCAGTCCCAGCTCCTTCCAGATAAGCCTTCATGTCCTGAATTAAAGATGTTCCTGCAAGTTAACGTAATGAAATAGTTAAAGACACAGCAGTTAAGTGACCAGGCAGTAGTGAACTAACAGACAGCCGAGCCGCAGCTCCAGCCTCTCTTTCCTTTGGGAGCCTTGGGGTGAGTGCAAGGAAATCCCTTCCTCATCATCTCACAGTGAGCCTCACCCTTCCCAATCACAACCCATTCCCTACTGCCCAATCCCAGAAACAAACCTGTCAGCTCTGCTTCTGAACTGTTGACAGCAAACACTGGCAGTGGTCACACTGAAAGGTGTTCTTGACAGATAAAGATTTTTCCACCACCTCCTTCTTCCCCTCCTTTCCAACCACCAGGAATATAAAATTTCGTCTCTCAACAGAAAAGCTCTCCCAGATCCTCAATAAAGGCTTCTTTTATCCACCATTTTAATTAACCTTTGAAAATACACAATGACTGAGAAATAGGGCACATTTGAGCCATATTTGGGTCTCTCGCACTGTTCCAGCTCCAGATAAAGAAGTTGGACACGTCACCTTCCCAGACGGTGCAATCTCTCTCCTCCCTGGACAAATGCCAGCCAAAGGCTTTCTACCCGACCTTCCTGGACTGGCTTCCCCGTCTTTTTCTCCAGTCCCCAATTCTTTTTGTGCAGTACCCTAAATCAATACTGGTACTGCGGCCTCAGCAAACCTCATTATTACATTCTTTTTTTTTCATTTGTGTTGAGATAATAAAGCTTTGAATAAAGCTCATCCCAAATCAGGCCGTGATGAATTCTGTAGTAGAACTTTAAATCACGTCCTTCCAGCACAACCACAGAATGAAAACTAAAGACAAGACCATTAGTACAGGTTATCTACTCAAAGTCTTCTCCTTCCCATCTTCTCTTCCTTTCTTCTCTTGACTTTGTTTTTCTTTGGTTAATTTCTCCATTTTCCCCTCTTCTCACAACCTCTACCCTGTCAGCACTGTCTCGCTCGCAAGATTTCTCCCAAGTGACAGGGGACAGGACGAGAGGGAATGGCCTCAAGCTCCACCAGGGGAGGTTCAGGCTCGACATAAGATAAAGATTCTTCACAGAAAGGGTCATTAGGCAATGGAACAGGCTGCTCAGGGAGGTGGTTGACTTGCCTTCCCTAGAGGTGTTTAAGGTGTGGGTGGATGAGGTGCTGAGGGACATGGTTTAGTGATTGATGGGAATGGTTGGACTCGATGATCCAGTGGGTCTCTTCCAACCTGGTGATTCTGTGATCTAATTCCTTGCTCCTGCTACTGCTTTGGTGAAAATCTAGGAGCAGGTCAATCCTCCCACTCAGCTTTGCAACCTTCTAGTCCACTTCAACTCAGTGTCCACTGTCTTTAATTGTTCTTTATGCGTTTCCTTCTGCCTCCTCTCTCCCTGAACAGATGGTTTAGCGAGAACATGACTGAATCATAGAATCATAGAATCACCAGGTTGGAAGAAACCCATCGGATCATCGAGTCCAACCATTCCTATCAAACAGTAACCCATGTCCCTCAGGACTTCATCCACCCATCCCTTAAACACCTCCAGGGACTGCATTTACCACCAGTTCCCACATATTCTGATGGGGATAATGCTCCGACTGAAGCTCACTCGAAGAACCAGCGTGTCCTGTCTTAGTCTGGGAAACAGCTCAGGCACAGTTACACCAGCTGGAGGATCAGTGATCCGCACGGGTCTCCCTCCCAGGCTGTTTCCTAGATTAAACGAACCATTAGCAAGGCAAAACCAGCACAATCAGTATATTCACAAAGCATAAGGTTACCGATGTCAAGCGGCTGATCAGAATGTGTTCGAACAGGAGGCTGCTGTTTTTTCCGCACAATCTCCACAATGAGGGACGAAGAAAGATGCTCGAACTCCTTCATCATTATTACCTGATTGAAATGGGATTCCTTCACCACAAAGTTCAGGCAATGTTCCTAGTAGAAAAATAAATAATAAAAAAATTATAATTTACTGCACAAAGCCATCATAGACCATCACACAAACGTTACCATGTTACACATCCTTTCATTAGGACCCTCCAGCTGGGACCATCAAACAGTGATTTCCTTGCTAAATCACCACTTAGGGTCCCACTTGAACAGGAAATTCAGGACAATGCAAAGCGTCTAGAAAAGCCTGGACAAGAAATACTAACAAGGAAAAGATTCATTGTCTCCTACTGGCCAAGTAGGCCAGTGGCATCTTGGCTTGGATCAGAAACAGCATGACAAGTAGGGCCAGGGAGGTTATTCTCCCTCTGGACTCAGCACTGGTGAGACCAAACCTTGAATCTTGTGTTCAGTTGTGGGCCCCTCAGCACAAGAAGGATGTTGAGGCTCTGAAGTGAGTCCAGAGAAGAGCAACGAAGCTGGTGAAGGGGCGGGAGAACAGGCCTGATGAGGAAGGACTGAGAGAGCTGGGGGTGTTTGTCCTGGAGAAGAGGAGGCTAAGGGGAGACCTCATTGCTCTCTTCAAGTACCTGAAAGGAAGTTGTGGAGAGGAGGGAGCTGGGCTCTTCTCTCAAGGGACAGGATGAGAGGGAATGGCCTCAAGCTCCACCAGGAGAGGTTCAGGTTGGACATTAGGAAAAAAATTTTTTGACAGAAAGGGTCATTGGGCAGTGGCAGAGCCTGCCCAGGGAGATGGTTGAGTCACCTTGCCTGGAGATGTTTAAGGCACAGGTGGACAAGGTTCTGAGGGACGTGGTTTAGAGACTGGTGGGAATGGTTGGACTCGATGATATGGTGGGTCTCTTCCAACCTGGTTGTTCTATGATTCTATGATTCTATCTGGCTGCTTGGAAGATTTCTAAAATGGGAATCTCAAGAGACGCCGAGAACCTCACAGAGGTAATTGGTTGCTATCTCATCTTAATTCTTCATAGGATTCGATACCAAAAGTTAATTAGAAGGGTGAAAAGGTCTTAACATTAAGGGTACAAATAGTGTGCAGGATTTCCTTGTGTAGATTTTTGCCTTAACCTTTTCTGTCAGGACTGCACAGTCTGAAACACCCGTGGTAGGTTCTCGCATGACAAACTTGCTAGAAAAATCACTGCGGCGGAAAGCTGGCAAATTATCCAGGACCTAAGGTTGAGCAGGTAAAGGGGCAAAAAACGGCAATTCATTTTCCACTGTGAACAAAGGCTATCCCTGAGAAAGGAAAAAATATAATCTGTAACAACAAAGCAGAAGGCGAGTACAAAATTCACCCATTTCATTACTGCCCTCCATTTTCTGCCAGGTTATTTCACGCGGGATCCACAGGATCCATCTGTACAATGTTTTAAACACTGGCTGGGATGCCAGAAGGAGCAGCCCTCGGTAGATGGCACCTGCCCACTAACGGACCCTTGAGAAGACAGGATGACAACCAGAGGTGATCTTGACTAAACACTGTGGAAGAACTCCCACCACCTTGCTGGAAGGAAAGGCAGGAGGACGTATAGAATCACCAGGTTGGAAGAGACCCACTGGATCATCGAGTCCAACCATTCCTATCAAACTGCCATCCTGGGCAGTCTCTCCCAGTGCCCAATGACCCTTTCTGTGAAAAACTTCCTCCTAATCTCTAGCCTAAATCTCCCCTGGTGGAGCTTGAGGCCATTCCCTCTCATCCTGTCCCCTGTCCCTTGGGAGAAGAGCCCAGCTCCCCCCTCTCCACAACCTCCTCTCAGGGAGTTGGAGAAAGCAATGAGGTCTCCCCTCAGCCTCCTCTTCTCCAGGATAAACACCCCCAGCTCTCTCAGTTGTTCCTCATCAGGCCTGTTCTCCAGCCCCTTTACCAGCTTTGTTGCTCTTCTCTGGACTCACTCCAGAGTCTCAACATCCTTCTTGTGCTGAGGGGCCCACAACTGAACACAGGATTCGAGGTTTGGTCTCACCAGTGCTGAGTCCAGAGGGAGAATAACCTCCCTGGCCCTGCTGGTCACACCATTTCTGATCCAAGCCAGGATCCAGAATCCAGCTGATCTGAAATGATTGGCACTAGATCCATCAAGGCTGAGAGGCTTGCTTGAGCTTCTGGGCAGCTAACGACATGACGGTCCTATGCAAAGACCCTGCCAGCACTTACAGACTTGATGCCGACTCAGCTGATGTCGTCCTGGATGCCTTTCCTCTGTCCACACCCAGTGCGTAAGGGAGAAATGCTGGTGTGTACTGGTCTCTCTGCTCTACCCTCACTCTTCTACAAGCCAAGCGATGCGCACGTGCGGCTCAAACAGGCATCACATGTGCCTGCACCGACTCCCAGAGCTGCTTCTTTGTAGCTTCAAGCAGAATTGGCTCTGGCCACCGCTGGTGGGATCCAGATGACCACAGCAAACCCTGGTCTGAAGCCTGGGGTATCAACTCTATCAACTTTCAGCAAATGCCTAAGAGCCCCTGCCCCACTACACAGACAGAAAGTCACAGACACATTTTGGTTTTCAGTAGAGAGTTTTTTAGAATCATAGAATAACCAGGTTGGAAGAGACCCACCAGATCATCGAGTCCAACCATTCCTATCAAACACTAAACCATGTCCCTCAGCACCTCATCTACCCATCCCTTAAACACCTCCAGGGAAGGTGAATCAACCACTGACCTGGGCAGCCTATTCCAATGCCCAATGACCGTTGCCGTGAAAAACTTCCTCCTAATGTCCAGCCTAAATCTCCCCTGGTGGAGCTTGAGGCCATTCCCTCTCATCCTGTCCCTTAGGAGAAGAGCCCAGCTCCCTCCTCTACACAACCTCCTCTCAGGGAGTTGGAGAAAGCAATGAGCTCTCCCCTCAGCCTCCTCTTCTCCAGGATAAACACCCCCTGCTCTCTCAGCC
This sequence comes from Coccyzus lansbergi, assembly GCA_033558105.1. Taxonomy (NCBI): domain Eukaryota; kingdom Metazoa; phylum Chordata; class Aves; order Cuculiformes; family Coccyzidae; genus Coccyzus; species Coccyzus lansbergi. The sequence goes on from JAUMJK010001147.1 coordinate 150,581, forward strand.
CTTCCTCATCAGGCCTGTTCTCCAGCCCCTTCACCAGCTTCGTTGCTCTTCTCTGGACTCACTCCAGAGCCTCAACATCCTTCTTGTGCTGAGGGGCCCACAACTGAACACAGGATTCGAGGTTTGGTCTCACCAGTGCCGAGTACAGAGGGAGAAGAACCTCCCTGGCCCTGCTGGTCACACCATTTCTGATTCAAGCCAGGATGCCGTTGGCCTTCTTGGCCACCTGGGCACACTGATGGAAAAAACACAGTTCTGTTCTATCAGACCCAGTGAGAGCACCTGTTTGTAGCCTTTTTATAAAATAGTAGGACCAGTAAATGTACTGGTTCTGCCTTGCTGCAGTGAGTGAATTTATGAAAAGCCAAAGTCACTTTGCCCTTTAAATGCTACAGGGCTGATATGCAAAAAATATCAAATGCTCGTTGAAGAAAAACCTCACAAGTGACTGCAGGACACTCCACACTGACATACACTCCACGAAAAAGAACTGAATTTGCAAAATCCGACAGCTTTTGCAAGACATTAATTGCATAAATTTCATTTTTTAAAAATTCCTTATCAGTTACTTTGCATGCAAATCGTGATTCACCTTTAGCTGATCCAGCTGAAGCTTGTTAGCATTTTCACACACAATGAGCACATTCTGCAGATCTACGGACGCTTCAATATATTGAAGGCAGAGCTGTTCCAGCCGAGAGAGCTTGAAATTTAGGGCTAGTTTGTATACATCCATAATAAGTAACACATCCTGCACATGACCTGAAATGACAAGAGAGAAAAACATCTTTCCATAAGCGGAGAGAGGTCACAGAACAAAAGGAGAAACCTTTTCTCAAAATATTTCTTTTTACATCAACCTGGGCATTCAGAACAGTAGCAGGGGAATCCACTGGTAAATTATTTTTATGGGGAAAATCATTCTATTGCTGCTTAGACTTCTGATAGGAATGGTTGGACTCGATGATCTGGTGGGTCCCTTCCAATCTGGTGATTCTATGATTCTATGATTAGACTATCTCAACGATAAATATTAGGAAAGGTCTTTCAAACCTGAGGCAGGAACCAGCCTCCCCTGAAGACTTTTTGGCTAAAGGTTTTGTAACTATCTGGATCATAATCTTTCAAAACCCTCAAAAGAAAGCAAAGTCTCTAAAGCCACTGACGAGCTCCAAAGCCTGCAGCCCGGTTTCCCGAGGTGCTCAGCGCTGACAGCTCTGCTGCAGTCCCAGCAATCGGTTCTCTGACGCGGACAGACCCTTCTGAAGGTGCTCTGGGCAGACCTGAGCCTGGTCTAGAAGAGAGGGGCACTGGGGACTTTCACAGGCCACTGGGTCACCAACCCAAGCAATAACCCTCCCATCTTCGCCCTCCTAACAGGAGAGCTCTGGCCATCTGCTGTAGCTACTTCTTGCTAGAGAAAAGCCTTCTTGTGTGTCACGTGCCTTCCCTGTGTCTAATCGTGAAAATCCCACTTATAAGCATGCCCAATCCTATTAGCTCAGCCTCTGGATGGATCCCCAAGGTGCTGCCCTCTGAACTGAGAGGAGCAGCTAGGAATACAAACAGTCAGGGCAGGGCCCCCAGAGGAGCCCAGCAGACAGGTGAGCACCAGGGAGAACATCTGAAGGGCTGGGGAGAAGGGTAGAAGCCTGTAACAAAGGGAAGAGTTCGGCTGGTCCCTGCAATGGGCACACAGAGGATCAGTTTGCTGGAAGAGAGCAGCATCTGGCACTGTCAGCAGAATGACACTGAGAAGGTTCCTTCGTTCCCATTAATTCAGCTTGTTCCAGACAGCCCACTTCACAGGGAAAGCCTCGGGACAACTGCATACAAATTATTGTTACCCTCAGAATTACCTTTTCTAGAAAGGAAAACCCTGCACTGAGACTGAAGCAAAGCTTCCAGCGTTAGGACAGACACGCCTCACTTCATGTGACCGTGCCCCATGGCTGCGGCTTCCCCAGCCCCACCAGCTGGAGCTCCCTCGGCATCCAGTCTGACCTCATCACCCAAACAGGGCTGAGGGAGCTTGGCTCTGGGTGAGCCGAGAGGTTTCTGCTATTACATAGAAGGAGGTTGTAGAGAGGAGGGTGATGGCTTCTTCTCCCAAGTGACAGGGGACAGGACAAGAGGGAATGGCCTCAAGCTCCACCAGGGGAGATTTAGGCTGGACATTAGGAGGAAGTTTGACACAGAAAGGGTCATTGGGCATTGGAATAGGCTGCCCAGGGTGGGAGTTAAGTCACATTCCCCGGAGGTGTTTAAGGGACGGGTGGACGAGTTGCTGAGGGACATGGTTTAGTGATTGATGTGAATGGTTGGACTCGATGATCCGATGGGTCGCTTCCAACCTGGTGATTCTATGATTCTACCTCTCAGCCTGCACATGATTTTAACTCAAGTTCCTTCAACAACCTCCTCAAGCAGATTTTTCCTTTCTTGAGGCATTCCTTTGGATCACCATTTTGAAGACATGATAAATACTGGCTTTGCTCTGCTCTTCTGTGTGGGCTCAGTTTGCTGTGGAGCAAAACAATATCAGAAAAAGAAGGCAACCCAGGATACAAACACTGTCCAGGAGAGCTGCTGCAATGTTTGAAACACTGTGAAGTTTTTGATAGTGTGGTTGGGTTTTTTACACCTTTTGGAAAGATCAGGAACCACCTTCTCCTTGATGTCTGAAAAAATTCAGGAAAAGGCCTCTTATCCCAAGTGACAGGGGACAGGATGAGAGGGAATGGCCTCAAGCTCCACCAGGGGAGATTTGGGCTAGAGATTAAGAGGAAGTTTTTCACACAAAGGGTCATTGCGCATTGGCAGAGGCTGCCCAGGTTGGTGGTTGATTCACCTTCCCTGGAGGTGTTTAAGGGACAGGTGGATGAGGTCCTGAGGGACATGGTTTAGTGTTAGATAGGAATGGTTGGACTCGATGATCTGGTGGGTCTCTTCCAACCTGGTGATTCTATGATTCTAAAACAAAAGCGCTATTCGCATGCTTAGGTAGAAATCTCCTTTTTGAAAAAAAATCTTGGCTAAGTAATAAATCATCTGCTCAATATCAAAATAAATGTTTGCTCCCCAGCTGCTGGTATTTCTTTATCCTGCTGCCCTACCTTTACGAGGGTATTTTATTTTATCCGTATACAGAAACTGCATGAGCACCTCGAAGGGTTGTGCCTCGGCCTCTCGGATGGGTACTTCCAGCAGCAGCTGCAGGCGGCTCAACTTGACATTCCCACCAATCCCATCCTTCTGACACGTCGCATGACCCTCATCTTCAATATCTTGCTTTGATTTCTAATAAAAGACAGAAAAAACACTCAAACATAGCAAGAGGGCTGCGTCAGCTCAGCTCACACGCTGCTTTCAAATCAGAGTGAAACTCCTCCTCAGGACTGCATGTTCTTGAAGAACCATTTCTCTCCACTTTCAAGATTATCTTGAAGATAACAAAGAATCCATATGTCTTAGACTTTACTCTTCCAGATCCTGTGACAAACACGGATCAGACAAATGTGAGCTCCCGGATCAGGCTCGAAAGCCTCAGAAAAAGGGAGGAATTCATTCCACTGAGCTCACACTTCTACCGTCACCAGGAACAGCATCTCTCCTTGAAGGAGGAAGGTGTAGGAGCAGGTTCCACAGACTCCTGCCTTGCAAACTCAGAGCTCAAACTGCTGCACAGAAGTATTTTAAGCCACTCTGTTACTTTGAAGTTGCCCTTTGATAGCCTTTCCCTACAGCCTTTTCCAGTGAAAATGGAGGGTTGTGGGTGGCAAAGTGATTAACTAAGGGGCAACGAGGCATCTGTAAGTCTCACTGCAGGTCGTGTGCTACCACTTCCTCGAGAGCAGTAAAATGTTCGCTGCTGAAAAGCTGTAAGTAGTTAAAATTAAAGGACAAGGAACCAGAAGCACCAGACCTTCAACTCTGGAAGGAGCCAGGAAATGCTAAAGAGAACAGAGGCAGCCTCAGAGCCTTAACACTGCCTCCCCTCTAATCTGTTTAATCTTGCAGGCCATCCCCGATGACAAGCGGCTTTTCCCCTCCCCAAGGGTATCCCACAAGATTAGGAGACAGACAGCTATGAGAGCTCCCAAGAACCACACTGCCAAATCCAGATAACTGGATTAACTCTGGCTCCACCACGCTACGCTCCTCGCCTGGCCTGCTAATGCTAATTATCCTCTTTACTTCCTCCAGAGCACCTCTGCTGCTCTGGTCCTGCCTGTGTCTCAGCAGACTTCTCTCCCTGACAACCATCTCCCAAACCGGCCAGAGCAAGCATCACCTCCTCATAGCAGTACTGTTCGAAAACACTCACCTGTTTCAACCTTTCCCTTGCCTGGATTATTTTCTTTTTCAGCCACTTGCAGCGAGCTGTGACAATGGCAGTGTGCCCTCGGACCCGCTCTTCCTTCTGATGGAGGTAAAGCAGGAACACACATTCAACTTTTATTCCCACATCCCACAGCAGCAGCAGATGGCAGGAGCTGTAGAAACCTGGGCTGAACTCTGGGTACTACACATTTAGTTTAAACGAGAATCAAAGGCAACCTCGCATCTGCTTTGCACGTACAGATGAAATTCAAACCCCGTTTTAGAATCACAGAATCATAGAACAACCAGGTTGGAAGGGACCCATCGGATCTTCTAGTCCAACCATTCCTATCAAACACTAAACCAAGTCCCTCAAGACCTCATCCACCCGTGCCTTAAACACCTCCAGAGAAGGTGAATCAAAAACCTCCCTGGGCAGCCTATTCCAATGCCCAATCACCCTCTGTGTGAAAAACTTCCTCCTAATCTCCAGCCTAAATCTCCCCTGGTGGAGTTTGAGGCCATTCCCTCTCGTCCTGTCCCCTGTCCCTTGGGAGAAGAGCCCAGCTCCCTCCTCTCTACAACCTCCCTTCAGGTAGTTGTAGAGAGTAACGGTCTCCCCTCAGCCTCCTCTTCTCCAGGCTAAACAACCCCAGCTCTCTCAGCCGCTCCTCATAGGTTCTGTTCTCCAGCCCCTTCACCAGCTTCGTTGCTCTTCTCTGGACTTGCTCCAGAGCCTCAACATCCTTCTTGTGCTGAGGGGCCCACAACTGAACACAGGATTCAAGGCAGGCAAACATCATCTGGAAAGGCTCTTTGTTAGGTTCACTAAATGGAAGCTGTTGCTTAGGTTTAGCGTCACGGAAATCGATTCTTATTGTTCTATCTGATTTCCAGTTTCATTTTCTCTTTTCAAACAATAGTATGGGGTTTCTTTTGTTGTTGTTCTTCATAATCTACTGCTTCCTGTTGTTGAGGTTCTGTTATCTGATCGCTGCAGAATGTATTATAATTTGTCTTTTACAAAAGAAACACAAGTAAGTTTAAATTTCTCAGGGTTTTCTTCAGAAAACATGTTTTTAAAATTTTATAACTGTTTCAATACTAGTAAATCATCCCCCATTCCTGCTTTTGCTCATTCCATTTTATCTCAGTAATTCAAAATGGCTCTGAAATGACACACAAATTGGAAAACCAGTGACCTGCTTTTTCCAGGAGACAGGTGGGACCTCGGAGCACAGAGATCATTCATATTATTTCATATTGCAACTATACAGAATCATGGAATCACCAGGTTGGAAGAGACCCACTGGATTGAGTCCAACCATTCCTATCAAACACTAAACCATGTCCCTCAGCACCTCATCCACCCACACCTTAAACACCTCCAGGGAAGGTGAATCAACAACCTCACCGGGCAGCCTGTTCCAATGCCAAATGACCCTTTCTGTGAAAACCTTCCTTCTGATGTCTAGCCTAAATCTCTCCTGGTGGAGCTTTAGGCCATTCCCTCTCGTCCTGTCTCCTGTCACTTGGGAGAAGAGCCCAGCTCCCTCCTCTCCACAACCTCCTCTCAGGGAGCTGCAGAGATCAATGAGGTCTCCCCTCAGCCTCCTCTTCTCCAGGATAAACACCCCCAGCTCTCTCAGCCGCTCCTCATCAGGCCTGTTCTCCAGCCCCTTCACCAGTTTTGTCACTTGTCTCTGGACTCGCTCTGTTTAAAAGTTTCTTTTTTGACATATTTCAGATTTACCTGGATCAGCACAATGCACTAAACCAAAGACACCATTTTTACTGTTGATGCTCCTCTTACAGCCTTGTTCCCAGGGTTTCAGGCACAATCCCCATACAGTTTGCTTCTCCCCAGCACACACAGTGCACACATAGTGACAACTCATTGGCCACATTTTCAATAAATTCTACTCACCTCTCCCAAAACAAACTCCAAGTCGCTGAACTGCCTGTTTTCCCACAGCCTTCCATAGTCTTCATGTAGGGTGCATTTGGGGTAACAGGAAAACTAAAGAAAGAAGCCCAGAGAAGGCAGAATTCATTCCAAATGCCTACATCCCAAAGCACTCTAGCTCCATACAGCGTCACTGGATTTTCTTATGAACTTGCCCTCGTGTAGTACATAAAGCAGAAAACAACAAGCAAATTGAACACATACAAGGACTACGATGAGAGCAGTGAAAGAGCACATGGGGTAACAGGGAAGAAACGCCTCTCGTCACAGCTTGCAGATATCAGGAACTGGTGGCAGAGTCTTGGCTGTTCTCAAGACTCGTCTGAGGGTCCCATGCAGTACAAATAAACTTCAGTGTAGGGAGGATCTGACCCGGGGCAACTTATCTTGAAATATAAAATTCCCATAGTGACAGGATGTAGGAGAGGGAGCACTGCAAGAAGAGAAAAGGTCAGTGCAAAACGTTCTGGCCCAGGACCCCCGAATCTGACAGTCCTTGAGGAGGAGCAGTCAGTTTTCAGCTAAACGTCCTGAAAAATCCTGTCTGATAAGATTTTTTTTTTAATAACTTGTCAAAATAAATTGTCATCATCTCTGTTAGGACTTCAGAAGGCACTGGAGAGCTCGGTCTTAGTGAGACGTCTGTCCAGATAACACACCTAAAAGATTGTAAAGATACACATCAACCTTTGGCAGCTGAATCGGAAATGAAAGGCTGCCTGGAGGAGGGATGCGAAATGAAAAGTCACACAACGAGCCAAACCAGAAACTCCACTACATCCGAGCCCGAGCCAGGAGGATTCACGCAGAACGTGAATCCTGTGTTCGAGTCTGTTTATCAGCAAATTACCTGGAACCGGTACATTTCTCCACTTCTAACGTTATTGTCCACTGTGCCGCCAAAGATGTACATCGCATCAGAGATAACGGCTGCCGCGTGGAAGAGCCTCCCACTGGGTAACTGGGGAAAGAAAAGGACAAAAGAGGTGAGGGAATACAAAGCCTTGTTCTTCTCCCAAGAAAAGGGACCTGCAATAGATCAACAGTGAGAAGGGAAAATTGATGCGATACGATCGCTTGTGTCCTAAGATGGACATTTACTACACGTTTGGATTGTTTCTGAGTGTATCTAGTAAATCCTTTCTCGTCACATTTAAAAACACCTACCCATGGCCTCTTCTAATCAGGACAGTACGTACGCAGGGCTCCCCATGTCATGATGGTTACAGGATATACAAATTACCAAACTGGGACTCAACACTAAGTTTTACAGAGAAAAATAAAATGCATTCCTAGTAATAAACGGATTCTGCAAGCAATCACTACACAAACTCCGGGATTATTCTGAATATTATCAGGAACCTGAAAAGGTGAATGATCATCTCTCCCAGCAGGATGGTGACCGCACGCCTTGCCCACAGCTCGCTGGGGTGGGACCATCTGGCTAAGTTGCCCCTCCAGCAATGCCAGGCTCTGCGCACAAGCCCAGCACTGGGGATGGTGACAGAGCTGGCATCAAGCAGCCAAGTCTCCTTTCTCCACCATGCCAGGTCCACAGAAGATAAAGCCACCCCACGCCGCAGGAAGCCCCAAGCTATTTTGAGGACTGAAGGGCTGCAATGCCATGTTACACACTGCAGACGTTGGAGCTGCAAAATCAGATGAAGCAGGAAGGAGTCACCACCAAGACAAAGCCACAGCAACCTTGCCACCTGGGACAGGTCACATCATTTTTACCTGTTTTATAGAATCACAGAATCATAGAACAACCAGGTTGGAAGAGACCCATCGGATCATCGAGTACAACCATTCCTATCAAATACTAAACCATGTCCCTCAGGACTTTGTCCACCTGTGCCTTAAACACCTCCAGGGAAGGGGAATCAACCACCTCCCTGGGCAGCCTCTACCAGTGCCAAATGACCCTTTCTGGGAAAAACTCCCTCCTAATGTCCAGCCTATATCTCCCCTGGCAGAGCTTGAGGTCATTTCCTCTCATCCTGTCCCCTGTCCCTTGGGAGAAGAGACCAGTTCCCTCCTCTCCGCAACCTCCTTTCAGGGAGTTGCAGAGAGCAATGAGGTCTCCCCTCAGCCTCCTCTTCTCCAGGCTAAACACCCCCAGCTCTCTCAGTCGTTCCTCATCAGGCCTGTTTTTTATTGAGGTTACACAAAGGGATCAAATTAGCACATCTCAGTGAGACAGCCCACTTAAAGTCTTCAGGCCTTGACAGTAACTTCATTTTTTTCCTAGCCTCATCAGGCTTGTTTTGTCTTCCAGGCTGTAAATCTCATTAAATCTCCTGCCTACAAAATAAAAAGCCCTCTGGAATAAGAGATCTTTTCTTCCTGTACATATTTATAGACCCCACTCAAGTAAATTCTGACACGAAACAAGATTATATGTAGCTGGAGAGACATATTTTCCAGGAAAGCATGCTGACTGGCAGTTTTCATTACCACTGAGTTATCCCTTTTACCGCAGCATCACACCACGGTCTCATTTAGCTTGTGACTCACCACTCTTTTCCACTACTTTTTCTTTTCTTCAGATTTCTGCTATTAAGGACACAACCGCCCATCCAGCAACGAGGTCCTGTGTGGGTTTTTTCTCAGGGGTATAAGCCACAGACCTGGTCACTGTATGATGTATGTCTGTCTGCAGCAGCTTCACAAGACATCGGATCCCTCTGGAGAAAGATCCCTTCTGTCTCCAGAAGGCATCAGGGATACTTTATCAAAGGAAGTTGTGTTGCAGACAACACTAAGCTGGGTGGAAGTATCGATCTGCTGGAGGGTCGGGAGGCTCCAAAGGGATCCGAACAGGCTGGATCCATGGGCTGAGACCAATGGGATGAGGTTTAACAAGGCCAAATGGTGGGTCCTGCACTTGGGGCACAACAACCCTGAGCAGCTCCAGACTAGGAGAAGTCTGGCTGGAACCTGCCTGGAGGAGAAGGACCTGAGGGTGTTGGTTGACAGGGACTGAACATGAGCCAGCAGTGGCCCAGGTGGCCAAGAAGGCCAATGGTGTCCTGGCTTCCAGCAGAAATGGTATGACCAGCAGGCCCAGGGAGGTTCTTCTCCCTCTCTACTCAGCACTGATGAGACCAAACCTCGAATCCTGTGTTCATTTGTGGGCCACTCACCACAAGAAGGATGTTGAGGCTCTGGAGTGAGTCCAGAGAAGAGCAACGAAGCTGGTGAAGGGGCTGGAGAACAGGCCTGATGAGGAGTAGCTGAGAGAGCTGGGGGTGTTTATCCTGGAGAAGAGGAGGCTGAGGGGAAACCTCATTGCTCTCTGCAACTCCCTGAAAGGAGGTTGTAAAGAGGAGGGAGCTGGGCTCTTCTCCCAAGGGACAGGGAACAGGACGAGAGTGAACGGTCTTAAGTTCTGCCAGGGGAGGTTCAGGGCAGGCATTAGGAAAAAAAATTTCACAGGAAGGGTCATTGGTCACTGGCAGAGGCTGCCCAGGGAGGGGGTTGATTCCCCTTCCCTGGAGGGGTTTAAGGGACGGGTGGATGAGGTGCTGAGGGACATGGGTTAGTGTTTGATAGGAATGGTTGGACTTGATGATCCAGTGGGTCTCTTCCAACCTGGTGATTGTATGATTCTATGAATGTGAGACTCGGTGCTAATAAATACTGTGATATGAAGACTATGGAATATTGATCTATCTGTACGTTCCTTCAGAGCCCCTGTTCGATACCTCTCCAAAAGAGGATGCTATTACTGTCAAATATAATCTATTTTATACGGTCCCTGCTCATTCTTAGCAGTAATCTCATCAATGAAATAAGATGTACTGACTGGAAAAAAAAATCAAATATATCATAGCACTTTTAAAAATACATCAGTGATCTTGACCAAGCGAACCTCCAACCTCAGGCTGAAGTATGAAGTTTGCTTCCCACGACCAACTTCCACACAACCAGACGGGCTGACGTTCACTCTATGACAATATCTTTCTCAGAAGTGACTCTCAAAAAACAATCAAAGAACTATTCTGTCAGAGATCAAATGCAGGTCAGCTGGTTTACACTTACTCAGGTAACTTCTTCTGCCTTTTTTTTTTTTTTTAGTAAGTAATACTCTAGCTTTGTTTTGAACTTAAATAACTCTCAATACTCTCTAGTTTTAAAATGTAGCCATTGTATTTAAGAACTGCATTTTTTTTTAAATCAAAAAAAACTTTTTTGTAATTGGTGCCAGAAAGGAAACATGATTCATCTGAGTATTCAACCAAGGAACACCACACTCGCTAGTCACATCCCACTTAACTCAAACGATTTGTAAGGAATATTATAATGATGATTTTGAATTTTTAACAGTTGGTACTGGAGCGGTCGGGGAACTAGAGCTTTGCCACTCACCAGTAACTTAAGCAATCAAACCACTCTACTTTTTAAATACACATAACACGTTTTCAGAGCCATAGAGAGAGAAATGTAAAATATCAACGGTCAGCCCAGGAAAGGAAGGCCAAACACAGTTCATCAAAACATTGCGCAGCTGAGGGTTTCACGGTATTTGTTTTCCTCAATCACAAGAGCAGAATTCAAGCCAGCACAAACCCTGACATGGGGACGGCAACCCCGCCAAGCGGTGGGACAGCGACACCTCCTTCAAGGAGACAACGTTCTGCCATCCCAGGACCAAGGCTCTGGCCCAAGAGAAGCTTTGGCCCACGGTAAACCTGGGGAGCTCAGTCCTCAAGAACATATTCAGTGCAGAAAGGTTAATGGAGCTTGGGAGCATCAACAGCTGGAGAACCATGCTGGGCTCTGTATTCCTCCTCCTCCACCAAGACGAGATGCCTACACTACCTCAAACCTTCTGCTGGGAAACCAAATCCAGCTGCTGAATACACTCAATCCAGGTAGAGTTTAAAAGGAACAGAGTGGAAATAGTATCTGTTTTGCTAGCCAGGGTGGTCAGAAATCCTCCCAACATGTGAGGAAGAGTCCACGAGGGAATTCACAAAAACAGAGACACAAAACTATGTCTATGCGTGTGAAATTCAGCACTGCAGGGTAGGAGTGACATGGCTTTATTTCAAATGCCAGAGAGAAGAGCCATCACTCAGCCCCTGTCCATAGAATCACCAGGTTGGAAGAGACCCATCGGATCATCAAGTCCAACCATTCCCATCAAACACTAAACCACGTCCCTCAGGACCTCGTCCACCCGTCCCTTAAACACCTCCAGGGAAGGTGAATCAAACCCCCTCCCTGGGCACTGCCCAATGACCCTTTCTGGGAAATTTTTTTGTCTAATGTCCAGCCTAAATCTCCGCTGGCGGAGCTTGAGGCCATTCCCTCTCGTCCTGTCTGTGGTCCTGTGTCTCACTGAACCACGTGATTTGCCCTGTCAAAGGCTGAGATAATTCACATGGGTTATATCCTGCCAGAAGAAATTAATCTGAGCTTCTTTGATGCAGATATTTACACATCCCTATCTCCCTCTTTCTCCTAACTTCCCGAGCAAAGTCTCTTCCCTTGTCCTAATGCAAACAGTCAAGTCTGATCTGATATACCCCCAGAAAGGTCTGTTCATAGAAAGGTGGGACAAGAATCACTCTTTGTAGCAGAGCAAACCTAAGACCCACAAGGCCAGCATCAAGCACTTCAGGGACCACAATCCCCTGTTACAGCCTGAGAGGGAGAACAGAAACCCCGATTTTCAACACACAATAGAACCATAGAACCATAGAACAATCAGGTTGGAAGAGACCCATCGGATCATCGAGTCCAACCATTCCTATTAAACACTAAACCATGTCCCTCAGGACCCTGTCTACCTGCACCTTAAACACCTCCAGGGAAGGTGAATCAACCACCTCCCTGGGCAGCCTGTTCCAGTGCCCAATGACCCTTTCCGTGAAAAACTTCCTCCTAATCTCTAGCCTAAATATCCCCTGGTGGAGCTTGAGGCCATTCCCTCTTGTCCTGTCCCCTGTCACTTGGGAGAAGAGGCCATCACCCTCCTCTCTATAACCAATCATTCTGCTACAAACAACTGTGTAGGCAGAAAAAGCTGTGCCATGTTTCTTCCTCTTCAACCTATTCCTTCCTTGCTGCAATTGAAGCATTAAGCACATTAACACAGAAAAGAGTTTCTACCTTAGGCTGCCCAGAGCAGGGGTGGCTGCCCCATCCCTGGAGGGGTTGTAGGCCAGGCTCGATGGGGCTTGGAGCCCCTGATCCAGTGGGAGGTGTCCCTGCCCACGGCAGGGGTGGGACTGGATGGGCTTTGAGGTCCCTTCTGACACAAACCATTCCATGATTCTATGAAAGTATTAGTATTTATAAAAACCTAGTTATCAGAGTAGCTGTTGCACAGCACAATTTCTGTTTTTCAGGTCTGCATTCGTGTCCTTTCTGAGGGACATTTATTACATCTTTTTACAGAATTCCTCCAGAGAAAGCAAAACACAGGCTTATGTGGACAATAGGGAGAAGATCTATTTTTCTGTGGCTCACTAAGCAATAAGAAATTGGAGCAATCCTGTATTGACAGGACTCACATCCCTGGAAAGGGTTCCAGGACAGGTTGGATGGGGCTTGGAGCCCCTGATCCAGTGGGAGGTGACCCTGCCCATGGCAGGAGCTGGAACTGGATGGACTTTGAGGTCTTTTCCAACCCAAATCATTCCATGAGTCTATGATTCTTTCCCTCATTTCTGCAGTAAGTGTTCCTGCACTCCAAAACACACCCTTTATCTCTCATCTTCCCTTCCCTAGGCACCTCCAGCTCTTTCAGCTTTTCAGTGGGGCCATGTCTGTCAATCACTCTTACAAATTTCGTACTGATTCTACCGACGGTCTGCATGTTTGTATTCCATTCATCTGCACAATTAAGGGATTATTACAAGTTTTAGTTTATCAGAACTGACTCAGACAACAAATCCAACGCTTGACTATGCAGCGAGTCACTGTCTGCTCAGAGCACTCACAGGGAAAGCTCCAGGGAATCCTTTGCTGAGAGCAGAACCCCTTCTCATCTCCTTCCCAGCCTGTCTTTCTGGCTGTGTGAGCTATTTCACCATGACCAACAGGGTTGCAGCTCTGCAGCTGTGGTCAGCCTTCTAATTGCTCATGTTTGTGCACACGTTTGTGCTGAGATGGACCGTTTTCACAGATGGAGAGCAAGAGCCTTCTCAATTTTGCGCACCAGACACTCCCTCCCGCGCCTTTGCTTCTCTCAAGATGTATCTTAGTGTAAATATTCATAGAATCATAGAACAACCAAGTTGGAAGAGACCAACCGGATCATCGAGTCCAACTATTCCTATCAAACACTAAACCATGTCCCTCAGTACCTCATCCACCTGTCCCTTAAACCCCTCCAGGGAAGGTCAATGAAGGCCCACCCCAGGCAGCCTCTGCTGGTGCCCAATGACCCTTTCTGTCAAAAATTTTTTTCCTAATGTCCAGCCTGAACCTCCCCTGGTGGAGCCTGAGGCCATTCCCTCTTGTCCTGTCCCATGTCCCTTGGGAGAAGAGCCCAGCTCCCTCCTCTCCACAACCTCCTCTCAGGGAGTTGCAGAGAGCAATGGGGTCTCCCCTCAGCCTCCTCTTCTCCAGGAGAAACACCCCCAGCTCTCTCAGACGCTCCTCATCAGGTCTCTTCTTCAGCCCCTTCACCAGCTTCGCTGCTCTTCTCTGGACTCGCTCCAGAGCCTCAACATCCTTCTTGTGGTGAGTGGCCCAGAACTGAACACAGGATTCGAGGTTTGGTCTCATCAGTGCTGAGTCCAGAGGGAGAAGAATCTCCCTGGACCTGCTGGTCACACTGTTTCTGATCCAAGCCAAGATGCCATTGGCCTTCTTGGTCACCTGGGCCACTGCTGGCTCATGTTCAGTCCCTGTCAACCAACACCCCCAGGTCCTTCTCCTCCAGCCAGCTTTCTAGACAGATATTGCAGATAACAGGGTGAGAATTACTCTCAGGATGATAAGCAGTTATTACACCACAGAGCCAGACCTGCATTAGATAAGCTGAACAATAAAGATGCACCAGTGTACCTACCGGTAAAGTCTTCCTGATACAATAACAACTGCTACCTGAAACCAGCACCGCGCAAACATTGCTTGAGTCTGGCAGGTGAGATAATCTGCAAGGATTTCTGCTGGTGCAACTCCAGATGGTCGTGTGAGATCCAGATTCTTTCCACCCGCCAGTGCAGACGAGTATTTGTCAGCTCAGGACCCTATACTTATCTCTCAGTCAATGTGATCTCCTTACTTTATTAGTGGGCGTCTGACAAAAAACATTTTAGGTTCAGTCCTGACACCTCTGCTGATCTGGGCTGGCATCCCTCTCCGGGATACACTGCCCTGCTTCATCTCTTGAAGTGTTTTTTTCTATTTAAGTTTAATGAGATTTGCAATCTGAGGCTCTTTTCAAGCTGGAATCTTTGCCTGCAAAAGCAGAACTCATCAGTCACCTTTGCTTTCTTTTCAGAACACCTTTCCATTCCCACATCGCTGGCACAATCAGAGCTATCGTTTTCAGAATTCAAGTATTTTTTTTTTCATAAGGGTTTCTCTTGCATTTTTTGTGCTGAAACCTCACTCCGTATCCTGTCTAGACAGCGCAAATTGAGTTTGTCCTGTGATACTCATCAGGGTTCTGATTTGACTTGCAAAGCTGGGAGTTAGTGTTGCTTCTCCCTGTGCTAGAGCACCTCCCAATCATTCAAATAGTCGAGATCACAGCCGTGAGCATCATCTCTGGGGCTGATTCCATACACTTTAAAATAAATGTAGTTAAATCTGTGCAGACTCCTACATAAACTAATTGATTTAAATTTTTACCTCCCCAGGAATACATTCAGCTTCACTTGAAGCCCTTAATAAATTAAGTTGAATCAATGTAAAAGTAAAATTAAATCAAATTAGTAGTTAGCGTGCAGGGGTCAATACCAGTTTTCTACATGCAATTCAGAACTCAGATGTACAGAGTTAAGCCTTAAGTGGTTCTCAGATTACAGTTCGAGTTGAAATAGCTCAAGATAAATTTCTAAGTATATACAAGGCTGGGATTCATTTATCTTTTCTAGAATAAATATAATTTGCATCTTTGAAGTCTTTTTCACAAACGTTTCTTTATTTACCTCTGGGTCTGCTGTGGGTGGCTGTTTAATTGTTGTTATGCTGAAATCTAAACCAAATACATCCTGAGGTTTTTTTAAACCACATTCTTCTGAAGGCTAAGGAAGGAGCTTCCTCCTGGGCAGATGCTCTCTCAGCTACTTCGGGATGGGACACCTGGTTACAAGATCTAAAACCAGCAGCATGTAGAAGTATAGACGAGAGGCATGAGTGACTGGACACGTAAAGAGAGTCCTCCTGCAGCCAAAGCTCCAAAACACTGTGCTCATGTACCCAAAACATCCAGTATCAGCCCAGAGAAAGCACTGCAGCCTCATCCAGCACCTCTCACGTGATTGAACAATTTAACACATTAGTCCTGTAGTTTTCATAGTATCATAGAATCATAGAATCACCAGGTTGGAAGAGACCCACTGAATCATCAAATCCAACCATTCCTATCAAACGCTAACCCATGTCCCTCAGCACCTTGTCCACCTGTCCCTTAAACACCTCCAGGAAAGGTGACTGAACTTCCTCCCTGGGCAGCCTCTGCCAGTGCCCAATGACCCTTTCTGGGAAAAACTTCCTCCTAATCTCCAGCCTAAATCTCCCCTGGCAGAGCTTGAGGCCACTCCCTCTTATCCTGGCCCCTGTCCCTTGGCAGAAGAGCCCAGCTCCCTCCTCTCCACAATCTCCTTTCAGGGAGTTGGAGAGAGCAATGAGGTCTCCCCTCAGCCTCCTCTTCTCCAGGAAAAACACCCCCATATCTCTCAGACGTTCCTCTTCTTCTCCAGTCCCTTCACCAGCTTAGTTGCTCTTCTGTGGACTTGCTCCAGAGCCTCAACATCCTTCTTGTGGTGAGGGGCCCACAACTGAACACAGGATTTGAGGTTTGGTGTCACCAGTGCTGAGTCCAGAGGGAGAAGAACCTCCCTGGACCTGCTGGCCACACCATTTCTGATCCAAACCAAGATGCCATTGGCCTTCTTGGCCACCTCGGCCACTGCTGGCTCATATTCAGTCGGCTGTCAACCAACACTCCCAAGCCCTTCTCCTCCAGGCAGCTTTCTAGACAGCTTTTCTTACATTTTTTGCAGTGCCAGAGGTAAACCACAATTAACACTTTAAGCATTAATTGCTTTTTGTCTGTCCTCTTCCTCCCACGGGGGAGGCTGGGGTTTTGTTTACTGCAAGTAGGAAGGATGCAGATCAGGAAGAAAGATGGCAACGAAGCGCTATCTGTCAGGCATTCCCACAGCCTGAGACAGATCTCCCACAGTTTGGCTCAGCGAAAACAAGGGGCAGATGGATCACCAGGACGTGACAACCTGTGCTTTATGGCAAAGCTGACTAGCACGTGGGGAAGATGACATCGCAAACCTCTCGTACGGCTGACACGTTGCACCGCAGTGTGACGACCAGCAACACGCACAAAGCTCCTCCGGAGAGCCGTGCGCTCCTCGAGGGCCCAGCCTGAGCTGTCCAGATGCAACTCTTCTCTGCCTCTGTCAAGAGATCTGGGTCAGTTACAAAACCAGGACTGTCTTGCAGTGAGCTTCATTCTCTTGGCTGCGAAGAACACGTCAGCTCTGCTATCATTGCAGCCTGTGACTACTTGTGTTGTTTTCGGTGTTTATCTGTTCTCTCTTACTCATTTCACAAAGCATTTCCAGCATCTTTTCAGTGCTATTTCAGATTGAAATCTCAACACTATGTGCAGCATTAGGAAATGTACTGAGGAAGCTGATCATTGCCCTGAACTCCAAAGCCATTAAAGATGTGCTCAGATCTCTGTCACTATCTAAGAACACTGAGGAGCCTCTCTATCCTCCAATACTACTAAAAACTCTGAGCCAAAATGAAGTAGAAAGACCTAAAGCCATTGACACACAAACTTGGAGAACCAACATAAAATAAAAGGGAAAAAAATGTATCTACTTGTCCTCTGAAATGGGAAGAAAACCATAAGCTCCAACAGGGTCACATGAGATGTCACTACCAGTAGCTCTTTATGCTTTAGAGATGCTTCGACACTGTCATACCAGGCAACAGCATAAAACTCAAACAGATGGGCAGACAGAGCTTTGAATATTCGTGAAGTTCAAGGAGGTTTAAGGAATTAAAATGCGCTGGGGGTGCAGAAAATCTACACGCTTTTCAGACAGAATTGGAACGCTCTCCTTTTAGAGTGAACTTCAAGAGAGAGAGCTCTGCAAATGCATAAAGGAGGAGAAGGCAAATGCTGAAGGGCATTTCCTATACAGTTGTTCCTTCCAGATTAGGGCAATGGACTCGGCTATCCTAGCCTGTAGCTCTAGCTACCTGAGAGCAAACAAAGTGTTGTTTGTAATCCATGAAACACCTCTTACTTGTAAAAGTCTAGCATGGTTTGAACATAGGAACACAGTGAGGGCAAAGGCTTCTCACCTGTAAGGAGAAGCATCCAGCTAACCACAGGCCAGTCAACTGCAGCTTGATCCCAAGAAGCTTGTGGAGCAAATCCTTGAGGAAGCTGCTTGCCCCACATGAAGTAGGCGACTAGAATCAGTCAGCAAGGACTTACCAAGGGTAACATTTTCCCTGACTGATGTCCCTGACTGATCATCTCCTACAAAATGGTGAGTGGCTTCAGGGATGAGAGGAGAGCACTATGTGTTCAACATGTCTGCAGCTGATACTGAACTGTCTGGAGCAGTTGAAATGCTGGTGTTCATCTAAGCTGGAAAAACAGGCTGATGGGCACCTTATGAAGTTCTGCCAAGGCAAATGTGAATTCCTGCCTCTGGGAGAGAATAATTGCAATGACACAGTCTGGGGACTCGCAGTCTAGAAACCAGCTCGGTAGAAAAAACAGCAGACGGGAGTCCTGGTGGAAAAGAAGCTGAACAGCAGCCAGCAGCGATCTCCTGCAGCACGGCCAGCAGCATCCTCTGCTGTATCAGCAAGTGTGTAGCCAGCAGGCTGAGGGAAGCGATTTTTTTTCCTCTATTGGCATGAGGTTTAACAAGGCCAAATGGCGAGTCCTGCACTTGGGGCACAACAACCCTAAGAGGTGCTACAGATTGGGAGAAGCCTGGCTGGAAAGCTGCCAGGGGGAGAAGGACCTGGGGGTGCTGGTCGATAGCCAACTGAACATGAGCCAGCAGTGTGCCCAGGAGGCCAAGAAGGCCAGTGGCATCTTGGCTTGGATCAGAAATGGTGTGGCCAGCAGGTTACAAAGCTTCTGTTCCCTAGACAGGCCCAGTGAAGAACCAACTTCCTACACCTTCCCTAGAAGAGTTGACTCTCCACAGTGCTTCCCAACCTTCAATCCTTTGCAGATTTCTTCTCTGAAAAACCTCCCTCATTTGTGAGCACCAGACAGCGAGATGTTACGCTTGAAGATCTATCTAATAAACACGGGACAGATGTATTTATGTTAGTAAATGATACCACCCTGTGTCAGCTTCTGGAGCCAAGAGTGTCAGCAGCACTTCCAGCCATGTTACATCATGGAGAGCTGCTCTCAGCTCCCACAAGGACTAACGTTCTTAAGTCACTGTTTCCAGGGACACTGCAGGGGAAACTATTAAGCGTAGGCCACACACCCTGTCCTTAGAGATGCTGCTTTACATACACCCCAAAACATGTACTGCTTGTGCCCAAAGACAAACCACCCTGACTGGACTGTTATTTTAATCATTAATTGGCTCTGGACATGTAGTAAATATTAAGGGAAAGCTGTGACTTTCTGCTTTCTTTCAGAGTCATTGCCAGAAGTTCATAGCAGTGCGACAAGAACCATCCCCTCAAGGGCCCATCATAGTAACCATTCCTCATTCAGAGCCACCTCTCAGTTATCTGACATTTTTATGTGAGCCCTGTCCATAAAGGATTGTTACAATTTCTTATTGCTGAGTGAGCCACAGGAAAATAGTTCTTCTCCCTATTGTCCACATAAGCCTGCGTTTTGCTTTCTCTGGAGGAATTCTGTAAAAAGATGTAATAAATGTCCCTCAGAAAGGATACGAAAGCAGACCTGAAAAACAGAAATTGTGCTGTGCAACAGCTACTCTGATAACTAGGTTTTTATAAATACTAATACTTTCATAGAATCATGGAATGGTTTAGGTCAGAAGGGACCTCAAAGCCCATCAGTTCCACCCCTGCCGTGGGCAGGGACACCTCCCACTGCATTATGGGCTCCAAGCCCCATCCAACCTGCCCTTGAACCCCTCCAGGGATGGGGCAGCCACCACTGCTCTGGGCAACCTGGGCCAGGGCCTCGCCATCCTCACAGCAAAACATTTCTTCCTAAGATCTCATCTCAATCTCCCCTCTTTCAGTTCAAAACCATTCTTCCCCTTGTGCTGTCCCTGCACTCCCTGATCAAAAGCACCTCCTCAGCTTTCCTGTAGCCCCTTTCAGTCCTGGAAGCTGCTCTAAGGTCTCCCCAGAGCCTTCTCTTCTCCAGGTTGAACAACCCCAACTCTCAGCCTTTCCTCTGATGGGAGGTGCTCCAGCCCTCGGATCATCTCCGTGGCCTCCTCTGGACTTGCTCCAACAGCAACATGTCCTCCCTGTGCAGAGAACTCCAGAACCAGACACAGGACTCCATGTGGGTCTCACCAGAGCGGAGCAAAGGGGCAGAATCCCCTCCCTCCCTGCTGGTACCACTCCTCTGGGTGCAGTCCAAGGACATGGTTGGTTTCTGGGTCGTGAGTGCACACTGACGGCTTGTGGAGCTCCTCATCCCCCAGCACTCCAGATCCTTCTCCTGAGGGCTGCTCCCAATCCATTCTCCGCCCAGCCTGGTTTTGCGCTTGAGGTTGCTCTGACCCAGGATACATTTTCAAGGTGTCTCTCTCCAGCTAACTGAGCACAAACTTGGAAAGGTCACTGGTATGAGGATCCTGAATTTACAAAACATATTTTTCCAAACAGGATTCAAGCCTGAACACTACATATTATTTATAAACACAAAAACTATCTGTTTTCTCTTTGGACTGTGAAATGCTGAATTTTTTCTCTCCTAGCAGAATATGATACCCTGATAACTATACTCACCACATCTGAAGGCAGATCTGGTTAGGGGTCTCACTGCAGGAATTCAGGGGTTTGTTCACATAACAACATCTTTCTTTTGCCTGAAGATAACTCGACGGGTGTAAATGATCTCTGCGCAGGGAGACCGTGGCAGACTCATCCACAGGAGGATGAGTAAGTCCTTTTCATCTTTCTTAGCTGCCCACAAATCACGTCACTGCAATACATCCGAAATGTGCTTCCAAGTAAGCCAGAGAAGCTAAACAACACGTTAATCCCCCTTTTTGCTTACTAGAAGAAAAATAAAGAGCTTTGAAAGTTAGAAATTTCTATAGCTTTTGTCTTTGAAAGGTCTACTTGTGAGAGAGACTCAGATGTTCCATAGGCCACATTTTAGAGATTTCTCCTGTAACTTCAAGACAAACTGGTACCTGCAGGCACTGTGGAGAGGACAGCAACTCACCTGGCGCCAGGAGCGATGCGCAGGCAGCCTAACCATCCCACACCCTGAATTTCATTAAGCACTGCAAAGAAAGAAGATGTTCTTCCCCTTCATAGAATCATATAGAATCATAGAACATGTTGGAAGAGAACCACTGGATCATCGAGTCCAACCATTCCTATCACACACTAAACAATGTCCCTCAGCACCTCGTCCACCCGTCCCTTAAACACCTCCAGCAATGGTGACTCAACTACCTCCCTGGGCAGCCTCTGCCAGTGTCCAATGACCCTTTCTGGGAAAAACTTCCTCCTAATGTCCAGCCTAAATCTCTCCTGGTGGAGCTTGAGGCCATTCCCCCTCGTCCTGTCCCCTGTCCCTTGGGAGAAGAGCCCAGCTCCCTCCTCTCTACAACCTCCTCTCAGGGAGCTGCAGAGAGCAATGAGGCCTCCCCTCAGCCTCCTCTTCTCCAGGATAAACACCCCCAGCTCTCTCAGCTGTTCCTCATAAGGCCTGTTCTCCAGCCCCTTCACCAGCTTTGTTGCTCTTCTCTGGACTCGCTCCAGAGCCTCAACATCCTTCTTGTGCTGAGGGGCCCACAACTGAACACAGGATTTGAGCTTTGGTGTCACCAGTGCTGAGTCCAGAGGGAGAAGAACCTCCCTGGCCCTGCCGGTCACACCATTTCTGATCAAAGCCAGGATGCCATGGACCATCTTGGCCACCTGGGCCACTGCTGGCTCATGGTCAGTCGGCTTCCTATGACACCTTGTCATCAACAGTGGCTGTTTCCAAACATCATTTTTGATTGTGCAGGACTGTTTCCACAATTATATGTGTGCTTTTCCCAGGCCTTGAGCTCCTCTGTCATAACCTGCAGAAGGTTCCTCTGCTGTAGCACAAACCACGACTGCCGCCTGCATGCGTGTGTCCGTCTGTCTGCTGAGAATCGACTGTGCAACACGGGGTATTTTCCCTCTTACCAACCGCTGAGTTTTTGTGGTGTTCCAGCCTTCTTCCGAAAGCCAGGGATATTTTGATATCTGTTCAACAGAGAACCCAGGGCCAATAAAGAAATCAGAAAATACATTTAAATGATTTTAAGATCCTCTGATATGCCCAGTATGAAGGAAGCCCAGCTCCTCAGGAAGCTTTGGCAGTGTTAAGCAGGCAGGCACAGGCTCAGATGTGATTCTCCTCTGGCTTCCTTAGAAAAGCAGAACCTCCAGCTGTGAAGATGATCTAAGGGTGAAGATGGAGAGCGGCTTTGTCTGCTCTGTGAATACGTATGTACATATATTACAGCATCAAGAGGAAGATACAAGGAGCTACGGATGGCAATTGTGTGGTTCAGAAAGCACATCTTGATTTTCATTTTGAAGACATCCTCAAGCCATAAAATAGGAGTTCCTGGTGTATTTCTTTAGCACTGACACGCTTTTCTACTTATGTATTACTTATTTATTCACTTTTCCACCCTCCCTGGCACAGCAAGGCACTGCCAGCACTTTCGAGAGGCCTGGGCAGAGAGCAGGAACGGGGTCATCACCAGCCTTGTTCCAGTTCCTGCTCTGCTCATTTACCCGAAGTGCAGAAAGCACCAGACTGTCTCACTGCCCAATACCTGACTGCTCCTTTTCCTCAACAACTGCTTCTACGACTGCCCTGGCAGTCGTAGAAGCAGTTGTTGAGGAAAAGGAGCAGTCAGGTAAACTCACCTTGCGTGGCTGTTATTAACACTCAAACTGTGCCACTTTCTCTAGGTAAAAGCTTAGAGATCCTGCAGCTTCACGTCCTCGTCCCCTTCCACACTGCCCACAACACAGGAACAAATGCTGTTTCCACTGGACAGTCTATTTCTATTTCTGGCATGGGTAGGTCTGAAAAGTCAAATTCACCACCTGGACCACTCCAAAAAGCTTCTCAGGGCTGGCTTAGTCTTAATTCAGAGCGTGTAAAAGGCTAGAACAGCAGCAATCGCTCTCCTTCAGCACGAGTGTAAGAAACCCCTTGCAAAGCACTGCGAAAACCACCACTGCATTAACAGCTAAATCAGCACCGACCCTTCTTATTTAGGACTCTGGAGGCTTTACCTAGAATGTCCAAAAGAAGAGAGGATTAAGGAAATGCATTACCTGATAAGGACGAGAGTTCACCTCCTACCGCACCGCTAAGCAAAGCTGTACTGCAGCATTTCTAGGAATATATAACACAGAGAAATACAAGAACACCACATGCTATGCAATCCATCTGTTAGAAAAACTCTATCCTAAGCCAAGACAGATTATCCTGCTGCAGGGTAACAGAGGCCACCGCCACTTCACACATAAGCAGAATTCTTCAAGTGCTGGGATAGCTCTACTACTTCGTTTCAACTTAATGTGTAAACTCTGTTCACAGGTAGGGGGTAAAAAAGGGAATTTCAAGTTCAGAGTGTTGTGGGAATGGCGTGGTATTAGAGACTCGCTGCCACTGCCAAAAGTCTTTGCCAAAAGCTCACAAAAACTTCCAGAAAACGAGTCTGAAACGATCCAGTTGTCACTGCAGAACGCACAAAATCATTTACAACTTAATTAAAACGCCAAATGTCTCCCAGGCCTTGCAGTTAACCAGCCCTCTAAGAAAACTATCACGTGTTCCAGCAGCACTTCAGTCTCACTTCCCATTTCTATGAAATTTGTCTCCAGATGCTGCAGCTGTGGAAGAATCTTCACAAGAGGCGCAACCAACTGACACCTGCCTGGGTTACAGAGACCTCAAGAGGAGCTCTGAAACACAAAGTAACGCTCAGCAGGAGCTCAGTCAGATAACAACACTGTTTCACAGCACCCCAGGTGCACTTCTG
This sequence comes from Coccyzus lansbergi, assembly GCA_033558105.1. Lineage (NCBI taxonomy): Eukaryota > Metazoa > Chordata > Aves > Cuculiformes > Coccyzidae > Coccyzus > Coccyzus lansbergi. Next base: position 174,278 of record JAUMJK010001147.1, read on the forward strand.
CTCCTGGAAGCAACAAGCGATCGTGTCATCGTGTCACGGAGAACCAGGGACTGAGGAAACCTCGAGTGTTAAATGACAGCGCTGGTCAGAATAGAAAGGGATTGGTGTTCCTGAAAGCAGCCCTACCTCTACAAAGCTGGGGATGCTGTTCTACCAATTTCATATGGAAACAATTAGAATCATAGAATCACTAGGTTGGAAGAGACCCACCAGTCTTCCTCCTAGTGTCCAGCCTAAACCTCCCCTGGTGGAGCTTGAGGCCATTCCCTCTCGTCCTGTCCCCTGTCCCTTAGGAGAAAAGCCCAGCTCCCTCCTCTCCACAACCTCTTTCAGGGAGTTGCAGAGAGCAATGAGGTCTCCCCTCAGCCTCCTCTTCTCCAGGATAAACACCCCCAGCTCTCTCAGACGTTCCTCATCAGGCCTGTTCTCCAGCCCCTTCACCAGCTTCATTGCTCTTCTCTGGACTCACTCCAGAGCCTCAACATCCTTCTTGTGGTGAGAGGCCCACAACTGAACACAGGATTCGAGGTTTGGTCTCATCAGTGCTGAGTCCAGAGGGAGAAGAACCTCCCTGGCCCTGCTTGCCACGCCGTTTCTGATCCAAGCCAAGATGCCATTGGCCTTCTTGGCCACCTGGGTCACTGCTGGCTCATGGTCAGTCACTGTCAACCAACACACCCAGGCCCTTCTCCTCCAGGCAGGTTCCAGCCAGACTTCTCTGGCTGTTGTTCTGCCCCAAGTGCAGGACCCGCCATTTGGCCTTGTTAAACTTCATCCCGTTGGTCTCAGCCCATGGATCCAGCCTGTTCAGATCCCTTTGGAGCCTCCCGACCCTCCAACAGATCAACACTTCCACCCAGCTCAGTGTCATCTGCAAACTTGCTAGGGTAGCACTCGATGCTTTCATCCAGTTCACTGGTGAAGACATTGAACAGGGCTGGATGCTATTCTATTCACTGCTATTCTCTATAGTTGCAGAAATTATAGGATTTTACACACGCAGGCACAGTTTACCATGAAACCACCAAAAAATCGTCTACACTGCTTCGAGAGCATCACACAGCCAATAACACCAACAGCAGCCCTCACAGTAAATTCAGTCCTAACCTTTGCCCGATAACAACTGACTCAAAACTTGAACTACAAGCATTTGATGGTATTTCTTTGAGCAGTACTAAGAGAAGTTTTAAGTGTGTCAACATCAGCTAATTTTTAAAAAGCTGCTGCTACCCACAACAGTTCAATCGTTTGAACCAGTGGTGGGAAAGAGCTGTTCCTGAAAGTCAATGTTAAAAACATGCCCATGGCCTGACAGCAAAAATGAGTCAAAAAATACAGAGTACAAAAGCGAAAACCAAGAGCTGAAGGTTTTACCTCACTGTCAGGGCTGGGCTGGATGACTTCCCAAGTCTGAGAGTCCACGTCGTAGCAGTGAAGCTCATTGGGCAGCGTGTTATCTGCGGCACCACCAAACACATAGAGATGCCGGTCGAAGGCAACCATTGTGTGGCCGTATCTTCGCTGGGGAGGAGGAGGAGAGCCGCGAAGCAAGTGCTCGGTAGGAATTCGAGTCCAGCTGAGATATTAAAGATGAAACAGTATATTTTTTTACAATTCTTCTCTGCAAAGCAAGCTTTCTAACTCTCAGATCTTAAGAATAAAGAAGAGAAGCTCTGTTACAGCAGTTATTGAACCTGCGTGAGCACAGACGATGGCTAATCCTGCATATTTTTCACAGACCTACATCAGCTCTGTGTCACTAAACTTCTTACTGAAAAGGAGATGATAAAGGAAACGCAGTTCCATAGCTCAGATGTACTTATGTCAACCCAAGCAGCATAAAGACCACCACTGGAGAAGGAATCAATGATCTGCTATAATGCATTTTAAAAGCCCTTTCTAAGGGCACCAGTCTGATACCGTATCCCATTTTGATAAGGCATCGCACATTCCCAATGACAGCATGATCTCAGCCAAGGTTGGCAGGTCGTTAGCTGTGACTGCAGTTGTAGCTCCACCTCAGCCAGTAACCATATCGACCAGGTTGGCAGAACAGACCAGTCTATCTGTATTCCTGCTTTTTGGCATCAGTGGGGCCACATTTTCATAGTAATGGTCGAATCTGAGCAAGTCGAACCAAACGTCTCAAACTTAACGGTCAAGATGTTGAAGCCAGGGATTTCACTACGAACTGGGATTTCACAGGACCTCTGTCTGGTTTTAATCAGGTATTTATATAACAACTTCTAGGAAGGGAATATTTGGCCTCACATTCTAAATACGCTCATAGAATCATAGAATCACCAGGTTGGAAGAGACCCACTGGATCATTGAGTCCAACCATTCCTATAAAACATTAAACCATGTCTCTCAGTACCTCATCGACCCATCCCTTAAACACCTCCAGGGAAGGTGAATCAATCACCTCTCTGGGCAGCCTCTGCCAGTGCTCAGTGACCCTTTCTGGGAAAAACTTTTCCCTAATGTCCAGTCTGAACCTTCCCTGGTGGAGCTTGAGGCCATTCCCTCTTGTCCTGTCCCCTGGCAGAAGAGCCCAGCTCCCTCCTCTCCACAACTTCTCCTTTCAGGTACTTGGAGAGAGCAATGAGGTCTCCCCGCAGCCTCCTCTTCTCCAGGAGAAACACCCCCAGCTCTCTCAGATGCTCCTCTTATTCTCCAGCCCTTTCACCAGCTTCGTTGCTCTTCTCTGGACTCGCTCCAGAGCCTCAACATCCTTCTTTGGTGAGTGCCCAGAACTGAACACAGGATTCAAGATGCAAACAACAAAGTATTATGATGTGGCAAATGATAAAGCCTTATTAAGTAACAGTCCATACTTTATCTTATCTACCCCTCCTCATCATGAGATGCAGTATTCTTCCTCAATACCCTTAAGTACCAGCATTTCTCAGCTGAAGTAGTTGAGGATTATGAGGATTTTGTGCGATTTAACTGTCTACACTTACATCTTTTCCTTGAATTCAAACTGAAAGAGGTTATTGGTGATCTTTGCTCCGCTCTGGCCAGAGAAAACAAACATCTTGTCTTTGCAAACAGCCACAGGGAAATTACAGCATGAAGGAGGAATTTCACCGCTTTGTTCAATCTGAAAGACAGCAAAGTTTGAAATTAGAAATGTATTACTGCAGCGCACAGTGACGCATGCTCAGTGGCTGCAGGACCCCATGATGCATCGATGCTCAGAGAGACCACCCGGCAGCAACTGGTGCAGACAGCCCAGCCCCTACAAATCCAGCTACAGCGAATCGACTAATGCTGCGCTTACACGCCTGCACAGACTGACTTTACCATGGATAAAAAGGACAGGAGGCCCCATTACTAAAACCCCCAATGCAGTAGCATCAAGACTCTGATCTTGAAGGCAGCCAGTAAAGCTCCCAGTCTATGGCAGGGGCTGAGTGGGAAACAGAGCAAAGCCACCTCAGCAGACTATAGAATCATAGAATAGAATCACAGAACAACCAGGCGGCATCTGTAAAGGATCCGATCTCTCCAGTGTGCAGAGAAATCATAGAATCATAGTATCACTAGGTTGGAAGAGACCCACCAGATCATCAAGTCCAACCATTCCCATCAAACACTAAACCATGTCCCTCAGCACCTCGTCCACCCGTCCCTTAAACCCCTCCAGAGAAGGTCACTCAACCCCTTCCCTGGGCAGCCTCTGACACTGCCCAGTGACCCTTTCCAGGAAATATTTTTTCCTAATATCCAGCCTGAACCTCCCCTGGAGGAGTTTGAGGCCATTCCCTCTCGTCCTGCCCCCTGTCACTTGAGAGAAGAGGCCATAGGTGCAGTTCAGATTCACATTTTCGTATACACTCAGTTTTCCAAAAATACACAAAATCAAATTTGAACTGTTTTTTTTTTCCTTGTGTGACAGATTCAGAAAAGAGAGCAGTGCAGGCAGCACTGGGTATTTTTAATAATTGTGTATGAATTGTGTATGAAAACCAAAGAAGAAAACTCTGCGCTGGTTGAAATCAAAGCTTCTTACCTCTTCCCAGCATGTGAGCTCTCTGTCCTGTAAGCCAACCGTCCACATATCATTTAACCTATGGCATAACGCAAAAAAGGTTTGGTTTGAAACAGGTTATTTTTGCTAATTTTAGTTCATGGAGTTGAAAGGACAGAGATACTATTTTGTCAGAATTCCTTCTCCTGCACAGAAAGAATCTCCTACTTCAGCTAAAACAAAAATATTAGAATCATAGAACAACCAGGTTGGAAGAGACCCACCGGATCATCGAGTCCAACCATTCCCACTAACCTCTAAACCATATCCCTCAGCACCTCATCCACCCGCACCTTAAACAACTCCAGGGAAGGTGAGATTAGAATCTTTTTGTCCTGTACCTAAGTTTTAAACCACCACCTAAGCTTGCTCTCTGGCACCTTCCTGGTTACAAGCATCCTACAGTCAGCAGTGACACACAGCGACTCTGCCTGGAACTTAAGGATTTGAGCTATTTAATCTTCAGGATTTTTACAGAAATGCCGCTTATTGCCCTGCCTCCTTCTGCCCATCCCCGTTGCCACCAAGACTGACCAGAGCGATCACAGATGTGGCTGAATCCTACCTCAAAACACACAGAGCAGGATGAAGCGGGTGACCTGACCCATCACTGACTGCTCTGGATCTGTCTATGCTTTTCCCAGTACAAGTTACTTACAGACAACCACAGATGTTTCCTTTGTTCAAATCTGCCTGGAGGCTCATGTTCCACATAAAGACTTTTTTTTTAACAGGATTAGACATATTTAACATAAATTAAACAGCTCCCCTCACCCAATCCTTCCTTCCAGCTACGCGAGATCCCTGGGGAAGTCCCTAAGCTGGGACTGAGCGATTCCACAGTCGGGCACCTTTTTCCAATTCCTTCTTCCGAAATAAAGAGATGATCTCATCTGGTTTGCCAGCTAATGCTGTTCTCCCAGAGACTCTGAGGAGTTGATAACTTTCTCACTGATTCTCCTCAAAAGAGGAGGCAGCCCTGCACCCCGAGGCAGCTCCTGGTTTGTGCCAATCTCTCTGCGCCCTCACAATGTAGATACTGTGTAATAACATAAAATAGTTTTCAAGTTCATCAAGACAGAAAAAATTAAGGGTTCAGAATGGATTCTTCCCTCGTAGACAGCAAGTGTGAAGAGCTGCCACCTGTGACAAGGCACCAGATTCTCCCTAACCCCTCAGTAACACTTACTCCAGTCTTAGTCCATCCCAAATCTCATCTCCCTTCAACCTAAATAATCCGCGTATTTCAGTGCAATTCCCACTACAACCATCACATATTTACAAAGGAAAAGCTGACGCGTTGTTCTCAGTTCTGTCATACAAGTTCACAGAAAATCCATTCTTTGTTCTGTAAGTCTTCAGTGACACCAGAAAGCCTGTAGTGCTTCTTTTGAGAAATGTTCATTTGCCACATTTCAAAGATCACACAGCATCTTCACAATAAGATGTGTGTCCAATCATACATCCGTGGCCACTCTGAGTCACCAGATTTTTAGATTTTAAACATAAATCTATTTGAACATGAACTGGTGAACTGCAACAACCAGTATGCTCGACCACGGGTTTTTGCAAAGCTCCAGTGATGTCTTTAAATCGCCTGGTACACAAAACCATCTCCACAGAGGTGAAAAGGGAGGGACTGGGATTTCACAGCGGTGCTCAAGGAGAGAGTGACCCCACCACGTACCGTGCGTTGCCATCGTATCCCGCGAAGATCCACAGCTTGTCGCTGTACACTGTTGCGCCGTGAGCTGACCTGGCAACTGGCAACCTGGAATTGAGAGCAGTGAGAAAATCCACCTTAACTCACCTGCAGAGGTGCCGCAGGGAGGATCTGCACAACAGACAGAATGTACAGACAAGAAGAATAAAGTACCCTACACAAAACAGCTTCAGGTCAAGAAATTGCTTCTGTTACACACACTCAAAACAAAACACAAGCCACTGAAGAAGCCACTGGAGAACTGTACCCTCTGCTTCCTTTGTCAGAAAAAACTACTGTACAAAAGAAAAAAAACCCAAACAATTATTCCTTGCCAGGCCTTAGATACTGTGAAGTATTTTATGGAAAGCAGCTAAGTCGTGGGGCAGTTAACAGCACTATTGCTATGACAAAGTGGTGACCCACTTGTACTATAAAATCCCAGGCACTAGGAAGGTGGAGCACGCCAGTGAATCATAGAATCACAAAGTTGGAAGAGACCCACCGGATCATCAAATCCAACCATTCCTGTCAAACACTAACCATGTCCCTCAGCACATCGTCTACTCATCCCTTAAACACCTCCAGGGAAGGTGAATCAACCACCTCCCTGGGCAGCCTCTGCCAGTGCCCAATGACCCTTTCTGGGAAAAACTTCCTCCTAATGTCCAGCCTAAATCTCCCCTGGCGGAGCTTGAGGCCATTCCCTCTTGTCCTGTCCCTTGGGAGAAGAGCCCAGCTCCCTCCTCTCCACAACCTCCTCTCAGGGAGTTGCAGAGAGCAATGAGGTCTCCCCTCAGCCTCCTCTTCTCCAGGATAAACACTCCCAGCTCTCTCAGACGTTCCTCATCAGGCCTGTTCTCCAGCCCCTTCACCAGCTTAGCTGCTCTTCTCTGGACTCACTCCAGAGCCTCAACATCCTTCTTGTGCTGAGGGGTCAGAACTGAACACAGGATTCAAGGGGTGGTCTCACCAGTGCTGAGTACAGGGAGAGAAGAACCTCCCTGGACCTGCTGGTTGTGAAACATACATTTATCACAAGTTAGCAAGAGTAACTCAAGAGCAGCTCATGTGTTCCTCATCCCTTTCTACAAATCACAGTAACAAACGTTCCCTTCCCTCCTCCGCTAAAATCAGCATTTCAGAAACTCCAAATACGCAGCGACCTGCCCGTCAAGACACGAAAAGTCCCATACATGGGAGTGGGAAACTTCAATCACAGAATCACCAGGTTGGAAGAGACCCACTGGATCATCAAATCCAACCATTCCCATCTATCACTAAACTATGCCCCTCAGCACCTCGTCCACCTGTCCCTTAAACCCCTCCAGGTAAGAGGTTATATCACTCAAGATCTCTCTGTTCAACCAAGCAGGTTTTTAACCCTGACAGCTTTTTTCCCAGAACATGGGGGTGGTTTTCTCCTGAGCTGCTAGGAACAGTTGGGTCAAATCACAGCTAACATCCTGCAAGGGGAACAAAGTTCGCTTTAAGAAGAAATGCATCACCAGGTTTGATTCTGCCTTGGAAAGATGAATCCAAGCAACTTGTGCTCAACAGAGCCAAACATCTATTGTCCACCACTTCTGAACTAATTTGTCTGACCACACATTACCACTTAGGGCAATTCAAGAAAGTCTGTGCACTTCAGAGCACTCCAACAAAGTCAAATTTTAACCAGAAAAAGAACAAATGGATTTAACAACAAATAAGCTTTGAATTGGTTTCTGAGAAAACGAAACAAACTGTGAGGGATCAACAAATTTCACGCTATCCTTGAAAAAGAAACAATTCAAATGAAAAGATTTCCTGTGCTGCCATCCCTTCTGTCACAGAAATGGAACGTGAAGAGTGGATTCTGGTCGGATTTCCAATACAGGACGCTCTCAAATGGAGAAGATGCAAAATAAACCTCTTTCAGAACAAAAGATAGATTTTAGAAAACTGTAATCAGGAAAGTAGAGCAGAAATCGTCCCGTAGCCTTAATATGAGCATTGTAACTAATCCTAACTGTGTGTAACTTCCACTTGAAGTGTTTGCTGTTACACTCAAGTTGCCGTGAAGAGTGGGGTAACAACACCAGATCCTCACCTTCCTTCAGTCTTCCACTCCGTCCACTGTCCAGTTGCAAACTTATATTCGAAGAGATCATTTTTATTCTTCAGGTTGGAGTTTGAATAAATGTCTCCAGTGTAGCCACCTAAGCAACAACAGTCCCGTTAGACTCAAACACAACAGAGCATTCACACTTCCAGTCGTTATATTAGAAGTAAACTTGGTTTTAGATCACACCAAGCGATGGTGTTTGACATACGGGCTGCTACGGGGAGACTTCTACCCTTGAAGAAACACTAGAGGAATGAGTTTCAAGCCTTCTTTAATTTAGACCAAACAGCAAAAGTATTTCCAAGCTCAAGCTGAAAACAGTCAGCCATGAGAAACACTGAATGAGATGTTCTGACACTTCCTAAAATCCTCTCCACCTCTCTTCCAAATGGAACTAGCACAATTATTGCTCCAACCACACAAGACTCATCTACCACTGCCTTACCAAACACAAACATGCTGCTCCCGTAGACCACAGCCGAGTGGTGATACCGCGGTGCTGGCGGAGTCCCCGTCGTAAAAGCCCTGCACAACATTCAGAACAGCAGCGATCAAGCAAACTCGTCAGGCTTCAGGCACTCGCAGCCATTGGGCAGATTTGAAAAAGAAACAATTGTTAGATGTTATTCTACTGTTCCTGAGTGGTTTCACCAGGTTTGGTTTCTTAATTATACTAAGATTTTAGGACAAACTTAGTGCTGTAAGCGTGAACGGCACATCAAGGTGACGCTGCTGAGCCCTGCATGGCAGAGATGTGCCGTGAGGCAGGGGTGACGCAGGCCGCACAGCGCAGAGCAAAGGAATGACACGCGAGAGCCCCCTCAGCACCTTTCCCGCCCCAGTCGCTTTGCCTACACGAGCTCCCAGCAGCCCTCCCAGGGCGTACGGATGGCAGCACCCACGACGCTCTGCATCCCCTCGCTTAGCAGGAGCTGTGCGGGGATGATCAGGAGCCTTGATTGCAGCTCAGCCACACGCCAGGCCTGCAGAGCTCAGCTGCGACAGTGCCTGGGGCAGGGCTGGGGTCTCCCCTTGGAGGCTCTGGTGGAGCTACCAGCATTTGCACCCAGCCCCAAGGTGCTGAGGAAAGATGAAACATCTCCCACCCGTGTCAGCGTCCCTCAGGTACGCAGCAGAGCCAGGAGCGCACGGCACAGCCCACCTGCACCACGAGCAGTCCTTCACGTCGAAGCGCAGCAGGTCGTTCAGCATCGTCTTCCTGCAGGGAGGAAGGGGAGACAGGGCTGAGTCAAGCTGAGGAGCCGGTGAGGGCGTCACAGATGGGGGATGCAAGAGAAGCAAGGAATCACCTCACCCTGGTGCTCCACCAGTGGGGTCACCAGTACCTCCCACCCCGTTCTCCAGGGGATGCTCCTAATTTCCTAACCTGTACAACATCAGGGGGATGAGGAGCCCATGGAAGCACCGTCTTGACCCCTTCTTCCATCTTTTGTCTTTTCTCCTTCCTGTCGCTATTTCTGCAGTTGCTCAGTTTTCGAAGAGAATATTATTTCAGCTGCCTTTCGGCCTCTGACATCTTTTAGGTCCTGCTCCCTTTTAGTGTCTCTTTTTATTGTCCCTTTTATTCTGCCTGTCTTGATCAGAAGCTTCGAAGCAGGTACCTTGCATTCTGCTAATAATTCCTTCCTCTTCTGTCCTCTCCATGCCCCTGGTCACCTTCAGCTGTTCTTCCACAACTCCTGCCACAACCCACCAATGGCTACAACCTCACTGCATGTTCTGTCAGGATTTACTGCCTATTCCTATGGGAATGAATCTCATCTCCATAAGGAAATTGTTGCGACGTGGGTTGCTAAAAGGAATCTGGAATAGAAACATACAATCACAAAATCATGGGATGGTTTGGGCTGGAAAGGACCTCAAAGCCCATCCAGTGCCACCCCTGCCATGGGCAGGGACACCTCCCACTGGATCAGGGGCTCCAAGCCCCATCCAACCTGACCTAGAACCCCTCCAGGGATGGGGCAGCAATGACTTAGGGACACAAATAATGGACAACGAACACTGATTATGATCCATTACGATGCAGTGACACACTGAGCACCGATGCCTGGATCTCCCATCATGCATTTCATGTATCCATAGCTGGTGGCTATTCCAAGACTGACGTATTCCAGAACAAAGTAACCTGCAGATAGCTTTTCCATGTCCTGCAATCTGACTAGGAGTCAACCACTTTAGCCTATAACTATGACAGCCTAAGGGAGCTTTCCTGGAGCTGCCCCTGCTCGGCTGCACAGCAAAGACCTTGCACTGGGATGCCTCTCAAGGTGGTCCTCAAGGTAGAGAGACCTCATGCCACTGGCAGGTAACTTCTGCATAGCAGCTAACATCATACATTAGGAAGAAATTCCTCACTGCAAGGGTGGGGAGGCCCTGGCCCAGAGCAGTGGTGGCTGCCCCATCCCTGGAGGGGTTCAAGGGCAGGTTGGATGGGGCTTGGAGCCCCTGATCCAGTGGGAGGTGTCCCTGCCCGTGGCTGGGGTAGGACTGGATGGGCTTTGGGGGTGCCTTCCAGCCTAGACCTTTTAATGTGGTAAGTTTGATTGCCTGTTGAACTGATGCTAATAAAGTTTTACCATCCGTGTAGCCACATATTGTTAATTATTATACGCTTTACTTGGACAACTCTATCAGACATAAACCACTGACCAAGCCTGAGACTAAGCTCTGACCTGGCTGGGCATCAGCTCCATGAGCAGATCAGACAGTGAGAATCATAGAATCACCAGGCTGGAAGAGACCCACTGCATCATCGAGTCCAACCATTCCTATCAAACACTAACTCATGTCCCTCAGCACCTCATCCACCCGTCCCTTAAATCCTCCAGGGAATGAAAGGCTCCCCTCAGCCTCCTCTTCCCCAGGCTAAACACCCCCAGCTCTCTCAGCCATTCCTCATCAGACCTGTTCTCCAGCCCCGACATCCTAACAGGAGAGTCTCCAAGCCCCAATCTGTGCCTCTGGTCCCTCTGTGAACTGAGTTCTAACTCAGTGTTACCCCTTAAACCTCTTACAAGTAGTAATTAATAGCGTGAACCTTGCCATCAATCTCTATTAAGTCACGTTTTCCACAGTGTCATATTAAAACCACTTTTGCTGATACCGTGAGCAGCGATTCCTTCAGTGACTGAAATCCACTGCTTGTGGCGAAGGGCAGCCCTGATCGCCCTGCCACAAGAATCATAGAATCACAGAATCACCAGGTTGGAAGAGACCCACCAGATCATTGAGTCCAACCAGTCCTACCAAAGAAGTAGTTACTATTAAAAAAAAGTGGCATAATTGATTGTGTTTCATTCAAGTAACTACATTTTTTGAAAGTCAGATAACACAGCCCTCTGCCAGCCTGGATTTTTACAGCATAGGGTTTTTTCAATATTTTCCCTGATGCTGAGCAAGGCAATGCCAGTGTTCAGTGTGATCTGTGCTGAACAGAGGGGTCTGTGCCTGATCCCTTCTGTGTGCAGCTTCTCTCCATCTCAAATGCAAGATCCAAAGGCCCAATTAGCAGTGACCTCACTGTTGTCAACTTCATAATGACACTAAAATTAGTCCTTGGAAAGCAGAATCATAGAATCACCAGTCTGGAAAAGACCTATGTCCCTCAGCACCTCGTCCACCCAACCCTTAAACCCCTCCAGGGAAGGGGAATCAAACCCCTCCCTGGGCAGCCCCTGACACTGCCCAGTGAACCTTTTAATAAAAAAAAAAATTTCCTAATATCCAGCCTGAACCTTCCCTGGAGGAGCTTGAGGCCATTCCCTCTCGTCCTGTCCCCTGTCGCTTGGGAGAAGAGCCCAGCTCCCTCCTCTCCACAACCTCCTTTCAGGGAGTTGGAGAGAACATGGAATCATTAGGTTGGAAAAGACTTTTGAGATCACTGAGTCCAACTGAACCTGTCTACTGCTAACCAGATCCTTGAGCACCAAATCCATCCATTTTTAACCCCCCCAGGGATGGAGATTCCACCCCCCCCCGCCGTGGGTAGCCTCTGCCGGTGCCCAAGAACTGTTTTGGGGAATAAATTTTTCCTGATGTCTGATCTGAGCCTCCCCTGGTGCAGCCTGAGGCCATTCTCTCTCATCCTGTCCCTCGGCAGAACCGCCACAACCTCTGTTCGGGCAGTTGCAGAGCGCAGTGGGGTGTCTCTCCCCTCAGGCTTCCTCTTCGCTCTGTACTCGGCACTGGTGAGACCAAACCTCGAATCCTATGTTCAGTTCTGGGCCCCTCCCCACAGGAAAGATGCGGAGGCTCTAGAGTGAGTCCAGAAAAGAGCAATGAGGTTGGTGAAGGGGCTGGAGAACAGGCCTGATGAGGAACATCTGAGAGAGCTGGGGGTGTTTATCCTGGAGAAGAGGAGGCTGAGGGGAGACCTCATTGCTCTCTACAACTACCTGAAAGGAGATTGTGGAGAGGAGGGAGCTGGGCTCTTCTCCCAAGGGACAGGGGACAGGATGAGAGGGAATGGCCTCAAGCTGCACCAGGGGAGGTTCAGGCTGGACATTAGGAGGAAGTTTTTCACAGAAAGGGTCATTGGGCAGTGTCAGAGGCTGCCCAGGGAGGGGGTTGATTCCCCTTCCCTGGAGGGGTTTAAGGGATGGGTGGACAAGGTGCTGAGGGACGTGGGTTAGTGACTGATGGGAATGGTTGGACTCGATGACCCGGTATTTTTTTTCAAACCAGATGATTCAACGATTCTATGAATCTCCGGAGCAGATGGTCCCGGTTCCCCCGGCCCCTCCATCCCCGCGGCCCCCGGCGGGGAAGCGGCTCCCGAGCCGACGTGCCGCACGTTCGGGTCGCTCCTCACCCGTTGTCGCCGCCGAAGACGTAGATGGCGTCCCGATAGGCCACCACCGTGTGTTTGCTGCGCCTGCGGGCGGAGAGCGCGGTCAGACAGGGCGGCGAGGGGCACCCCCGGCCCCCCCTCCCCGCCCCCGCTCACCGGGCGCCCACGAACTCGTCGCAGGGCGGGAGGCGGCGCCAGCGGTGCACCGTCTCGAAGGGCTCGAAGTTGAGCGTGAGGTACTCGACGCTGTCCGAGCAGCTGTGGTCGAAATCCACGCTCGGCGCCACCTTCGAGCGCCCCGCGCCGCCCGCGGGGGCCCCGCCGGCCGCCATGGCCGGGCCTCCCGGCGTGCCCCGCGCCTCCCGGCGTGCCCCGCGCCGGACCGCAGCTCCCGGCAGGCACCCACACGACCCCAACTACAGCTCCCGGCGTGTCCCGCGCTCCCGGCGTGCATCGCGCCGACTGAGGCTCCCAGCGTCCATCGCGTGGGTTACAGTCGTAGAATCATAGAATCATAGAACGACCAGGTTGGAAGAGACCCATCGGATCATGGAGTCCAACCATTCCTATCAAACACTAAACCATGTCCCTCAGCACCTCATCTACCCGTCCCTTAAACACCTCCAGGGAAGGGGAATCAACCCCCTCCCTGGGCAGCCTATTCCAATGCCCAATGACCCTCTGTGTGAAAAACTTCCTCCTAATCTCCAGCCTAAATCTCCTCTGGCAGAGCTTGAGGCCATTCCCTCTCGTCCTGTCCCCCGTCCATTGGGAGAAGAGCCCAGCTCCCTCCTCTCCACAACCTCCTTTCAGGTAGTTGTAGAGAGCAATGAGGTCTCCCCTCAGCCTCCTCTTCTCCAGGCTAAACCCCCCCAGCTCTCTCAGCCGCACCTCATAGGGCCTGTTCTCCAGCCCCTTCCCCAGCTTGGTGGCTCAAAGCCCCGCATGGTGGGGCGCGCGGACTACACC